>VDFB02193867.1:249657742-249699364 GCA_007258455.2 Sequoia sempervirens
TGGAATGCTTGGAAGTGAGTGAAAGTGAGCTTGTGAGAGTGAGAGTATGAGAGCCTAGTTTCTTCAAGATTTCCTCCAACCTCCAAATGCAAGTTCAAAGACTGAATATGAAGGAATGAGGAAGAAAACAACCATATTCAGGTCGGGTGGCTGAAGGAGGTGTTACAACTTCACTGCCAATGGGAAGAGTAACACCTCTGCTGGCTCAGCTACAATAATCTACTAGGGATGTAAGCACGCCGTGTGGGAATCCCTGATAGAAACGCCTCCACCGACACACAAAATAGGCACCAAGTGGACTGCCAACAACGGGCTTAAGTAAATTTAAGCCTCTGACTTAGGTTTTCTAAAGTGTATAGAGGAAAAAAGGGGAATTGCACCTAGGGTGCAAATTCACTGTTATACATTTTTACCCCACTTTAGTGAGCATGAGTATTGATTAGTGCTCGATAAAGTAGATCAAGAAGAGAGTAGGGCTAGAAAAGTATACTTGAACCGTCGAGGAAGCAATACTTGGTCTAGCGTACCCAAAGGTGTAGGAGATGCGAAGGACTTCATAGCTACTCATAACTATGAAGGTGGAAAAAAGTGCCTTACAAGCCTGCAGACCTACAAGGAGGCAACCCCTAAGATCTCTCACATGGAGGAAGCCCCAAGGAAGTAGACTTTGTAGAGTCAAGAAGCGATGACATGCCTACTCACAGATAGATCATACCAAAAGTGGCGACACATTTTTCCGCATATAGAACACGTCTAAAGTAGCGACACGTCTACCCACAGATAGAACATGTCTAAAGCATCGATATGTCTACCCAAAGATAGGACGCATCTAAAAGTGGTGACACACCTACTTATAGATAGAACATGTCTAAAGTGTCGATACGTCTACCAGTAGATAGGAAACATCTAAAAGCGGTGACACATCTACTCACAAATAGAACATGTATAAAGCATTGATACGTCCACCCATAGATAGGACACATCTAAAAGTGGTGACACGTCTACCCACATATAGAACATGTCTAAAAAGAGGCCGGTCATGGAAACTGAAAAATTTACAAGGGATCCGTTAGGAACCCTTGAAAAGGAGAGGGGTCCACTAAAGGAATGCATTGTTTGAAAAGTAAGGTCTAGTCGGGCTGCCCCCAAGCTAGACACGAAAGGGAAAATGGAATGAGCCTAGTTAGGCTGTGCCTAGGCTAGACATGAAAAATTCCATTCATCATAAAGGATTTTGAAGAAAGGTTCCCTAGGGAACCCGTCGTGAAGAAGAAAGGGGGTCCGCTCAAGGAACACACAATTCAAAAGCAACTATTTTCCTTAGAGTGATTCGTCATCAAGGAATCCTTTTGAAAGATGTTCACTTCATCAAGGAATTTGAAAGGAAGGTCATGCCCCCATGCGAGGGGAAGTCAAAGCAGTTCCCATTTTGGAGGAAGGTCTTCAAATCCATTCTTTACGAACTCGTGATGAAGGAAACATGTTCTGTTAGGGTTTCAAGTTGAGAATACAAATCTAAGGAAGATATATTGTGAAGACTTTCAAGAAAATATTTTTTTGGTAATGAATACATTTTTTGAAAATTGGAGTGTTAAAGAGGAGCATTGTCACACATAGGAGGGACAACTCAAGCAAAGAAGAGAGAAAGATAAAGAGAAAGCAAAAAGAGAAAAGAAAAATGCACACAAAGGAAACAAGGGGATATGGTTTAGCGAGGTCAAATTTGTCCAAGCTCATATAATAATAGGTAAACTGCAATGCAAGGTGAAAGATCATCAATCCCCAACTAGATTAGGAAGAATGCACAAAAAACCAAGTAAAAATAAAAAAATTGGGTCAACATGGAAGGGAAGCCTAAATGCCCCCAATGCTTTCTATTGTCCCCAATTTATCGAAAGTCAATCAAAAACATGGAAGAATGATGGTACAAATAGAAGAAGGTTTACAACACAAAAACCATGCCTGTATCCCAACACCAATAGGGGTGATGAGGGTTATCCATACACACATAGCATGATTATGGGAGAACACATCACAAAACACACACACACACGATCAAGAAAAGGGGACCTCCTCCTAACACTGATCATCCAAGAGGTCATCGACTTCCCAATCTAGATCCTCATAAGGGGAAGGAGGACAAGCTTGCATGGGTGGAATGTTAAGAGGAGGGGTGTCCGACCCTCCCACAACAAGGGCCAAGGAAGAGGGACCATCGAGGTCCTCTCCACTGAGCTCTTGTGGAGTCAAGGTCAATGATTTTGTGAAGACCGCCGACAAGGCTGAAACTTCATCCACATAATTAAAGATGTATCCTGTAGGAGCATCATGCTTATTCTTAGTGGATGGTGCAGGCTGTGCCTGAGGTCCACTGCTAGGCTCGCCGAATGATTCAGGAGGGGTGAAAAACTCAAGGGAAGTTGGGACTGGTTCTGTCATAAGGAAAAAACATGTCATCACGGGGCCACCTTGTGAAGAAGGTGGATTCCTCTTATGTCCTTCGATGCTCTAAGGACCAACCTCTGCCTCTTTCTTTGTTGAAGGGGATGAACTCCTCGTAAACGAAGCTAAGGGCACACAGGAAGAGGAGGATAGAACCACAATAGACACAACCAAAATGTTAAGCATGTCCATCGGATTAGGGAAGGGCTGAATATCTGGGATGGACATTAGGAAAGGCAGCTCCACTAAAGGAGCAATAAACACCTATGCCCGTTTAGGGTTAGGCGTGTTTGTGCTTGCAATGGAAGCCAGGAGCGAATCAAGTTGAAGAGAAACCATAGGAAGGGAGGAAGGAGACGTGGCAGGAGGTCCTGAAATAGGAGCGGTTATTTCTTCCTCCTTTTGGTATGAGGCGGCTTGCTTGGTCAGGAGAGCCTTTCGCTAGTGCTTGCGCTCATGTGCAAGGCAGTTTCTATGACTCTTGGAGTTAGAAGCCGGAGCTTGCAAAGGGAAGGGAGGTTCTTGCTCAACAATAGGAATGCCCACTATGGTTGTTTCAGGTAGAGGAATGGGTTCCTGTATAGAAGTAGGGGGAGCAGGTTGAGGAGTGATAGGAGTCAACTCAAGAGCCTCAGCAACGAGCCTCTTTCCACTTGTTTCCTTGGGAGTAGGAGCAATAGGAGGCCACGGATAAAATTCTCTGTGAGAACCTTTCTTTCTGTCGTATAAGCAGTACCATGGGCCGGGAAATTCATTAGGGAGGTCCGCGATTCTAATCTTGTCTACACCAAGGAGGAATCATCAGACTCAGAGGATAGCCACTGGGATTGCTCATCCAATACTCTTCCCAAGAAATGGGAGAGGATGGGGCAGTCCGGGAAAATGTCATATTTTCTTTGCCTTTATGAGAAGGAGAGGGAGTCATCATAGGCTTCTCCTCTTTCTTTGGGGAAGAGGGGATTGATAGTACAACCTCCTCTTTTCCTTTGTAGGAAAGAGAAGGGGCCGACATGGGCTTCTCTTTCTCTTTTGGAGAAGGATTAGTCATAAGCACAGGCTCCTTCTTCTCTTCTCAGGGAGACAAGGTGACTAGTTTTTCTATTGCAGGGAGGGTTAGCTTTGGCTCCCCTTTGCCCCCAATTTTGTACTTCATGTAGTTCTTGTAAAGTAGGTCTATTCTTGGAGGAAGCGGACCAACTGGGGAGGGCCAAAAGTGATCTAGTGAATATCCATCATGAGATATGAAAGGTTGATATCTAGTATCATGCACTACATGCACGACACCCTCATGGGAAAAATTTAAACATTTGTGGATAACGGAGATGATCCCATTCATGGAAGCCAATCAGGGAATTCCTAGCTTCACTTTGAATAGGTCTGACTCCAAGATGACATCGAAGACTATGTCAACAATCCTAGGTCAAACCATGATGAACAAATTGATCGAGCCATAGGGTTTGAGATTCATACCATCATGGGTACGGATGGCAGATTTTGTTTCTCCATACTTCTCTTTTTGTAGTGAGTTCAACACTAATGTTTCTTTTGTAATGATGTTCACAAGGCTCACGGGGTCTATCAAGACTCCTGTCACAATGTTACCATTGACGCGAGCGGGAATGTAAAGAGGTGAAGGCTTGTTGTTTAAGGGTAGATCTTGTGTTGTGAATGTAATATCCGGTGAACTGGGAGCAGGTGGAACAGTAGAAGTTATCGTGACCATATTAACATGGGCCTCGGGCTGAGAAACAGAATCAATGGGATCAATAATCATGTTAGTAGAGTGTGATGGAAATGGGTCCGTGTATATCTATAATTCACTATTTTCTTTCGCCACTAATTTGTTAGTGTTATGTTTATTCCCATCGAAACAAATGCTATCATCCTTGATGGGGTCTTGTATTTTATGATGCAACCACATGCAACATTCAGTATCATGTCCATTGACATGATGGTACTAACAATAAGCACTCCTATCATACCAATTAGGATAAGGTTCCCTAACAGGCTTAGGGATCGACAAAGTTATGATCTTATCTTTTAACAACTTTTGCAAGATAGAAGTATAAGATTCAGATAAATTTGTGAATTTTCGGTTGTGTTTGAGGTCATTGTCATCAACAGCAGCTACTACATTCACAACAAATTTTCCTTTCCTAGAGATTGACATGATGGATTTCCCTTTAGAATGGGAGCACGAGGAATATCCCCCGAACTAAGCAACCATTTGTTGGTACTCTTGTAAAGCTACACACAGATGCACGAAAGAGGGATATTTCATCAAGGTGAACTTATCTTGCCAAGGCCTTTGTAAGTTGCCTATGAATACCTTTTGCATGTTAGAATCAGACAACTAATATGAGATTTGTGAAAGAAGCGCTTGATAATGTGCTATGAAATCAATGATCTTCTCATTGTCTCCTTGCTTACATCGGACGAGATCTGAGAAGGTCATCTTCGGCCCAATGTTTGCTTGGAGCTATCTAAGGAATTGGTTAACAAGTTGATCGAATGAGAAAATTGAATTATCAGGAAAGGAACAGTACCACTCGAGTGTTGTGTCCTTGAGAGATCTGGGAAATAGTTTAGCCATCAAGGCTTCATGATGGAAGAAATCAGTGTAGAGAGCAT
The DNA here is from genome assembly GCA_007258455.2 of Sequoia sempervirens. Taxonomy (NCBI): domain Eukaryota; kingdom Viridiplantae; phylum Streptophyta; class Pinopsida; order Cupressales; family Cupressaceae; genus Sequoia; species Sequoia sempervirens. The sequence continues at coordinate 249,662,816 of VDFB02193867.1, forward strand.
TAAAGACAGACACGTGTGTCTACGGATTCCCCTTACCACCAAACTTCTCAAATTTTGGAATCTCCATTCCCTAAGGGAAGGGAGTGTTTAAGATGGAAACCGACAATGGGCTATGTCAGAAAAAAGGCTAGAAAATAGGTTGGGCAGAGGCTTGTGAAAGGCTCGCTAACTAACTTTGCATCTTACCCATACTATAAAGTAGAGTATTTAGAATAGGGTCGTTAGAAGATAAAGGGCTGGAGGAACCTCCTCTAGAACTGCCATCAGTATGAATTCCACCAGAGCCACTACTAGAGTCACCGCCACTAGTAGGGATACTGCCAGAACCACCACCATGACCTTCACTAGAACCACCTCCACTAGCACCACCTCTGCTACTGAATCCACCGCCACTACCAAAGCCTCCACCACCAGAGGTGACAAAAGCAGTAAATCTAAAGCCCAATGTGACCTTATTCACCTTGATAGTTTCTGGTTGTTCAGGGATGAAAGGGATACTAATGGAGGGGACCACATCGTCCATGTAGACAGAGGTGGGAGGCAATGATACTCCTAGTTGTCTCTCATATTCTTCAAAGGTGACTCCTTATGCAAAACCAAAGTTGCTTGAAGGAACACACGCTTCAGCGATACCAAAGAGACTACTTAGAAGCTCTACACCTGTTTAATCATTAACCATCATATGTTTTAATTCACTTACAACTCGAGTGCCTCTAACCATCTTCAAATTTCTTTCCAAATGATTTTCAAGGTTTCCCAACTCCCTTGTAAGGGTGGACACATATTCAACAGGGATTTGAACAACCTCATGCTCATCCACCGATGATGGCATGGGAGATGCAGGAGTGGGAATGTGATCGGTTTTGTCAGTGAACTTCATCTCATTCTTGGATAACTACTCCTACACAACCAAACTAATGATAGGACTAGAGAAAAGATCTATAGAGAGACCAAGCAAGACCTTTCTATCCATCAGGAGGTGTCGTATACTTCTCCTTACGATATTCCTAGAAGTTGTGGAATGGGTTGTGATGCTTATAAAACTTCACAATGCTCAAGAACACAAAAATCGTGAAGCAACCGAGGGAAGTTTCGACACTGAAAGATGAACAGACATTGGTTCACATCAAGTTCACAAAAAATGTAAGAGAGGGGTACCACCATGTGCAAGACCCTAGGTCATAGAGGGTCAAGATGTGAGATGCTGCCCTAACTTACCTTAGTAAACTGAAATGTTTAGGTTATGAGGATGAGAATGATGAGGATTTTTAGGCCCTACAATCACTCTACAATCCCAAGTTTCAACATAGAGCTAGGCGAGTCAATTTTTAAGTCCAACTCTACACCTCAGAGAGCTCTTTTCTCGAGGATGTCAGCATAGACGTCAGACGATAACATGGCATATTGGCATCTTAGAAATGCCCTGTAGTTCATACGGTTGGACAACAACTAAGACAAGATTGAACACACCAAAATGACTAACAACCTAGCTATTTAACAAAAAAGCCAAAATGATATAACTAAATAGATTAAATATTCTCTAATGTTATAAAGCAAATAGACGAGAGTGATGAGAATGAGGAGAATCTCACCAATGAACTTATTCGCCAGCTGATCCTTTGAGAGCTCACACACCTACACACATCAAGAGAGAGAATGTTGGGTGGCTGTATAGGGGCCTACCTCATTCAGACCCCTGTTCAGGTGTTTCCACCTCCACGGATAACCAAAAAAATAATATAAAGAAGTAATTAAACATAGAGAAAATAAGCACTACAAAATAGTACTATGCTACTGAACCAAGTGATATCTAGGAGAGGAGAGGGAAGATTACCACCTCCACCAAGAGAACTCAAGGTTGCTTGGAGGAGAAATGAGAAGAACTCAAGCCTCCTTTGTAATGACATGATCGCAAACATTCTCTACCGAAGTGATGGAGTGTGATATTGCTATAATGGAATGCTTGGAAGTGAGTGAAAGTGAGCTTGTGATAGTGAGAGTATGAGAGCCCAGTCTGTTCAAGATTTCTTCCAACCTCCAAATGCAAGTTCAAAGACTAAATATGAAGGAATGAGGAAGAAAACAACCATATTTGGGTCGAGCGGCCAAAGGAGGCATTACAACTTCACTGCCAATGGGAAGAGTAATGCCTTTGTTGGATCAGCCACAAGAATTTTCTAGGGATGTAAGTGCGCCACATAGATGTCTACACGTCGCACGGGCATCTCCGACAGAAATTCCTCCACTGACACACAAAATAGGTGCCAAGTGGAATGCCAATAGCGGACTTAAGTAAATTTAAGGCTCTAACTTAGGTTTTCTAAAGTGTATAGAGGCAAAAAGGGGGAATTGTGCATAGGGTGCAAATTCGCTCTTATACAGTATGTATAAAGTACAATATCCACGAGGCTATCAAAAAGGAGCCCATGAATGTATATCTGTGATAAAGAATCAGACAACAAAATAAAAAAGTGTCTATATATAGTAGCTAGTCTTGATGGTTGCTACCCTCTCTGGCCTGCCTCTCAGGCTAATCCTCTGCTCTCGATTGTGCATCACTGCGCTACAAAAAATCAAGCTATCTAAGTGCCTACAATACATCTTGGTGGTAATGTATAATACACGACCTTTGTAATGACCTCTTTGTACAAAATTTCTGAAACTATCCTACCATGAGTGGCCACCATCATAGCCTCTATCTACTAGCCCCAGGAAATCTGTTGGTCTCTCTCTAATCACAGCCTGTACCCACTATAACGCCTGATCTCTCTCAGTTGTAATGGCCACCACCTAGTGTCGTGCCTAATTCTTCTCAACAGTAATGCCCAAAATCTACTGGCATGCTTGATCCTGCTCACCAGTCAAAGTATGAACCTATTGCTACAGCTGTTGAATCTGTGCATCCCTGGCATCTAGTGGTGGCGGTGGTGGTGCTGCCTTCTACTATGGTCTTTGCTGTACAACTGGAAGCTGTTGAGGAGGATGTTGTCCAATCGACAAAGACCATAGAACCTGACCATCCTGACCATCTTGTCCACCCTTGCCTCTGGGCCTCCCTCGCGGAGGAGCACTTGTTGGATCTATCAACCGTCATGGAGGTACAAACTAGGAATCATATGCAAGCATAGTTTGTGCTACTGCCTGACGCTAATCATAGGCCCAAGGTTGAGCCGCTAACTGTTTGAAGCTCTCAACTACCTTGGGAGCTAGAATGGTCGGTCCCCATGTGGGAACCTCTCTGGATGACCTAGAAAAAATAGCCCTGTACCCATCATCTGGCCTATCCTAGACCTCTTCAAATTGTTGAGCCACCCTGTCCGGTAAATATTGCTCAATAATAGTGCGCTCATGACCCTGCATATATTGGGTCTACCTAGGAAAGTACAATTGTTACACATCATCAAACCATGGCGACATTTGTAGCCATGGGTGCCAGTGGAAAACTGTCATGTCATAAATGACCTGTCGGTAATACGGTAGCCTAATCTATCTGGTGTGCCTCAGGGTAATAGCACCTCTATATCACCATATCACAAGATCATCTGGCTCGACTTTTGTCATCTAAACAATAGGTTAGAGCATGATGATATGCTCCCATGCCCAAATGTGAAGCAAAGTCACCCGTGCCCCAATGGCTCTCTCATCACAGTAAACAAAATCGTGCATGTCATGATAAAGCAAGGCCAACATCATGGGCCCCCATGCAAAGAGTGTCCTCCTATAGATGATCTAATGCCACACCAAGCCCCATCTTGGGCTGAATCCTCTGTTGCAGCTGTCAGGAGCCACCAAACCAAAAATAATGGCTGCAATGATCAATTTGAAGGTGGGTACGTGACCTCTATACATCTCAAGGTCAATCTATGATGTCACTAGGGTGATGTCCTCAAGCTCCATCACCTCATGACATGTGTCAAATCTAGATTAATCAACATCATAGATCACTGGATTGCCATGAATCGACAAACAAAGGATCCACCAAACATCCTCCAAGGTCATCATCGCCTCACCTATCGGAAGGTGGAATGATGAAGTCTCACTGTGCCATCTCTCACATAGAGCGGTCATCATAGCAAGATGTGTGTAGATGATGGGTACATACGCGACATACTAGAGGCCAATCTCTCTTAGGTGCTCTTGGTGTAACTCTAACAAATCGCTCAATCTCTCCAACACGGTGGGTTTGTGCTCAAGCGACATCAACAGTGGGATGACCTCCTACATCCACGAAGTGCACGATGTTAGGAAATCAAGGAAATTTGACTCAATTTGAAATTTATAGCTCAAAAATCATAATAGCGTTGTTATCTGTGATAGTGTTGCTATATTCAAATTTCAAATTGTGACGCCCAAAAGCATTTAAAATTACAAATCGCAACATGTGTCACCAAACACACAGGCGTTGCATGTTAATCTTTGGAAAACCCTAACCCTAATTTTTAAATTGGTAGAGGCATCGTTGTACAACTATGCGTCACATTTTAAAATTAGAAACCCTAATTTTAAATCACAACTAGCGTTGTCATCAACATATGCGTCAGCATAATTCATTTCAGCATCGTTGATTTCAATTTGGGCATTGCTATATAGCGACACTGCCAAAGTTTAAATTTCAAAGCATAATAAATGCATCCAAAAGTCAAATTTGAAACCAAGTTTGGAGTTACATACCAATGGTCCTCCACTTGGAAGCCGTTGGAACTCTCAAACTTGGTTAGAGATGTGCCTAAGAAGCTCTCGGCATGCCATTTCGTTGGAGGGTTAGAGCTCAAAATAGCAAGAATCTCTTAAGTATGAATGCACAAATGAATTGAAAGTGACCCTTCTTGGCTTATTTAAGCTAGAAAATTAGGGTTTTTTTCCCTAATTTAACCTTCAAGCTAGGGTTTATCATCATTTTCACCAAATTTTTCCAATTTGGACCTTATTCTTCATTTTTTTTTTCTTTTTGGCATAATTCTTCCATCCCAGATCGTTTTTGGACCCTTGGGGTAGCTTTTAACCTTTATTGAGAAATCAACCCAAAATTCAAAATTTACGCCGATTTCTCGAGGGGGTAGGGAATCAACTTTATCCTTCAACAATGGGGCATCTTAAAAATCAGTAAATTTTTTATTTTTTGATTTAAGCAGTAGTTTTAATCCGAAGAGCATTATTCTTTGAACCAAAGTAGCAAGTACTTTGCTTCAAAGAGGGGCAAAATGTAGACACTGAAAAATATCCTGAATGATATCATACACTTGAAACAGATTTACTAACATCATTTCCTCTTTAAATCCATCTTCTTTTTGCTTAATTGATTGAATTTGCCTAGCTATTTAATTAATTGCATCAATTTCATCTATTAACCTAATTCATCAAAATTGGGTTAATTCATCCCCCTTCATGCTAACATTTCATCTTATTAAATTAAATAAATCAAAATATTTAATTTAATCTCCTAAGTCATCTTATTTAATTAAATAACCCTAAGTTATTTAATTAAATATCATCACATCCATTTCTCTTCCATTAAATCATTTAATTTAATGAATATCACCTTTATTCCTCCAAATCCCCTAATTGCATGATTAAATCTTTTTTAATTAGCAATTAAACTAATTTTCCTCTAAAAAGGGAATATTTCCTTGGAATATTTATTATCTCCTTTTTGCACAATTAAAGTTTTCTTTTAATTTACAAAATCCCTTTTTCCTCACCCAAATGATTATTCCAAAGAATATTCTTATTCTTCCATCATTTGAAAAATGGATATTTTCACTTAGCTTCTTCTTAAGCAATTTTTAACCTTTAACCTTTTAAACAAGTCACCTTTGACCTATGTGAGTAGGTCAAAAGTGTGTTTGTTTGAGGCAAGTGTGAACACTTGATTAAATCCCATCACCCATTCTCATCCGTTGATGAGAATCCATGATCCATGCCTCTCATCTCCTTCATCTTGGACCGTTGATTAATCTTTTCAATCTCAACCCTCCATTTCTCATTTTCTCTCCTATAAATAGAACACTATTTGCAGATAATTGGATCCATCTTTTAGAGCAAAACATGTTGTTGAAACTCATCCATCGATCATTTAATTACAAACTTATACTATTGAACTCACTTGCATCCACACTCATACTTTACTCACTTTTAACTCTATTTTATTTTATTTTAGTTTCATAATAGCTTAAAGCATCCATTAATGGCTTCCATGCATCCATCTTAGTTTGTATATGAATTAGGGTTTCCATATTTTAGCTTAGAATTAGCTTAGATTAGCTTAGCAAATGCATAGTTAGATCATTTGTAGCATAAAATCATGTTAATTTAGCTTGCATCATGTTTAATTTAGCATAAACTAGGTTTTTATCCATTTATCACAATGGTTTCATAAATTATCTTCAATAAAATTGATTGAAACAAGCTCATTGATCACGGGATTGGGAAAGGGTCGTTGTTTCACATCAACATGACACCAATTCCAAAACAGGATAAGTTTCAAATGTGTTAGAGTAGTAATTTAACTGTTTTCATAGTTTATAACTTTTAGCTTGTATAAATGCTTACTTTAACTTTTAATTTTGAATGATCTTGTTTGGTAGATTGAGGTTTAGTGGATCGATTGTGCTTTGATTCATCATGGATCAAGTGTAATCGACCCACCTTGACAATCCTCATCTCACAATATGTATATATATAAATATATATATACATAATATCCCTGTGTGTTTGACTACCAAAACAGTGGTCTATACTTGATTATTGAATGTTATGCTTGCATTATATATATATAATAATAAATATATCTAAATATATATATATATTAATGGATATACATATATGTATATAATATATATATATATTTATATATAATAATATAGATATATATATATATATATATATATTAAACATATTATATATGTCAATTGTGATTGACTATCTCTTATTCATTAAGGCCAATTCATTAGGCTATTTAGTAGTTGATATAGACTATGGAATAAAGGTCGATCTTGACCATGTCTACGGAAGCTAGTTTAAAAGCTTTTGATTGCTAGTGGAAATTGATTATCATAGTGAATGGCATGTGATATATGGCATAACATTGCATTTGATATTGTTGGTTGTAGAATACTTGACTTGGTTGATGTGTTTAATGAGACCATGCTTGAATTTGTCACATGTATTAAACTGGTTATGTCGATTCATTTACCATTTGGAATGATTGAAATCTGTTGTCATATAATGGAAGTTAAATGAGTTTGATGACACCAAATGTGAAGGAAAAAGAATAGGAATTGGTGCCACATTTGTGTTTGATTTGTTGTATATGTCTTCTCATTGAAACAATTTGAATTCTCCATGTGCATCTTTGATCCAGAGTATCTTTGTCAAATATTGAAGTTTCTCTTTTATCTTCAGATTTGGCATCATGAGAAAGAGGGAAAAATTCTAACTCCAATGCAACTCGAACAGAGTCCAATGGAGCTATGGAGCCCAAGATACGCTTAGTCAAACCTTGGTCAACCTTGGAGCCAAGTAGAGAAAAAAAGTGCCAAAAATTGACGTAAAAAAAAGTGGTCAAAGTTAGTGTCAATACGAAGATCTCATCACAAGCTTTCTGATGACGTTCGTTTCATAGAAAACGGAGTCCGTTTGCACGAGATATAAGCAGTCAAATTTGGGTTGACTTTGCTGACATCGGCAAGGTACAGTCAATAGTCCAGTCAACTGACACATCATCATCTACGTCAGCATCACAGTCGGCCATGTCATCATCCGCCTCAACTTCATAGTAAGCATACGCATCGACAACCACGTCATCGTCATCAACGAATAGAAACTTGACACGTGGACCTCAGTCCCATTGACACGTGGCGCTTCTATTATCTCCTCCGTCGACAGTTCAACATGGATAGTGTTTGTTAAAAATTATGTTGGGGGGATTTGAACCCCCAATCCTCCATTCATAAGAAAGTCAGCCAACCACCATGTCACGCACCTATCTTTAACCATATATAGTGGGTGGTTCATTTTGTTAAAGAAAATATTAGCGACCGTTGGAAAAGTTGGCCGGTGGGAGTTGAACCCCGCACTAGCTGAAAGCTAAAATGAATGGTAACCATTACACCATTCGAAAGCTTCAAAATATATAATGAGCTCGGTTAATTTTTTTGTAATACAAAAACCGAATACCCTAAAAATAAATAAATCCCTCTAAAAATAATAAAACAATCAAACTTATAAGGATTTAAATGAAAATCCTTGTAACAACAAAACCCTGAAAAGGAAAAAATGAAGAGATTAAATAATTTGAAGAGATTAATTAGGATTATTAATAAATCCTAATATGTAAATAAGGGAGATTAGTGAAGATTTTATGTAAAATTAGGAGATAGGGGAATATTTGTAAATCATTTGGTTATTAACCAAATTGATCAATTTTTTTGTATAAAAATGAGGGGTTAGAGGTTTAGGATTACATTGAAGATCCAAATTATCCAGATTATACATGATTAAGGTGTTGGAGACTTGAGATAATTTCTAGAGAGATGAATTGTTGATCCTGTACGTCAGGAGAATGTTGGAATTCCATCATGCTTGAAGGGAAAATCTTGTAAATAGATGTAATGTTGAATTTATGAAGATATTAATCAGATCGGTCTACTCTTTGGAGAGGGGCCCAAAGACGTAGTCGTTCTTACGATGAACTCTGTTATCAAGCTATTTGCATTCTTTCTTTCTTGTGTCTCATTTTGAGTTCCATCTTTCTATAAATTCCATTAGTTTAATTATGTTGTGGTGTTGATTTCATTTTAGTAATTTGGATTTTTAAATTGTAATCGTTATGCATTCAATGCAATTTTCATAGATCTGTAACACAGATCAAATTGGTATCAGAGTTGTGTTTTGACTAGTATTGTAGATTTGAATGCTTACACGCTCCCAGGTTCAACAAGGCAAAGGCAAACTTGAAGAGTATAATCCAGAGATTGGAAGACAAAGAGCTCATTCATGAACACAGATGGTAGATCCAAACGATGGACAAAGTTCTAAGCTTGGTGAGAAGGAATTTCAGAAACTTGACACGTGGACCTCAGTCCTATCGACACGTGGTGCTTCTATTATCTCCTCTACCGACAGTTCAACATGGATAGTGTTTGTTAAAAATTATGTTGGGGGGATTTGAACCCCCAATCCTCCATTCACAAGAAATTCGGCCAATCACCATGTCACACGCCTACCTTTAACCATATATAGCAGGTGGTTCATTTTGTTGAAGAAAATATTGGCAACCATTGGAAAAGTTGGCTGGTGGGAGTTGAACCCCACACCAGCCAGAAGCTAAAATGAATGGTAACCATTACACCATTCGAAAGCTTCAAAATATATAATGAGCTCGGTCAAATTTTTTGTAATACAAAAACCGAATACCCCTAAAAATAAATAAATCCCTCTAAAACTATTAAAACAATCGAACTTATAAGGATTTAAATGAAAATCCTTGTAACAACAAAACCCCGAAAAGGAAAAAATGAAGAGCTTAAATAATTTGAAGAGATTAATTAGGATTATTAATAAATCCAAATATGTAAATAAGGGAGATTAGTGAAGATTTTATGTAAAATTAGGAGATAGGGGAATATTTGTAAATCATTTGGTTATTAACCAAATTGATCAATTTTTTTGTATAAAAAGGAGGGGTTAGAGGTTTAGGATTACATTGAAGATCCAAATTATCCAGATTATACATGATTAAGGTGTTGGAGACTTGAGATAATTTCCAGAGTGACGAATTGTTGATCCTGTACATTGGGAGAATGTTGGAATTCCATCATGCTTGAAGGGAAAAGCTTGTAAATAGATGTAATGTCAAATTTATGAAGATATTAATTGGATTGGTCTACTCTTTGGAGAGGGGCCCAGAGATGTAGTCGTTCTTACGACAAACTCCGTTATCAAGCTGTTTGCATTCTCTCTTTCTTGTGTCTCATTTTGAATTCCATCTTTCTATAAATTCCATTAGTTTAGTTATGTTGTGGTGTTGATTTCATTTTAGTAATTTGAATTTTTAAATTGTAATCGTTATGCATTCAATGCAATTTTCATAGATCCGTAACACAAATCAAATTGGTATCAGAGCTGTGTTTTGACTAGTATTGCAGATTTGAATGATTACACGCTCCTAGGTTCAACAAGGCAAATGAAAAATTGAAGAGTATAATCCAGAGATTGGAAGACAAAGAGCTCATTCACGAACATAGATGGTAGATCCAAATGATGGAAAAATTTCTAAGCTTGGTGAGAAGGAATTTCAAAAGGATTTTCTCGACATGAAAGCCATGGTTGAAGTCTTATTCCAAGAGAGGCAAGAAAGGATGCAGAGACATGAAGCTCGTGTAGGCAAAGGGAAGAAATCAGGAGATGATCCTAAGCCTCCGAAGATACCTCCTTCTTCTCCTTCTTCTCCCTCTTCTTCCTCTTCTCCTTCTTCTCCTTCTCCTTCTTCTACTCATTCTATGCCTTTTAATCCTTTTAAGGGTGCACATAAGGCCAAAATTAAGTTGGATGTAAAATTTGACTTGTGAAAGTATTGTGGTGAATTAAATGCTGAAAAACTAGATGATTGGTTTCAACACGTTGAAGTCTATTGTAGAGTCCAAAACCTCGTAGATGATGTTGATAGGATCCAACTTGCTACTCTTTGGTTAGGGGGTACAACTTTAACTTGGTGGGAGAGTAAGACTAGGGAAGAAATCTCCCAACATGGTAAAGTCAACTTATCCTGGACAGAATTTGTAAGTGCTCTTAAAAAGAAATTCTATCCCTTAGGCTACATGTAGCAGTTAATGATGAATTGGAAGATGTTTAGGCAAGGGAAAGGTCAGTCCATTCAGGAGTACACTCATGAATTTCGTAAAAGGGCTATTGCATTAGATGTTTCTTTGTACACCTAGGATACTTTGTTGAAGTACATAGGAGGTTTTCATTCCTACCTTAGACATTCAATTTTGGTTTTGAATCACAATAACCTTGACGAAGTTTGTGTCCAAGCTACCCACTTAGAGTATAGAGGTAAGGGATCATTCATTGATAAGTTTGATAAAAAACCATCTAAGTCTGAGGAAAATTCTAAGGGTAAAGATAAAGAAAAAGATAAAGGTAAAGGAAAGAAGACAACTACAGTGAAGAAAGAGGGTAAAAAAACCACATGCTCACATTGTAAAAAAAGAGGGGCATGATGAATCGAGGTGCTGGAAATTGCATCCGAAGGAAAGGCTGAAAAATTGGATGCAATAAAGGAAAACAAAAGACTACTGCTGCTATCATTCAACAAGATCTTGGATCTAATTCCAGAGATGAGAGAAAGATCATTGCTGCTGGGATCCAAGGTAAAGGGAAAGGTATAATCCTCTCTTCTGATGCAAGTATTTCTAATGCAACTACAACTAATGCAAGTAAAGTATCCACTCCTAAAGTTGAGAAATAGCAAAATGAACTATTTTACATTCGTGTGGTAACTAAACACACAAAGATTGATACACTATTTTATTCAGGCTCTCAAGTCAACTTGATTTCTGAAGAGGTTGTTAAGAAATTAAATCTAACTACTACTCCTCATCCAAAGCCCTATCCACTTGGATGGGTATGTAATGATGCACAGTTGTGAAAATTGCGTTTTTCCATCACTGCTAATTTCATTGATGAAGTAGAAGTAGATGTTGTACCTCTGGATATTTGTGGGCTTGTATTAGGGAGTCCTTATATGTATGATAGAAAGGAAATCTTTTATAGGGGGGAGAACAAGTATCATCTTTTTAAAGATGGGGTATAATATATTGTATGTGCACACAAGGTCAAGATTAATCTCACACTAGTTAATGCTGGTGAAATGAAAAGATTAGTCAACTCTAGTAAGAACTTTGTGTTAATGCTTGTAAAAGCCAAAGAAGAAGATATTTCTGAGGCATTTAAGGGGTGTGACCCAAAACATAAGGTTGAAATGGTCAAAATTGTTTCCGCTTACAATGAGTTGTTTCAGGAACCAAAGGGGTTGCCACCCAAGAGGGAAATACAACATGAAATCTAGTTGCAGCAGGATGTGCCATTGCCTAATATCGACTTGTACTATTTGTCAATTATCCAAAATGAAGAAATCAAGAAACAAGTTCAGGAGTTAGTGGAGAAAGGAGTCATTCATCCTAGTACACTCCTTGTGGTTCTCCAATTGTGTTGGTTCCAAATAAATATGGATCTTGGAGAATGTGCATTGACTACCGTGCCCTAAACAAGATAACGGTAAAAAATAGTACCCTCTTCCAAGAATTGATGATTTACTTGATCAATTGAAACATGCAGTTTATTTTACTAAATTAGATTTTCAAAGTGGTTACCATCATATTAGAATTGCAGTAGATGACATTTGGAAATCTGCTTTCAAGACAAAACAGGGACTTTATGAGTGGTTGGTTATGCCCTTCAGGCTTTGTAATGGACCTGCTATGTTCATGAGGGTCATGAATGATGTCTTTCATCCTTTCATTGATGATTTTTTCATTGTATATCTAGATGATATTCTTATATTTAGAAAGTCTTGGGATGATCATGTAAGTCATGTAAAGAAATTTTTTGATGTTTTGAGAAAAGAAAAACTCTATGTAAAGATGTCTAAATGTGAATTTGCAAAGACATCTCTAGTGTACTTAGGCTATGTCATAGGGAATGGTCAATTGAAGGTAGACCCTACAAAGGTCGAAGCTATTGTAAACTGGCCTAAGCCAAGTACTGTAACAGAAGTCAGAAGTTTCTTAGGTGCAGTCTAGTACCGGAGAAAGTTCATTGCAAATTTCTCCTACATTGCATCGCCATTGCACACATTGACAAGTACAAAGACAACTTTTCAGTGGGGAGGTCCACGGCAGAAGGCCTTCAACACTTTGAAGGAAAATTTAAGCACTACACTAATTTTGGCTTTACCAGATCTACATCAGCCATTTGAGATCGAGATTGATGCAAGCGGGTTTGCCATGGGAGCTGTTCTTATGCAAGAAGGTAAACTAGTCTACTACCACTCTGAAACCTTTTCAGGAGCAGTAAGTAACTATCCTACTTATGATAAAGAACTCTATGATTTAGTTCATAGTGTTAAAAAATGGAAACATTACATAATGGGGAAAGAAATTGTAATCCACATTGATCACCAACCACTACAATACTTGCACTCAGAGTCTAAACTATAGCAAAGTAGGCATTTATGGATGGGATTTTGGCAAAAGTTTCACTTAGTAAATAAGTACAAGAAATGTACCCATAACAAAGTAGCAGATATGCTTTCTAGGCCTCTTGTTATGAAATCATTGATTATCCTTAAAGGTATTTCCATTGTGCATGAAAGCTTTCAGGAACAATATGCTAATGATGAAAAATTTAAGGATATTTATTCAGCTTTAATTGCAGGCAAACAGATAGAAGAGAAAGATTACTATGTGCAAGATAAAATTTTGTATCATTTGGGAAAGTTATGTATTTCGAAAGATGAACAAGCACGTGTAATCTATGAAGCTCATACCTCTTTAATTACATGATATTTTGGGGTAAGTAAAATAGTTACTCAGTTGCAAAAATATTGTTACTAGCCTAAAATGCAAGAAATTGTCACCAAATACATTAAGAGTTGTATTATGTGTGCAACTAGTAAACCAAGTAACATAAAAATAGGGTTGTACACACCATTACCTGTTCCATCTCGTCCATGGGAAAGTGTGTCTATGGATTTTGTTGGGGGTTTACCTATGTCTAGGAAGGGTCATGATTATCTTTATGTAGTAGTTGATCGGTTCAGCAAGATGTGTATCTTAATGCTATGTAAAAAGCAAGTCACTGCTGAACTGACAACTCAAATGTACTTCCAATTTGTATGGGTTCATTTTGGGTTACCTACTTCTAGGGGAATTTTGGTTAGATTTGTGGGGACTCATGGACACCAAACTGAAAAAGAGTACAACCTTCCATCCGCAAACCGATGGACAGACAAAGGTAGTAAACAGGACAGTTGTGCATCTACTCAGAGGCTATTGCAGCAAGCATCCCAAATTGTGGGATGAGGGTCTTTATTATGTGCAACATGCTTACAACCATGTAGCACACTCTTCTACAAAGAGGTCTCCCTTTAAGACTTGTTTCAGTTATGTGCCTAAGACTCCGATGGATTTTTATTTTGGGAAAGATGATGCTGAAGATGGACGCCATGATTCAGAGAAGGATTTGAAGTTCATCCAGAAAGTCCAAGCCATCCATCAGGCAGTGGAAGCATAGTTGGAAAAGAGCCAAGCCAAATACAAGGCTCGACATGATAAACATCGCATTGATCATCATTTTCAAGTCGGTGACTGTGTATGGTTACACATCAACAAGGTGAGAATGCAAGGTAAAGGAAGAAAGCTCAAGCCAATTCGGTATGGTCCCTTTGAAATCTTGGAAAAGATCAAAACCAATGCCTTGTGCCTTAATCTTCCTCCATACTTGTAGATCTATTTAGTTGTAAATGTTGAGAACTTGAAGTTTTATGAGCCTTCGATGATACTAGACAAGGAGACTAACATTCAGGTTCCATTAGTTGATGATCTTTCACCATAGTACATGTCAGAGTTGCCTGAAGATGTCATCCTATACAAGAAAACTAGGACTTCATGAAGAGGAGTAGTTGAGTACCTCAGAGTGGGACTAAAGGGGATGAATCCAAGCAAGGAAAAATGGATGGAGATTGGTAAAGTGAGGGAAATTTACCCTCACTTACTTTTCGAGTAATCAAGCTTTCGAAGGTCCAAAAGCTCTCTAGTGGGGAGGACTGATCCAAAGGATCTTCATCAAAAATTGAAGTTTCTCTTTTATCTTCAGAATCAACATCATCAGAAAGAGGGAAAAATTCTAACTCCAACGCAACTCGAATAGAGTCAAATAGAGCTACAGAGCCCAAGATACGCTCAGTCAAACCTTGGTCAACCTTGGAGTCAGGCAAAGAAAAAGAGGACCAAAAATCAACATCATCAAAAGTGGTCAAAGTTTGTATCAATACGAATATCTCATTGCAAGCTTTCTGATGATGTTCATTTCATGGAAAATAGAGTCCGTTTGCATGAGCTATGAGCAATCAAAGTTGGGTTGACTTTGCTAACATTAGCAAGGTACAGTCAATAGTCCAATCAGCCGACATGTCATCATCTGAATTGGAATCCACATCAGCATCATAGTCAGCCACGTCATCATCCACGTTGGCTTTATAGTTAGCATACACATCGGCAGCCACGTCATCGTCATCAATGAATAGAAACTTGACATGTGGACCTCTGTCCTATCAACATGTGGCGCTTCCATTATCTCATCCGTCGATGGTTCAACATGGATAGTGTTTGTTAAAAAGTAAGTTGGGAGAATTTGAACCCCCAACCCTCCATTAGCAAGAAAGCCGGCCAACCACTTTGTCACACGTGTACCTTTAACTATATATAGCAGGTGGTTCATTTTGTTGAAGAAAATATTGGCGAACATTGGAAAAGTTGGCTGGCGGGAGTTGAACCCTGCATCGGCCAGATGCTAAAATGAATGGTAACCATTAAACCATTCGAAAGCTTCAAAGTATATAATGAGCTCAGTCAATTTTTTTGTAATACAAAAACCGAATGCCCCTAAAAATAAATAAATCCCTCTAAAAATAATAAAACAATCAAACTTATAAAGATTTAAATGAAAATCCTTGTAACAAAACCCCGAAAAGGAAAAAATGAAGAGCTTAAATAGTTTGAAGAGATTAATTAGGATTATTAATAAATCCTAATAAGTAAATAAGGGAGATTAGTGAATATTTTATGTAAAATTAGGAGATAGGGGAATATTTGTAAATCATTTGGTTATTAACCAGATTGATCAAATTTTTTCTATAAAAAGGAGGGGTTAGAGGTTTAGGATTACATTGAATATCTAAATTTCTAGATTATACATGATTCGGGTGTTGGAGACTTGAGATAATTTCCAGAGAGACAAATTGTTGATCCTGTACGTCGAGAGAATGCTGGAATTCTATTGTGCTTGAAGGGAAAAGCTTGTAAACAAATGTAATGCCGAATTTCTAAAGATATTAGTCGGATCAGTCTACTCTTTGGAGAGGGGCCCAGAGACGTAGTCGTTCTTACGAAAAACTCCATTATCAAGCTGTTTGCATTCTCTTTCTTGTGTCTCATTTTGAATTCTTTCTTTCTATCAATTACATTAGTTTAATTATGTTGTGGTGTTGATTTCATTTTAGTAATTTGGATTTTTAAATTGTAATCGTTATGCTTTCAATGCAATTGTCATAGATCCGTAAAACAAATAAATCTTGAATAATTCTTTGAATTGTTGTCTTAGAAAATATTTGATCTATAGAAGGTTTTGTTGAGTCTGAGCTTATTTGATCGCCACCTTATTACTGAGTTGCTTTACATGGAGCTTTCTATCTTGTTGCATGCATAAATTATAGGATTTGTGGTTGCTTGGTTGCTCTATATATAGCTGAACCATTTCATTGTGAGGGACACATTCTTTTCCAAGAGATTATACATGTTTTGCAGATCATTATTTTTGAGTTATTACCATCCATTCTTTACTTTGCATTGAGAGACAAAGAGAGTGAGTTTTACTTACTTTTTGAGAGAGAGATATTTGAGAGAAGCTATCAAATTGAGAGAGAAAGAGTTCACTTGTGACATTCTTAATAATTTGGTTTCAAGCTAATTGTTGTTGGGAGAGGGATGCATAGCCGTCTTTAGTTGGAAAGTGATAATAGGCATGAGGATTTCTTCTTCTTTGTTATTTTACTTTTGAATGATGTGTCTTGCATGCATGGTTGAGATGTCTTTCCCAGTATATGCATTAGAGAAATTAGAAAAGGAAATTGAAGCTATCATGTTGTTTTCATAGTGTGTTTTTAAGTACTCCATAGTAGGAGAGATTGCTTGACATAGGTATTTAACTATAATAGATATGTCAAAGAGATTATCTGACATGGGTATTTAACTATACTAGATATGTTTAAACATGGAATGCTCATGGTTAGTTATTTAATTATAATAGATAGCTAGTGGGTTACTTATGGATTTAGAGGTTAGTGAGACCTAGTGTGATAGAGCTACTGCTTGATTAGTGTCATTGCACACTTAAATATGAAGTTATCGTATTGATAAGAGTAGACTCATATCATAAACCCTCTTGGTTAGAGAGGTGATACTCTCAAATGGAGTCCTCTATTATTATGATAACTCTTCAATTGAGGCCATGCATTTTGTTTATATTTTACTCCATGATAAGAGGTATGTTTCTCATAAGTATTATATACTAGGTATGATTGAACATGAAAGGAACATATGGTACACTTAGCTAAGTTATTGATTTCACTAAGAAATCTTGTGTTTACTCCTAGGATAGATAATCTCATATGGGAGGGAGTTTGTTACTTAATTGTAAGTAGGGTTATTCCAAGTATGTAGGTTATTTATGGGATGATGGACTATCCAATGAAGGAAATAGTTAACTTGTGTACTTACTAGTTAAGTAGGATAATTTCAAGTAGATTATTATGGTGATAGGTTATCTGGGATGAAGGACTATCCATTGAAGGATATACCTATGCGTAGCTTAAGATAGCCTTAAGTCAAATTAGCCCTGAGTAGTGTATGTGACAAATGACCCTCAATAGAACATACTAAATGAAACACTTTGATGAAAGTAGTGTGATGACCTTTGGATCCACTGCCAATTCACCATGATCCAATATTACATGCTAGACAAATATTGTGCGATTACAAGTTCTAGCTATGTAGGACACAACACTATGCTTAGTTTGTTGTCATTATCGGTTACTCTACCAATCTTTTCATTGAAGGGAAGGTCCATCTATCAAATGATAGATGTGTGGGGGACTGCATTATGAGTCCATGGTTGGCAGAAAAGTGCCTGGGTGATGCTTGTCCTCCACAACAGGAAAGAGAAGAACCAAGATTTGAAAGGAAGGATCCTGGACCATCTTACAACTATTTTTTCTAAAGCTCATTGGAGCTATGTATGTAAATTGTATGTATTCTTGTATTATTGTAACTTGTGAAGTTATTGTAATGAAATGGAATCTTTATTGGATATGATAACTTGTTCATATATTCTCAATAAAAGAAAGAAATTTTTTATTGCAATGTCTTGTTACCTAATTTACTTACTTGTATGGTGTAAATTTAGAATTTTTATTACATTGAAGGGTTGGCATGTTACATGTGGTATCAAAGATATGAGGTTCAACACTAAAATCTATGAGCTCATTATGCAACAATGTGTAAGCCTTATCAGAAGATAATGTTTGAAAAGTTCTTGTGACACAATGGAAAGAGAAAATAACATAGGGAAGTGAAGAGGAAGATGAGATCCCTAGTAACTTGTGTAATTTGAAACTAGTTAAGATTCATCCTTGGAGTAGGAACTCCTAAACCAATAACTTATGATATTACTTGGGATTGTGGAAGATTATGCAATCAGGTTATGTAGGAAGGTTAGGAAGAATAACCAATATATACCTTTATCCTACGAAATAGTTATATGACTCTAAGGGAATGAGATAACCCTTTAATAGTAGCAAACTATAGTTGTAAAGAGTCAAAAATTCTTGGATTTAGTGAAAACACTATGAATCTATGTGTATGCAATGTCAACATAAATTAGATCAAAGTAGAGAGTCAACAAAGGAGGTATCCACAAGGGTTGGATAACTCTTGACATAAATCTAATTCTTATGTAAAGATAGGATCTTGTAAGAAAAGAATTAATCCCTAGGAAAAGAGAAAATACTAAAATGGTCAAAATGAAGTAATCAACAATGTGGACGTAGATCCACCAACCAAAATCAATGAGATAATTGGAGTTTTGATTAAGATGAGAGAACAATGCAAAAAAAAATTGGTATCTCTAAAAGTTATGAGAGAATAGGATTCCAAGCATTGGAATATAGTCACTTGAAAAGGTGATTGTAGGAAAGAAACCTATAAAAATAAGCTAGGTTGAACCAAAGGTTAGGATAGTACATAGATTGGTTGGAGTATAAGATGAACTCACCAATATGACTACAAAATTCGACAATCGTTTAGAGGTTCCAAAAGGAAATGGAATACAATAAGGCACTATGTGTCAGATCGGTAGAGGATGTAAGGAAAACTATGTTCTAAGTTGAAAGGTACATCAACAAAAGAGGCTTGTGAGCATAGATATTCCTTCACCAAAAAGGATATTGGAAAAAAAATGGGAATATTAGTGTGTATTTTAACTTGTAAGTTGTTGATTATTCATTAGATCTCCTTTTGGATGATCCAAAATATTGAATTCACAGAATTGAAATCAATGATGAATTTAACTTTAGGAAAAGTATATTCAAAGTATACCATTCAGGCAGGAAAAATGAAAAAGAAAGCCAACAACAAAGAAATGACAAATATTTTCAAAGAAGCAAGTGTTTCTAAGAGTTTAATTTGAGTAGATCAAATGTTGTGGAAACACTAAGGGGGGAAGAGAGGGTGGTTTGATTAGATTAAGTACCCCAACCAACAGAAAATTTGGACATATTTTTCGATTTGAAAGAGCTAATGAATACTTCGTAAGTCATAATGTCAATTAAGTCATACATTTTATGACCACAAGGAAAAGGTATTGGGAGTTTTGGAGAAAGATAAATGGAAAGGTCAAGGATTACAACCTATTATCATCCCATACTTTATATTTATTTGATTTAAAAAATCAAATGATATTATTATTGATGCCTTAGAAAGGGATAGGAAAATAATTAGATCATGATAGGGAAGATCTAGATTACTCATGATTGGAAGGAAGTGTCTCTACACTCCTATATACCTTATATGGGGGAATTAGATAACGATGTTATTTATTTATATAAGTAGTAATACTATATATTATGAAATATATCCATGTCATGAAGTGACTTGAAACTATAGCTTACTATGCTAAGAAACCTGGGGATGATAAGGTTTAGCTAATAATCCATAGAGAAGGTATGAAAGATGAGGTAGGATGTGACGTTATGTAAACCGCATCAAAAATCTCTTTATGAGAATGATTATTTTATCATACTTTATACTTGAATGAAACCATAGGTTTGGAATAATCTAACTGAGATGAGAAGTTCATTTGATTAAAGAGATACCTTAGGTTAAGTTTTAACCTATTGAGTTGGGTTATGTACTAGAATACTCATTAACACCTTTAAGTTGGGAGTAACTTGATTGACTTGTACATTTGGTTTTGATTGGAACATATGGGGGTAGAGAAACCTATAACATTGGACTAGTCAATGATTGAGGACTCTATCCTAAGAATTGGAAGGGAATATTGAGATTGAGACTCACCAATGGGAATGTGTAAATCACTTGAGCTTAGAAAATTCTATATGATTGGAAACATAGGTGGGATACCTAGTGAGATAAAGTAGCGACTTGGTTAATTACTTAACACTCTTGAAAGGAAGTCATATTGTTGAAAATCCTCTGCTTTGATTGGCTCTTATAATAAAAGGGATACACTCTCAAAGGGAAGCATCTATTATTATGTTGTGACATCTTAAAATTTTCACATAGCATGAAATGTTGGAAATTTTATTGAGTGGAACATCAGGGTGGTTACTTGTGCTCAACTAGGATATACTGAAGTTGGGACTCTCCTATATGATTAAGAGAATTGATGGAGTTAACAAGAAATTTTTGTGCTTGGTAATTAGATATGCAACTAAATTTGATATCTTCTACGGACCAATATGATTGAACGAGTATTAATACTCAAAATTAGTACCAATTTTTATCGGGAAAATTAGATTGAGTTGAAAGATGTATTACATCTTTGAAAATAATACGAGGATAGAAGAAATCCATGGTATGGATGTCCTAAGACAAATGGGATTTATATCTGCAAAACTTATAACCATTATCACATTGGAATTAAAGATGGTGTGGGATCATAAAATAGATTTTCACTTAGTCAAAGAATAGACTATTATTGGATATAAAAGAACCTATGTACCCAAAATTTTGAAAGATTCAGGTATGAAATGAGGAAATCAATGTCAGAGTTAGGACATTGCAATGAAAAATTGAATTGTCAAATGAGGATCCACTATAACCGGGGAAAAGATAGAGTAAGAGTTTGCATGGAATGTGGCAAGATAATGTCTAGTATGCTAGGAAATGAAGACCATATGTCATCATCGGTAAGACATATATACTCTCTTGAGATTCTAGAGGGAAAGTGGTAGAAAACGTGACAAATCAATCTATCCATGCCAGTAAAATTGGCATAATGTTCTAGTGGATAGACTCGCAACTGCTATTTGGAAACTAGACGTATAGGATTTTTGGTCCTAAATAATATATTGTGGGAAGTAGTTGCTTAGTATTCCTGAGAAGGCTATTTTAGTTTTGAACAAGAAAATAATGATAGGGTTGTGTAAACCGTGATCATACTATGAAACATTCAGTTGAACAATGTGCAATATATTATTATAGCCAAATAGGAAAAATGGTAGACTAAATCTTGAATGATTTATAAACTTCTAACATTGAAGTTTGGACCATTATATGGAAGGAAAGGTTGGAAACTCTATTAGGTTGAAATAGGGTAAACCATAGACTTGATATAATTTCAAAAAGGGAGTAATAGGTTGAAGAGATCGATGAAACTTTGTCAATACAAAGCTTAAGTATGAAGCAATCTCAGAATTTGACAGGTGTCCAAGAGCAATGTTATGCTCAAGATGGGAAAGTAATCAAGAGCAATACTTTATGGTAAGGAAAATGGATGTGTAAGTGAAGGATGGAATTGGTTTTTTAGTTTTCTAAAAGTGTAAATACAAAAGGGGAAGGATGGGACCCATGGTGTAGTGCGCAATACATCATTATTCCTTTTATATTTGGATTATACTAAGGATAAATTCATGGGTCAATGATTTTTGATCATTATGTTCTAGGTGTCATGTATAGTTACTATTGTATCTAGAATGTGTATATATGATAATGTAATAAAGCTCTTTGGGAGAGTAAGTATGTGTGAGGCATACAAGATTTCCCTATGCAATAGCAAGGACACTTGATGCAGGGTCCAGGGAGGACAAGGTTGCAAAGTAGGATGCTACATAGGATGAATGTTTTATAAATCTTACGTATTTTGAGAATGCTAAGTAAAACCTTATTGACTTTAACTATATGTTAAAGAGTTATATATCACTGGGGAGGATGATTCACAAGGGGGGAAGTATGTTACACCCCAATTGTGTAATTACTATTTACTATTACTATGTAGGGTAAAATCTGAATATAATGTGAATTATGGAGATGAATAAATTGTGCTCATACCATGTTATCAATGTGAATGTTATCTCATTTGATGTTATATTAGTTGATGTTATTACATTGGGAAATACTGCATATATGTGAATAAGATGGTTATTGAATTATTATTCTAACTTTGGAGATGTTTATGTATATTGCATATGTTATGAACAATTGATTGATGTGTGCATGTGTTAGCGGATGTAGGTATGTGAACTCCATTCCTCCAGGCAGAGGGGAAGTATCACTCAGGAGAAGATCTTGGTTGGGTAACTAGTAACATAAACTATTTGAGCACACACACACCACATTAGAGAGATTAAGTTGAGTCAGTTTGTGTGAAGTTGGTAAGTCATCCTTAGTTGATATATTTGCATTAGTAAAGGTCTTGTTTACTATCAAGTGCATTATTGGGTGATGTTTATCTGTTTGAGCTTGTGAGTTCTCCCTTATATCTCTATGCTTGATTTTGTGGTGGATGAGTGTTTATATATATATGTACATATACATATATACACATGAGCATTCATGCTTGGTAAGAATGTATATATGTATGTATATACATATATCTACATAACATCACTGTGTGTTTGACTACCAAAATAGTGGTATATACTTGATTATCAAATGTTATGCTTGCATTATAGGCTTACGATATATATATATATATATATGTAAATATATATGGATATATATAAATATATATATATATACATGTTAAGTATTTAAGTATATATATATGTATATAATATATATATATATATATATTAAACATATTATATATGTCAATTGTTATCAATTGTCTCTTATTCATTAAAGTTGATTCATAAGGCTATTTAATAGTCGATATAGACTATGGAATAAAGGTCGATATTGGCCATGTTTATGGAAGTCGATTTAAAAGTTTTTGACTATTAGTGGAAAATGATTATCATAGTGAATGGCACACGATATATGGCATATCATTGAATTTGATATTGTTGGCTATCAAATACTTGACATGGTAGACGTGTTTAATGAGACCATGCTTAACTTTGTCTCACATATTAAATTGTTTATGTCGATTCATTTACATTTGGAACGATTGAAATTTTCTGTCATATAATGGATGTTGACACCAAATGTGAAGGAAAAAGAATAGGAATCGGTGCCACCTTTGTGTTTGATTTGTTGTAGATGTTTTCTTATTGAAACTATGTAAATTATCCATGTGCATCTTGAATAAGTCTTTCAATTGCTGTCTTGGAAACTAGTCAATTTGTAGAAGGTTTTGTTGAGTTTGAGCTTATTTGATCGCCACCTTATTGCTGAGTTGCTTTGCATGGAGCTTGTTGTCTTGTTGCATGCCTAAACTATAGGCTTTGTGGTTGCTTGGTTGCTCTATATATAGCTGAAACATTTCATTATGAGGGACACATTCTTTTCTAAGAGATTATACATCTTTTGCAGATCATTATTTCTGAGTTATTACCACCCATTCTTTGCTTTGCATTGAGCGAGAAAGAGAGTGAGTTTTACTTACTTTGTGAGGTAGAGATATTTGAGAGGAGTAAGCTATCAACTTGAGAGAGAAAGAGTTCAGATGTGACATTCTTGAGAAGCTGGTTTGAAGCTAATTGTTGTTGGGAGAGGGTTGCATAGCTTTCTTTAGTTGGAAAGCGATAACAAGCATGAGGATCTCTTCTTTTTTGTTATTTTACTTTTGAATGATGTGTCTTGCATGCATGGTAGAGATGTCTTTCCTAGTATATGCATTAAATAAATTAGAAAATGAAATTGAAGCTATTATGCTATTTTAATAAGGTGTTTTTAAGTACTCCATAGTAGTAGAGATTGCTTGACATAGGTTTTTAACTATACTAGATATGTCAAAGAGATTGTTTGACATAGGTATTTAAATATACTAGATATGTTTAAACATGGATTGTTCATGGCTAGTTATTTAATTATAATAGATAGCTAGTGGGTTACTTATGGATTGAAAGGTTAGTGAGACCTAGTGTGATAGAGCTATTGCTTGATTAGTGTCAATGCACACTTAAATACAAAGTTATCATATTGATAAGAGTAGACTCATAGCATAAACCCTCTTGGTCAAGGAGGTGATACTCTAGAATGGAGTCCTCTATTATTATGATAGCTCTTCGATTTAGGCTATGCATTATGTTTGTATTTTACTCCATGACAGGAGGTATGTTTGTCATAAGTATTATAAACTAGGTATGATTGAACACGAAAGGAAAATATGGTACACTTAGATAAGTTATTGATTTAATTAGGAAAGCTTGTGTTTACTCCTAGGATAGATAATCCCATATGGGAGGGAGTTTGTTTACTTACTTGTAAGTACGGTTATTCCAAGTATGTAGGTTATTTCTGGGATGATGGACTAACCATTGAAGGAAATAGATAACTTGTGTACTTACTAGTTAAGTAGGATAATTCCAAGTAGATTATTATGGTGATAGGTTATCTGGGATGAAGGACTATCCATTGAAGGATATACCTATGTGTAGCTTAAGATAGCCTTAAGTCAAATCAGCCCTGAGTAGTGTATGTGACAAATGACCCTCAGTAGAACATATTGAATGCAACACTTTGATCAAAGTAGTGTGATGACCTTTTCCTCCATTGTTAGTTCACCATGATCTAGTATTACATGCTAGATAGAGATTGTGGGATTACAAGTTCTACTTATGTAGGACACAACACTATGCTCAATTGGTTATCATTATCGTTTACTCTACCAATCTCTTTGTCGAAGGGAAGGGCCATCTATCGAATGATATATGTGTGAGGGACCACATTATGAGTTCCTGGTTGGCGGAAAAGTGCTTGATTGATGCTTCTCCTCCACAATAGGCGACAAAAGAACCAAGATTTGTAAGAAAGGATCTTGGACCGTCTTAAAAGCTATTTGTTCTAAGGCTTATTGGAGTTATGTATGTAAATGTATGTATTCTTGTATTATTGTAACTTGTGAAGTTATTGTAATGAAATTGAATATTTATTGTAATATGATATGACAACTTGTTCATATATTCTTAATAAAAGAAAGAATTTTTTTATTGCAATGTCTTGTTACCTAATTTACTTACTCGTATGGTGTAAATTTATAATTTTTACTACATTGAAAGGTTGGCATGTTACAATAATGCTAGGAGAAACTCAAATATTTACCATAACATAACAAGAAATATGCTAAAATAAACTATAAAGATTATACTAAATATAAAGGGTTGGAAAATAAAAGAGGACAAGAAAATGAGCAAGACTATGCTAAGATAAACTATAAGGATTATAATAAATATAAAGGATTGGAAAATAAAAGAGGACATGAAAATGAACAAAATAGTCTTTCCTAGTTCAAGGAATCCTTGAAAGAATGGCTTCCTTGACCAAGGAATATAATTTTTTCTTGTTTCCAAAAATGTTCATCCAATAAAGGTTGAACAAATTAAAATAGAAGTCTATCAGAAATCCCTATGAGTTGGAAATGGTTTCCATGAAGATAAAAAAGAGAGATAGAATAGATACAATGGTAATAATGTGATTGCAAGGAAGTGACTCAAAGAAAGAACAAAAGTCTTATAGATGAATTCTTAAGTAAATAGAATAATTTTTTTTCAAAATATTATTATTCAAGAAGTTCTTATTCAAAAGAATCACTAGTTTAAAATGCATGAAATAAATGAATACAAATCTTTTCATAATCTCATAACTAAATTTAGCAAAATAACTAGAAGAATAAGGGAGAGGGGTTGATGGTGGGTAGGGCTATGTTGTGTGTGGTGTCCACATTAGCAGGATCCATGCCTACCATTTTTTTTTTAAAAACCGAGATAGTCCACCTAAAAACTCGAAAAAATCCAACCGAGAGAAAATTGCACATTTTTCAATGTTTTTAGATTGCTTTCTGAAATCTGCATTTTTCAAGCTCTAAAGTGGTGTCGTCTGATGGTGTAAACTTGTTCTTGCTTCATGGTTTTATGCCATTCGAGTAAGTTGGCGAACTTAACTCCCATTTATTGCACATTAACTACCCAACATCCTCCACTGTTGGCCTTTTCCCACTCACTTCGGCATGCATTTAATTTGCTATGTTTTTCTTTTTCTTCATAGCTACACCATTCATGCTTGGCATCTGCACTTTAAGTTGTCCATTGGAGGACCAATGGTGGTTCACTTCGAGGCTAATAGTGGTGATGTTATGGATGATTGGTGGTGACGCATATTTTGTAGTTTTTGTGTATTTCAACACCTCTAGTGCCAAAAGGAAAAATATTTAACTTTTATGATCATAGGTGAGGTTATGTTCCATCCTCACAAGGGAAATATCAATCCATTACATTTTTTTTTATTTTTTTAGTTGTATGTTTTTTTTTGTAACTAGCTTCTAAGTAATCAGATTGAAGAAATATGCTATTATATTTTTTAGGTTATGATATGCTTGAATCTTCAAGGTTTCTTGTAGCTATATTATGGCCGGTTGTGTATATATATACATGTGTATATATACACACAAATAGTCAAGAAATGTATATTTTAGCAATATTACGCCTATAGTATTGTTGACTACATATATATGTCTATATACACACAGTCAACCATAATATATTATTGTATTTTTGTTTCTATACTTCTAGAATCTAGATAAGTATATTGACAGTATTTGAGGTTATGATAAGCTTCATTGTTAAGGGTTTCTTGCAGCTATAATATTGCCGATTATGTATATAACATACACATATACATGTATATGTGTGTGTGTATGTATAGTCGATCAAATAATGTAATGCATACTACAATGTATGCAACTCTCCCTATTAAGGATATCATGCATCTATCATTTTCCCGATTGTGTGTATATATATATACATGCCATTTATGGGTTTCATAAGGTGGACACGTAAGGGTTTCATGTACCTATGGTTTCGTCAAATGTGTCATCCACTATTGTGAACCCATCACATAAACTTACCCACTCCACCATCAGCCTCTTTGCCCTGTCCATACTAAATTACCTTTGTTGGTATGGTCAATTTTTTGTTATCATTTTACATGCATTTATAGGATTTTCATCCTAATTTGGTAATCATTTTAGTTATCTAAATTTACATAGCATATTAATATTATAAATAAATAGGTGTGTACGTATGCATGTCATACGTACATACATACAAACTATATGCATGCATACATGTATGCATGTATGCCATGCATACATACATATATTGGTAGACATACCTACATGGCATACATACATACATATGAATTGCCATATGCATGTATGTATGTATGGTATACATACATACATAAATACATTATTAAAATGTATGTATGTATACCATACATACATACATGCATATGACAATTCATATGTATGTATATACATACATACATACATACACACATATATACATACATACATATGTATGTATGTATGCCATGCAGGATAGATAGTATGTAGTGCTCAATGTATGGTTATTTTTCATACATATCTTGATTTTCTTCAACAAAATTTGCATACATACATATCATTCCACCTATCATCCTTATTTTACAACTACTTTAAGAATGTGTAATTGTTAGAGTAATCATGCATTAGCTGATAATTAATTATTATTCTAATTTATTCTCATACACTTAAGCTAAACTTAGGAGTTCTTTATTTAGTTAACTAAGTGCTCTATGTTAACTGAAGTAAGCTATTATTAGATCATTATGTCTCATTGCATGAGATGTTGACACTTGTTATGATCTAATTCCTTTACCATTTAGGGTTTCTCCTATCTAGCACTCAACCCTCATTGTATTATCACTCACTCTTTTATTTCTTTGATATAAATCTTGTGCTTTCATATCATTTTGATAGTCTCTTGCAATTCTGTAAACTTTTTCTTGTTGAGGAATATTGTATATTTTATCTGTAGATCTCTTGCAGGAAAGGTATCTTTTTTTGTTGTATGATCTTTTGGCTCGTGTTTTTCACAATTATAGCATGGTATCAAAGCATGGATTCAATGAACCCCTTCTCTATTTATGAGGTTTTTTCTTCAACAAGGGTTACAGGCTTCAGATCTGGAATCCCCTTTGTTTTTTTTGCCAATTTTGGAGGTGGGTGATTTTTAGGTGCATTTTGGTGCAAAATGGATCTCACCATTGGATTCAGAGTTGTCGAGAAAGTTAGCTTTGGCTTTTTTTTTTTGGCCTGATTTAGACTCTTGAGGTCAGATATGTGTGGGTTTGAAGTAGTTTCTCTTTTTCCAAATTTGGAGGGTAGCTACAAATTTGGTGCATTTTGGTGCAAAAAGGACCTCCCTGTTGGATTCAGGAGGTCAATTTGATGAATTTTAACTATAAATTTTCCCTATTTCAGCATCGAGAGCTTCTAAGGAATTTTTTTTTTTTTTTTGTGTAGGGGCCTGTATGACCCTTATACGAATTCTTGTGCACATTTTTCAAAAAAACGAGTAGAAAAAATGGTCGGATTTTTTTTTTAAATTTTTTTTTAAAGATTCTTTTTGAAAAATCAAAAAATCCTTTAAAAGGTATGTTGATTTTTGGGCATATTTAATTAACAAGGTACCTACAGTACCCTATGGCCCCATGTACTATTGGCAGGGTTTTTTAAACCCTGCACTAGCGGTTGTACTACCAACCAATAGTGGTTTAAACTACCCAGCAACTGCAAAACCTATATTGACAATGATTCCATTTTTTAATGACACTCAAAAACAATTTCGAGCAGTGCAAATTTTTCATATGTAATATTTTTAGCATATTCTCTCTTGAAAGGAATATTCTGTACATTAGGTTTTTTTGTTTAGGGACCAATTTTTTTTTTGTAGCAGGGAATATTCCTGCAAATATTTTGTAGATGTCAGCACGATGTCATCTTGATGTAAACAATACAAACACCTGGCATGGCCCCTTCTAACACTCTTTGTGCCCTCAAGGGGGCATTTTTTCTCTTAGCCATAACTTGGGCAAATGAGATATCATCAAAAAGTTGGTTCTGCCAAATTTATTGTAGTGTGGGTCCCATCAGTTTTTTCTACTACTGGTGCATTCTACAACCTATTGAAGTAATAGGTGTTATTTTTAGTCCCAAGCTCATAAATTTTGACCTATTTCTTTGATTTCCACAATTCCAGCGGTGTTGGGAGAGTCTTTTAAATCTCTTTACAATCATCCATGCAATTTTTCCAGATTTTTCTCCAGGTACATTTTAACCTATTTTTTGTGTTTTTGCACTTTGGTGAATTACTTGGATTTCTTAGCTCTTGGGAACCTTTTGTTTGTGTGGGATGACTTGTTTTTGGCGGTTCTACATGTATTTCTAGTATTCTATCCTATTTGAGCATTGTAGACATATTTTTCATACACATTCTCTTTTGTAACTAGATGCACTTAGATAAAGTGCCATTATGGTGTATGTTTTTTGGGGATTTTTCACATCGTATTGTGCCTTTTTTACTTGCACTATGATATAAAGTGTCATGGGGGGGTTGATGTTTTCCTTTGGTTTTCCATCAAACCTTTGTCAAGTGAGTGTCCCTTCCATGACATAAGTGAATCCCAGTAATTTTGCCTCATGCGCATGTGCCTTATTTTGCACACCCTTTTATTTATAGGTTGTTTCTCCTACATGCACTTCTTGGTTTTACATAGTTTTAGTGTACCTATCTTGGCTCTCCCTTTTTGAGAATTATGGGGTTTTTCTACTATTGTTGCTAATGCTTCCTTGGTTTCACATTTGAGTGATCTATGTATCTAGTTCATGTTCCTATGTTCTTTCAAATGCATGTGCATTAATGACTAGTTACATGCATTTTAGTGAGATGGATTATTTACCATATAGACACTCTTGCATTCATAATTTTGGAGGTTCTTCATTTCAGCACTATAACAGTCATCATTCGATAACAGTCTACAACTTCCTCATGCTCCACTGATGCTCTACATGTTCCTCTTGTTTTTGAGATATTGTTTTGGTTGGAGGCTTCTTAGTCCTTCACCTTGGTTTGGAGGCTTTTGCAGTCCTTCATTCACCTTTCTCTCTTTTGGAGAGGAGTTTTTCCCATGTAGTTTTCTCCTTTCTTCTCCAGTTTTGAGAGATCTTTTGTTTGTACATGGGTACCTCACCCGACCTTGTTTGTTGGGACCCATCATGCATTCTCTTTTTAGGGTTTTTAGCCACTCCCTAAGTTCATCTTAAGGGGGGGTGTTAGAGTGATCATGAATTGGCTAATATTTAATTAATATTTAATTAATTATTAGTTTAATTTATTCTCATACACTTAAGCTAAACTTAGGAGTGATTTACTATGCTAACCAAAGAGCTATTATTAGATCATTTTGTCTCATTGCATGAGATGGTGACACTTGTCATGATCTAATCCATTTACCATTTAGGGTTTCTCCTTTATAGCACTCAACCCTCATTATATTATCTCTTTATTTTTCATTCCTTTTCTTGAACTCTCAACCTTTGAGGACTCTTGTTTTCCTTGAAGATTCTTGAGGTTCATTATGTACCTTTTTCTTGTTGAGGAATATTGTTTATTTTATTTGCAGATCTCTTGCATGAAAGGTGTATTTGTTCATTGTTTGATCTCCTGGCTTATGTTTTCACAATTCTAACATTAATTAGCTATTGCACTTTTACAAACACATACACATAGTCAGCCAAAAGATAGGTGCATGGAACCCTTAATAGTGGAGTATATGATATCCTCCAATACTGTTAATATAAATATGGAAATTATAGACTTACATATATATATGACAAAGCTATAGAAATTGATGTTTAATATAGGCTTGCTCATTTACATTCAAATTAATTGGATGTATGCTTTAGTTGATCTTAAATTACTCTTACAAGTATAAAAATGTTGTTTTAATTTATATAAAAATGTTGTATCAAAAAAAGGCTCTAAATATTAGTATCATTTTGTTGTTTCAAGTAATATAAAACCCCTAAACTGATTATATATTTATACTAATTAGTTAGCATGATCACCTAAGGGTTGTGAGTGTTAGAATTGGATATATGATAGTATAACATGCATTGCTCATTATGTATAATTGGGAATAGGAGCAGATAGTCAAGGACCCACTAAATAACAATATAAGACCCAATTTTGTTTGTAAAAAAATGTATTAATATGTTAGGATAGGTACATGTATAATAATGTTCTTTCGATTTGTATCATAATGTTGTTTGTAATTATATAGAAATATCATAATTTGCTTCTTAAATTTACATATATATGTGTATATTTATGTACATATGTTTGTATGTATGTATACATATATGTATCTATGTATATGAATTTGTGTGTACACAAATTTATATATAAAATTAGTTAACATGATCAGCTAAGGGTTGTAAGAGTTGGAATTGAGGATATGATAGTATAACATGTATTTCTTGTTTCATTACACACATACCCTTGTTCATTTACAATCAACTAAATTATATGTATGTTTAGTTTGTTCTTGAATTACACTCACTCTTACATGTATAAATATTTTGTTTCAATTTGTAAGGGATATGATAGTATAACATGCATTGCCTGTTTCATTGCACACATACCCTTGTTCATGTACAATCTACTAAATTAGATGTATGCTTAGTTTTCTCTTCAATTACACTCACTCTTACATGTATGAATATGTTGTTTCAATTTGTATCATTCTTTTCTTTGTAGGAGTTACAATTAGGGATATGATAGTATAACATGCATTTAGGGGAATTGGTTTTCCAAAGGTCTTTTAAGGTAGCCTATGTTGCACTTCACAATTCAAGGGGAATTGTGGACAACTATAACATAGATTACCATTAGAAAGGAATTCATAAAATTAAGTCTCCTTAAATAATTATTGAATACAAATATATATAACAATAACGAGACATGGTTTTCAAAATTCTCTCCTTGTTCAACTATGATGCAATCTACCATTCAAAGTGAATTGAATAAATTTTGCAACATGGTTTAACACTATCGAAGAATTCAAAAAACCATGCATCTCGTTATTTCCCACAATAGATTCTGCATCCTTCACTTGCCCCTCACAATCCATTAATTTCATTGGCATTGCCCCTTTAGGGTATACTACAATCATATTGATCAAGGGTATATTTTTGGCATCCTTCTATACATGGAAATAGTGGACACCCTTGTCTCAATCCCCAAATCCCTAATTGGTTGCAATGAATCTTCTACAAGTTTCACCCTCTTTCCCAATACAACATTATGCACCTTCTTAAAAATTGAGGCCTTGTATGCATTTATCTATTTATTAGATGTATGGTTTGTTTGTTCTTCAATTACACACATGTTTGAATATGTCGTTTCAATTTGTATCATAATGTTGTTTGAAGTTATATAGAAATATCATAATGTAGCTACAATTTGCATATACATTATGAACTGATTATATATGTGTACATGTATGTACATACACATTTATACATTATGTATATGATAGTATAAAATGCATTACTTATTTCCTTCCACACATACCCTTGTTCATTTATATTCAACTGAATTAGATGTATGGTTTGTTTGTTCTTCAATTACACTCAAATATACATGTATGAATATGTTTTTTTTCCATTTGTATCATTCTTTTCTTTGTAGTTACATAGAAATTTTGTAATGTTGGTTCACATTACATATACATACTGGAGTGATTATATATTTGCATGTATGTCCATACATACAAATATATAATCAGTTAACATGATCACCTAAGGGATGTAAGAGTTAGAATTGGGAATATGATAGTATAACATGCATTGCTTGTTTGATTCACACATACCCTTGTTCGTTTACATATATAAATTGTAATATTAGTATGATGCAAATATTTGTAACTCTATCTGATAGAGGTATACGGTATATATGTATATACACATGTATATACACACACATATGTACATATGTATATACATACACACATGCACATATGTATATATATAATCCTATATAATAAAAAGATAGATATGCTCCCTATAGCCTTCTTCATTTACCCAATATTGACCCCTCTCCCTTATAGCTAATTGTGATAATGGTTTCAACTCCTACTTTTGCTATAAGCATTTTTGAAACAACATTATGAAATTTATATACAACTTCAAACAATAGTATGGTACAAATATTTCCAACCCTTTTTGATACAACATTTTGATTGATATATGTGTAGAGATAGATGGATACACATGTTTCCTATAACCTTCTTCATTTACACTAAACTTAATATATATATATACGTGTATATATATATATGTGTGTGTGTGTGTGTGTCTATATATGTGTATATATATATATATTGCAAAGATAGATAGATATGTTTCATATAGCCTTCTTAATTTACATTCAACTTAATTAGATGTATGGTTTGTTGGTTCTTCAATACAGTGACTCTAACAATTAGTGACTGTAACATGTAGGAATATGTTTTTTGTATTCATATCATACAATTGTTTGAAGTTACAAACATTGAAAACAATCCTAAAAAAACTATTAGAAACCTTCAAAACAATCACAACAAAACTATTCACAATCTAACAATCAATTAGAAAATTGCATCAATTAGAAACCTTGAAAATAATCACAAGAAAATTGTTTGTACTTAACATTCAAATCAAATAAAGAAACTTATAAAAGAATAATCTGATATAAAGGGAAACTATCTGTTGATGTGTTGTTTGTGGCCTCCGAATGAGTAGGACTACAACTTTGAACTAATTGGCTAATACTTGGGGTAGGTGAGGGTGGAAAATATTGGGGGCAATGAATTGACACAAAATCTATGAATATCCCATGATAGTCGAGAAGGCGATTTAAAGGGTTGTTGAGACGTCTTTCCCTTTCTACCTCCTTTATAGCCTTCTCCAATTCTTTTTCTCTTTTTTAGCTTTCCGTTCAATCCATTGCTTCTCCCTTTTATTCTCCTTCTCATTCTTTTACAGTTCTCTTTCAACCTCAAATGCTATTCGTTGTTGTTCTCTTTCAATTCTCAATTATTCCTTTAGCTCCTTTGTTGTAGATCTTTCAATCTTGCACTATTCAATCTATTCTCTCTTCCTATCTTTCAAAATTGTTGAATTTCC
The DNA here is from genome assembly GCA_007258455.2 of Sequoia sempervirens. Lineage (NCBI taxonomy): Eukaryota > Viridiplantae > Streptophyta > Pinopsida > Cupressales > Cupressaceae > Sequoia > Sequoia sempervirens. The sequence continues at coordinate 249,697,322 of VDFB02193867.1, forward strand.
TTCTTCCTCTCCTCTTTATCATTTAGCAACATCATGTAGTCATTAGTGGTGAGGAGCTGGGATCCTCTTGGAAGTTTAATCCCATGGTCATCTAGCTTATTGGACTTAGCCTTCACTAATGAATACGTAACTTCAAAATTTGGGAGAGGTCTAAACTTGTTTGTCCTCCCAATAGCTTCAATGAATCTTCATCATTTGTAACTTGCACCTGAATAGTTGTTTCCTCCACTTCATCACCTAACTGCTCATAATGACTTTCTCCCCAATGAACATAGAAAAATGCACTAAGGTATTTGGGCCCATACTGTGAGGTGGAGAAGGCATTGTCAGGATTTGTTCTAAGGCCACATGCAAATCAATTCCAAGATTTGAAGCCCCCTCTAACAACCATGATTACTCCTCTGGTGCATTCAGTAGAGAAAGAGAGATTTTTGCATACCTATTTTGGTCTCCCAAACTTCTATTGGTGGTGGACTATGTTGGTCACCCAAACCTAGTGTTCCACTTGGCGATTGGTGGTCTGAGAAACTAGATGTTTCTAGTGGACTTTGTTGGTTTGCACATTTTGTTGTTTGAACTGCACTATATTGGTCTACAAATTCTACTATTTCAATTGTACATTCATCCTCAGTTTTTGGCAAACCATCGATGGATAGACTAAGAATTTTTTCTATAGCAGATGCTTCCTTGGGGGCAACAAACTGGAATGTCTCACTAGGCATCATGCCATCCACCAATGCATCTGGATTTGGAGGCCAAATACCTATTCTTTTGAATCCAACTTTTACATTGTCAACTATCAATGCTTTCTCAAAAGCAACACTGTCAAGCGTTTCAAATTCTACCCTTCTAATCTCCAAATTTAGATATTTCATAGTCTATGATACTCTTTCCCTTTTGAAATGTGATTTGAAAGGGGTAAAAATGTTCACATCAAATGGTTGCAACCTATGTGACATGTGGGTTGGTAGGGTAAGTAATTCAATGTTTGGTGCCCTTGCTTCGATAATGGTAGTAAAAGCAACATGGCTGCCATGGCCATAAAAAATGAGGAGGTGTCTATGATTGGACAAGACAACCCTGGGTACTTGTAGAGAAAAATGTTTTAGCCATCTCAGAAATAGATCTTTCATCATCCATGCATGAGGCTGAATAGTCATACATGCTCCTGGCTCACAGTTGATTATGTAGTTGTGGAGGTATTTTTTTCTTTTAAACAAGTAAAAGCTAGGAATCTTTTGTCTGAAAGTGTTTGCACAATAAAAAATAGTGATACACTCCCAACTTCTAGGGATAATATAGGAAACACTTTTACTACCCTTTTTGGTAAGCACTCTCATTGCACCGGTCCATCCAACTTGTAGCCCAATATCATCGTAGTTCCGATTCCTCAGTGGAACATAATTTCCAATTACGTATGCCTTCTCTAGTGTTTCATAGAATGCAACTATAATTGCAAGCGTGAGATTGACAACACGGTCTCCATCTTGCTCTTGGGACGTCCTCAAACATAGATCGAGATGCCTCTTTTTGAAGACCATCCACCAATACTTATTGGGAAGTTCATCCTTGAATGGATTAGGCCTCGTCTGGAAAATTTTTGCCACTTCAAATTTTAGATTCACAATCTTCAAACCATGTCCAAAAACAACCATCTCCTTGCACCATTCAATGACCTTTGCATCTTTTTCATCGTTCAGGACTATTGGGGGTCCTTTCCTTTTGGTAGAGGTAACACTACTCAGCCAATTAGAAAAAGTGGTAGTTGGAAGACACCACTTTTTTGTTGCCCCTCTTTTCGACATGCCATTTTCTTTAACATATTCCATGGCATATTCCATGTCAGTTGTCATGGTCCATTCCCACTACACTACAACCTTTTTAGTTGTAATAGTTGGATTGACTTGGACTATAGGTTCAATCGGGTGTGGAATGGGAATTAATTCATCATCATCACTGTGTGGTAGCCTGATAGGTTCAATTAGCTACTAAATGGGAATTACTTCACCATCATCATTGTGTGGTAGCCTCACACCTCTCCTC
>VDFB02193867.1:249699464-249857686 GCA_007258455.2 Sequoia sempervirens
GGAGATGCAAGAGACTGGTTCTCTTATTTACCAACATTCTCTATCTATTCTTTGGAGGAGTTCAAACTAGTGTTCATGGAGCAATTTGGTGAAAGAATCAATGCTAGTTCCATGATCAATAAATTTGAGCATTGAGAAAGAAGAGGATGAGTTGGTCATTTAACCTGAGATTTGCTAAAACATTGAGGGATATTCCTAAGGTTATTATACCTAATGATGCAATAGGTTTAGTTATTTATTTGGGAGATTTTGATGAGGAAATGAGCTATTTTTTGAGAGATAAGGATCTAACAACCTTGCATCAGGCCAATGATATAGCTATGAACATTGAAAACAACTAAAAATATGGAATGCACAAGGGTTATTTGTCTACAAGTGTTTGCTGCCTTGAGGCACCAAATGTTGATGAAAGGTGTAAGTCAAAAATTAAAAATGAATGTCAGAGCACTTACACCCCTATTGTTTCAGCTTATACGTCATTCTATAATATTGATCAAATAGAGCCCCAAACAAATTGTCAAGAGGAAGCATGCATTTGTGATCCTATGGTCTTTGTTCAAGCCCTTTTACATAAGGAGACATGAAGGAGAATCATCATATGATATCTATGCAAGATTTATGGATACTTTGTCTACAATTCCTGAGTGTCATAGACCTGGAAATTTAGTATGCATTGATTTATTTTATGAATCTTATGAACCAGGTTTGAGTGCTCTACCAAAGGAGTTGAAGCTTGTTAGGCTTGACCAAGTGTGTGAATGCATTTCTCTTTTTGAAAAGATTAGAGATGATCATCAAAAAACTATTATGTTTTCAATATATAATGATAATGATTCTGCTGCTCCATATGAGTCAAGCAATGAGATATCACATGAAGAAGAAGAGAGTAGAGAAAAGGTTGAAAATGCATACATCAGTGAAGCAAATGAAATGAGTGGTATGTTCATGGGTTATGTAGATAATGATTATAGTAATCATTTTTCAAATGCATGGTCTAGAGAACAAAAGGACTAGGTATGTGAAGTTATCCCTTGTTGCAACTCTACTAATTAGGGAATAGAAATGGGCTCAAGTATTCAACATGGTGAATCAAACCAAGTGATTGGTGATGTTGAAGTCATGTGTAAGTAGCCAATCTAAAGAGTAGGAGCCTAAATACATGTTTAGTACATCCTCCTAGGTTTTGATTCTTTTGAAGATTCTAGAACCTATAGTTCTATGGAAGAAATAAGACTATACAATCAATTTAAAGAGCTTGAACATAGTTTCAGTGTTGATGAGTCCCCTTGCTCTAGTAACTATGATGGAATTGAGTATGGTCATTCCTCTGTTGATTATGATTGTCCTCATGAAGTATAGATAAAATACTTTACTTCAAATAAGAAATATGTTGATAATGATGGGAACACATGTTTGCTTGAGAAGGAACAATTTTCTTCTTGTGAAGAGTTTTCAGAATGTGAGTCAAAGATGTTAACTATTGATGAAGTGAATCAAGTTGGAAATATATCTGTATGCTCTTCTAGTGACTGTAATGATTTTGAATACCATTCAAAAATTCAGACCTTCATGCTAAGGAGGCAAAAGCTTTTATGACAACAATGAATGTATGACAAAACCCCTTATTTGATGAGCCTCCATCTTCATCAGCTAATAGAAATGATGATCCTTATTGGTGTAGAGATAATCCACTCTTTGGTGAGAACTCTGATGATGCATCTAGCACAGGGTTAGAATGTGGCCTTGAGAAAACAAAGCAACACATTGATGAGCTCATCAAGGGAATTTCCTATGAATGTTTTACATTTGATACAAATGTTGCAGGTAAGGTTGAGTATCATGATGACAACTACTTAGAAGAGTATGAACACTTTCAGTTTCTAGTTCAGTTGGGAGGTATTTTGATGGAGCATGACAATAAGATGAAGAGCAAGGAATTTTATTTTCAATATGAATATGTTTCATGTGATGAATATAACACATATGTGTTATGTGATGAAGAAAATTTTCAGTTTATGCCTAGTTATACAATGCAAAATGATAGCGATTACATTAGCAATGGTATGCTCACAAAAGTTATGAGAGATGTTAGTGGCAATGTTTGTAATCAAGTAGATTTTAGTGGAAATCACATATTTATGCTTGTAAGAAGAGGGCTATACTTGTTGCAATGGTATGGTAGAGGTAAATGTGGGTTGAGGGAATTCATTTCCTTCAATAGGCTAGTGTTTGACAGAGGAAAACATTGGTTCTTCCTTTCATTTGGTGGCCTGGGGCCATCAAATAAGGTTTGAAAAATTGAATAAAGACTCTATCACCCAATAATTTTGGCACTTGGTCTACTCTTCTAGAAGATTATGAAATCTCACTCTGTTCACTAAGGAATAGATGTCCCCAAGCAAGAGCCACTGTTGGGACTATAAACATTTGCAAAATTTTAAATGCCCATGATGAAAAATTTGCTTTGCACTAAAAAATGCACCTGAAAAATTTACCCCAAGTGACCTACTTGGAGGGTCATAATTCGGAGCCCATTTTCTTTCATGCCAAATCCCTTGGTGATTGTATTCATTTGTCATATATGAACATGTATGTTTGATTTCAGCTTCATGTGATGAGTTTTGATAGGGTTTTGAAATGACAAGTTGGAGGGTTATGGGACTGTTTTGTTGTTTGCATACTCTCAGGCCTACAAAGTGGTCTCCTATTCAGACTAATATTTCATAGCTGGATGATCATCATGGAAAATGGATTTATGTTGTACATTACCCTCATATTCATATGCTCCTTGGTTTAGTTTTAGAGTCACAAGATCAGGTTTTATATTTTTACCAGGTCAAAAGAAAAGGTAGTTTGTCATATTTTGACATCTAAATGTTTCAAGGAGGTCAAATTTGACCCTTAATATTTTATGAACGAAATGGATTGGTGAAGAATCCTCTTAAAAAAATGCTCAATTGACCTAAATGATCTAGTGTTTCCAGTGGTAGCTTCCCAAGAGGTGATTTGATAATTTTTTCAAGGAGGTGATTTGGTGTGCTTGAGTTTGTTTTTGATAGGTGCAGTTGTAGAAAAGTCTGAGTGAGCCAGTTTGGCATTGAATATCTTGCACCTCGAGATCTATTTTTCCAAGTCGTTTGTTGCACTGAGTTCTTGGGTCAAATGTTTACATGCTTTCGCATTTTCATGGCTCTAGAAGATGGTTTTACCAGTTTTCTAGGGTGATTCTGAAGGCTACTTGGTTTGTTTTGCTCATAGTATAAAATTCCAACAAGTGGATTCTAATGGTTGCTCACTTCAAATTTTTCATGCCAGATGCATATAGAAGCAATTTCAGGTCAATTGAGGAAGAAATTTGTTTCATAATGAAGAATTTTTAGTCAGGCCCAAATGGGGACTCAACATGCTTTACATAGTTATAAAGTTGTAAGTGTTTCAATGTTGGTAAAGGAGACAAAATCACTAATGCTGTAATCATGGACAAAATTTTATAGGGGATGATAAAGGGAAAAAAGTTGTGGCTTTGTGGAGAATTCCTACCTACTTGTAGTTCTTTTTCAATGTAATGAGAAGACATTGATTTGAGTTACCATGGGATAAAGTCACAACACTATTTAGTCTTTCCATCAAGTTTGAATTGTTGTATAATACCGAGAAAGTAAATATTTTACAAAGGTTAATACTATTCAAAGTTCCTGATTATGTGGATGCATAGGTATTGTTGTGCAGCCATAGCTTAGGCTCAAAATGAGCTCCAACTATGCTTGGAATTGTTGGGAATGCACTTAAGGTTGATGAACACTCATCAAAAGTTTTATGAATGCTTGACAATGTGGAATTGAAAATAGATGAGTGGCTCAATATAGATGAAACAAATTAAAGTTCCACAAAGTGAATTAGATATGAAGAATTCTTATTGTGACATTTCCCTGGGAGTTTTGCAACTTTTTGCAATGAGATGAGGAATCCACATAACATGGCAATGCATTTTAAGAGGCTTGAGAAGTGTATTGTAAAGTGTTTGTGTTGCTATGGAGTCCATCACACCAGTTGAATGGAGGTTGATTTAATATTGCAGAGGAAGTTGTACATAGGTACAAGTATTTTCTGTAGGAAATATCTTTACTCAAAGGCTCAATGTGTGGGTAAACCAAGCACAAGTTTACTTTGTACAAGAACAGAGCACGCATGCTGTAAAAAATGCATCAAAATTGTTTGAGGAAATTTTACTCTGGTGCTACTACCTGAATCTCACCATATTATGCTCAAGCATTGTGAGGTAGAATGATGGTAAGTTTATAATAGAACATGGATGAAGACAGGCCCATGTGTAAGGAAAAAATCTTGGCATTCAGGGACATGAAGTATTTATGTTGCAGGGGCAGCCATCAAGCCAACTAATGGAGTCAATTTGACATTGGAAGGGAAATTTTTACACGGGTTTTGTTTGAACCTTTTATGGAGCAGAATTGTGGCTTGAATGCATTGTGAATCCCCACAATGGAAAGATTATAAATAAACACTACTAAGAGTAGTGTATTGGGTGTGCTCAAACTACATGGCATGCTTTGATCGCAATACAAAAGTTTTTAGCTTCAAAAATTCAAAAGAAAAATGTGATCAATGAATGATCACTGTGTTCTGCCAATTGTTTGCTTTGGAAAATCCGCATGTTCATGGTTTCGATGGGTGGAGAATTGAGTTGCATGTTGAATAATATAAAAAATTTCTTGACACTGTTGAGGTTCATAGAGAAGATGCCAAGCAAATGAGCATGGGGAACATGCATGGAGCATAGGGTTTTTCACACACAAAGCATACAACTTTGGAGTCCTCTGTTTCTTATTGCGCATTGTAATTTTACTTCTCCTATTCCTTATTGCATTGGCAATGGAATATCTTCATCATCGCATATTGTTGTTATGTGTATCCACTTTCTCACTACATTCACAATACACGATGTCATATCATATGTATCACAAATCACTATTAAGTGTTTCATTTCACACATTGCATTAGAGATGTGTGATGGTGATCAATAAATACTTGTGTAAGATGTTGGTGGGCCCATGGATAAGATATAAAGTGGCATTATTTGAAGATTGTTTTGATGGTGGGGAAATAACCAAAAATAAGGCACAAGTAGATTATTTTATTGCCCGATAATATAAAAATTAAAGCCCTCACAAATAAATGAAAGTGAGACTTTAAATGTTGGGCATTTAAATTGTAAACTCATGGGTAAAGAAATCTTTTATAACAAAAGATAAAAAATAATTAAAACCTTTACATGTAAAGGAAAAAACATTTTTTTTGGGAAATAAAGTATAAAGTGCAAGTAAATGAGTTTTCTACAACCCAACAAAGGAGAATAATATTTTCATGGGTAAAACAAATTTTCTGCAAAGTAAAAGGGCTTTCACAATAAAGGAAGGTATTTGCAGCTATAGGGTAATAATAAGAGGTGGATATTTTTTACAATAGAATGAAGATGAATGATGGCTCTTCACGATAAGGAATAATTTTCTGTTGTAGGGAAAGTGAATGAAGAAGCGGGAAAACAAAGTGTAGATGATTCTTTTCTTCAAGCGGTGATGGTTATTGATCAATGGAGTTGAATGTTTCCATATGTCTATTCTTGATCTTCATTTATGGTTTTGCATTCTCCTTTATGTGTTGTTTTCTACTCCATTTCTAGGAGGTTGGTTGCTTTGTAATTAATCACAAAAGGCATTGTAATGAGAATACAAAGCCATTTTAGAGTTAAGTCTTAGGGTCTGAGTCTGTCAATGTACATGTAATTTTGATAACAATATTGGAAAAATAATACTGACTAGTACAAATTCAAGGCCATTTTCTCTCATATGTACTAATTTTATAAGCTATGAATAACATAATCAAGGGTTATTTTATTTGTCTCCATTGATTTCCAGTGGATGTGTGGTTTTTTTCTTTCTTGTTAATTCGAAGAATTGATGTAAATGCCTGAGTGAAGCTACCAGTTTATGTTAAATTGAGTGCTAGGAGTCTGATAAGAAGTGGTGGTCAAGATATAATGTTGAAATATTGTAATGTAGTATCTTCAAAGCTTAATTGTTCATGTATGAAATTGTTATCAGATTATGTAGGTATTGAATTGACTTTGTTCCAAGGATGAGGCACTGATCTAAGTGATGTGTTCATGATACACTTAGTTGTTTGATTCAACAATGAATCACTTGAAATAAAATTTATTTATCTATCTTTGTATGTTTGTGTGTTGAACTTAATATATTACATCTCTCATGTTTAATTTCGGTGTTTCCATGAAGGTCATCCAAGTCTTTAGGGTATTGTATCTATTAAACAATTTGAGGAGAATCATCTATTTACAGTGTATTTGATACTTTGGCACACAAGTATCTGCAAATACACTGTCGAGATCACCCTCCCGAGTTTCACAGAGCCCAAAGTGTAGGGGAGAAAGTATTTTAATTCAATCTCCCGTTCATTGGCCAAATCTCTCCTTGAATCCGACCATAAGGCCTAGCAACCCTTTAAGATTCAAGTTGATTGCAAATTTGGGAACCAACACACCCTAGGTGGCATCTTAGTCTCGAGGCATGAAACTTGGGGAAAAAACTCCAAAAAGGGGCCCAATTAAGGTTCCTTTTAAATTAGGTTTCCAAAACCTTTGGGGGACAAAGATTCCCTAGGTGACATCTTATTCCTGACCCAAAAATTAGGGACACACAACAAGAATCATTAAATTATCATTTCCCCTTTTGATGATTATCGAGATTAGCCATAAAAAGATACCATTCATTAGGCTTGTGGATGCAAGATAGGACCAATTAAGACATAAATAAGGATAAACAAATAAAGGTAGGTCCAAACAAGTGTGAAAATGCAAGGGTATGCATTTTCCTACACTACATTTAGCCCCCATTTTAGTGAGAGGATGAACTTGCTTTGAACCTACACTAAAGTTGCCAACCACACAATCAAGAGGGGTTCAAATGTATAAATGCTAGTAAGATAGGATGACAATAACCAAGAGGGTGGCCAATTCCCCAGGATCAAGATCCTATGGTAGAACAACATAGGCACAAAGGAACACACATACAAATGATATATGAAGCCATAAATAAATCACAAACATACACCATCAAAGGTAGGAAAAATAAAAATAAAAATGCAATGAATTAAGCTTTGATTGTCTGTCCAATGCGTTATGGACCGGGTCTAGGTTGTTTGTCCAAAAGAGGTTTACAAGTGGAATGTGCTGTACATTATGAAAACAAAACACATGCTCACAAGGTCCAATGAAGCTAGTTGTTCAGTAGGTGAGTCCTAAGAGGTCTATATCAAAGTCATACCCCCATGAATATGATAAGGAAAAAAAGAAAAATGCACGCTCACAAGGGCTAGTGAAGCTAGTTGTTCTCTAGGTGAGACCCAAGGGACCATATCAAAGCCATACCTCCATAACTTTAATAAGGTACAAAAAGAAAAAACACACTCACAAGGGCTAGTGAAGCTAGTTGTTCACTAGGTGATCCCCAAGGGACCATATCAAAGCCATACCTCCATGACTTTAATAAGGTACAAAAATGCAATGCAACAAGAAAGAGGGATGTTCAAAGGGATTTTTCTTAGTTCATGCAAGGTCTCTTCTTAGGGAACACTATGCCTAATGTCTCCAAGAGAGGAAAAATGCAAGGTCTCATCTTAGGGAGGAAACCAAACCCAATGACACCACCAAGAAAGGAACACATCGTAGGAAGAAAAAAATCACACAATGAACATGAGTTTTGATGTATGCCCCCACTTTAAAGCAGTTCCTAACACCATTGCTATGAGAAATTTCTTTAAAGTAGAAGAAGACATGAGAGCTTATTTGGAAAGCCCTATGCCGAGTCATATGTTTCCAATAAGCTACATCATGAGAAGGGAAGGGGTTGTCCCCCAAAAATACAATGCTATAGATAACTCAGTAGGTCATATGTGAGCCAACTTAAGGCATGTCATCCACATCCCAAGCTTGCTCTTATATGTACATGAAAGGTGGTCAACTAGCCAAAAGAGAGAACGATAAGTGACATACAAGGACAAGGCTACCTAACCCCTTGCCCCCACTTAGTGCAAGACAAGGATGAGCCAAAATAATTGATGAGATGAATGCTAGAGTGAAAATTAGTGTCAATTAGAGGAATTAGGTGCCCCCACATAAGGAAGAGCACAAAACTTCTTAAGATGTTGGATTATAATATTCAAATCCTTACATTCATTAGTAGAATGACCATGAACTCTATGATATGCACAAAATGAACTTTTGTAGTAAAATTTATTTCATTTTATTGGAGGTAGAGAGATCAAATGATCTTGGAGGAGTCTCAACAAAATATCCTCTTGATTAATGGTAGAAGTTATCTCTTTCTTAGTACAAGGTGTCATACCTACAAAAGACACTTTAGATTGCTAGATTTTGTTCTCTCCTATACAGGAGGGTGTAAAATCTAACGAATTCAAATCATTAGTGTTTTGTGTGATGACATTAATGTTAAGAATTTTTTTTTGTTTTGTTCAAATGATAATAGTCAAGACCACTAGTGTCTAGCAATTGAGGATGCACTATTGTTAAAGTTGGCTTAGAGGAATCTTTTGTAAGAGCGTTGATATTAAGTGAAGGCTTGTTTGATGGGTTGATTTCTATTAGAGGAAAATAGCCAAGACCATGAGTTTTTTCTTGCGTGTTAGGATCTATAGGGACATGGATACCTTGTTCTTTAGTACCAAATCCTTTTCCACTGTATCCAAGTTGTTTCATAAGTTCATAACCTTTTTCCATAAAGCTATTTTCATTTCTTTAAGATTTGGTGGTTGTTGATAGTCAGTGTCGTCAAATTTTTTTGTATATTTTTCTTTTTCTTCTAAAGTGGTTGAGGTGGATGCTTTCGAAGGGTCGTCCGAATTTTATGTTGACATTACCGCTTTTTCTTTTCCGTTGTCTGAATCTTTGTTTATGATATTGTATTCTCCCATGAATGTTGTTCGAAATTCGATGATCTCAAATCATCTAGTGATATTGTTGTGAAGGGTTTAGGACATCTATCCTTTTGTTGTTCTTGCATGGGTGCTACTTGTGTAGTTGGTTTCAATGTTTTCAAAGGATTCTCTTTACCTTTCTCAACGTTCAAATAATTGTATGGTTCAAGATTGACTTCGATTGTATAAAATTTGTTGTTGTGGACATATTTCATGATATGATGAAGGGTAGAGGACACAACATGCATCTCATGAATCCATGGTCTACCTAAAATAAGATTGTATGAAAGATCATTAGGCATAATATGGATCGAGGTTTGTAATGTAACTTTTTCAACTTTAATAGGTAATGTGATCACTCCAAGCGGCAATTTTCCCACGTTATCAAAGCCACTAATAGATAAAGAGGTGGGTTGGATTTTTTATTTATCAACACCAAGCTTATCCAAAAGGTTTGCACTACACACATTTAAGGTCGATCCATTGCCAACAAGGGTTTGTTTTATCCATGTGCTATTGTATTGAGCTATGACCATGAAAGCATCATTTTGTTTTTGCACTTCCAAAGGAGGCATCTCAATTTGGTGGAAAAAAATTGAACATTTATTCCTTGAATCATTGCTGCTATTTCATTCAGGTTTGCACTAGAGGGGACCACAACTTGTTGAAAGGTTGTTTGAAGCATAGTGTGATAATTAGGCGAATTCTAAATTAGGTCCCATAGGGATATCTTTGAAAGAGTATTATTAAGTTGTTCAACAAGATCATACTCCTTCCCACTCTGTGAAGTTAAATGAGGAGCACTAGGAAAAATGGGATTAGGAAAAGGGAGGGATGTTGAAGTTGTTTTTCTTGGTTGCAGATTGTTTCTATTGTTGTAGGTATGAGCAACTATATTATAACTTAGTTGTTGCAAAGGTGGATAAATGGTAAGTTTAGGTTTGGGAGAGTACTTCAAGGGGTATCTAATGTGCATAACCTCAAACGAATTATCCTTATTTTCATGATCTCTTAGTGAAGGGGAGTCTAATGTCACTTCATCATCTTCATCTAAGGAATTATTGTTGTCAATGTTCTCATTTTCTTCCATCATTATATCTTTCCTAGTAGGAGTGTTTTTAGGAGAACTACAAACCAAATGTTCTTGACATTCAAGGATTGGTTCTTCCAAAATGACTTCATTGCAAGTAGAGGAATGATCAATGGTTGAATTTTTGTGCTTATCAATGATGTCATTATCTTGTTCAAGAACGTTTCCCTCATGAATTTCATTGGTTGTGTTTTCTAACACCAAGGCATCTTCCTAACAACTAGGAGAGATACTAGGAGAAGAAAAAATATAACTATCATGATTACCCATAATTTCATTCCTTTGTCCTATAATGTCTTCCAAAATAGGATATGTAGGGGAAGGATCATAAAGAGGGTTGTCATAGACCAACATACCTTCACTTACACTTTCAACCTCTAGAACATTATCACAAGAGGTGAAGATGTTGGGAGATGAATGTAGACTAGTTGAAGTTTCAATGGTCTCTTGTGTAATGTGGTTGTCATGATTACCTATGGTTTTTTCTTTTCCTTCATCAATGTCTTGTCCACTAAGAGAAGTAGGAGATAAACAACTAGGACTCTCAAAACTCTCATTAATTGGTTCTTCTAACACCAAAATATCTTCTTCACCAATAGGAGAGATATTAGGAGAAGAACAAATATGATCGTTAGGAATTTCCAATTTTGTATTCACTTTCACTAAAAAAACTCTCATAGGGAAGGGATATGAACTTTTTCTTAGCGTGCCTAGAAAGGTAAGGTACCAATATTGTTTGACCAAAAATGAAAATCATTTTTAACCATCTCATGTGCAATGATTTAATAATGTAAACAATGTATATCCAAAGATGCAAAACACTTTTATCAAATGTATGCAAAACTTTAAGAATGCAAACAATGTATATCCAAAATTGAAAAGCACTTTTATCAAACTTATGCAAAGTTTTATGAATGTAAACATTGTACATGCAAAAGTGAAAAGTAATTTTATCCATATTATGCAAAGTTTCAGAAATGTGAGCATTTTCAGATCTATTGACGCTTGTAATTGAAATGATTTCAAAATACACTTGAAATGAAAGAAATTGTAATAATAGTAATTCTGCAAACTGTAACCGAAAACTGAAAGCAGCAAACAAAAGCATAGAAAAGAATATTTAAACCTTAAAAATTGCAAAGTCAGAGTCAACAGGGACTAAGATGCCAGCAAGGGAATTTTGGTTCTACTGAAGGAATTTTGAGGTTCCAAAAACTAGAACAGACAACAAACAACACAGAGAGGGTTCTAAGTTAGAAACCCACAAAGGGATTAAGATGCTAGGAAGGGAATTTTAGTCCCAGTAAAGGTTTTTTTCACAAAAATAAATAAATTATGAGTTGTTTATAGTGTTCCCAGGTTGCCTACCCAGGGACCCGATGTTTAGAAATAGAAAAGTGTGCAAATGAATGCAATAAAAAGTGATTAATGACAAGCAATTGGATACAAATTTGAATGCAATTTTTTCAATTTTGAATGCAATAACAATGTTCCTAAATGCAATTAGGATGATTGACAATGCACTTTTAAGTTTTTTAATGAGATAAGATGATGCAAGAAAGCAAAAATTCCACCTATATGCACTTTCACTAATGCAAATATGAGAAACCCTAGATGCACATTCAATAATGCAAGATGCAATGCAAGAATGAATGCAACCTAGATCTAGGACCTTAATGAACTCCCAATTAGAAAATAAATGTTCAAAAGTGTCAGGCTCACCAAAATGAACAATGGGAAAATAAGGTGTTGGGATATACCACTATTCTCCTTAGGTCATTCAAGAATGTCCTAGGATCCCAAATTGGATTGACAATCAACCCCAAAGGTGAGTCAATTATCAACAAGGAAGACCTAGGAGGAGGTTCTATAAGCTTTAAGGGGTTCACCACCAAGAAAAGCTTGGAAAAGACAATTTAACATTCAACTCAAAAAACCTAGTAATGCAAGTCAAATAATGAGTGCAAATGATGAAATTAAGTAATAACAAGTTAGGATGTGTGTACAGGTGGGAAGTATGGATATGTGATGAGGATTCTAGAAATGAAAAAATGTTGTCAAAATATGATAGGGAGGATTAATACTCCCTTAATATTATCTTATTCCCATTGCTATTTTTTGAGGTAGATGTAGAATCTTCGGATGTCAGAACAGAATCCAAAAGAATCTCTACAAAATACCCTTGGGAGAACTAAGATACCATTGTTGCCGACTTAGTCTCGTCTTGAATTTCTGAAATATTTGAATGTGATTTTGAGGCTCAATATTTGCACTTCCTTCTTCTCGGATCTCAGGTTCTGAAACTTCCAGATTTGGCCTATAGGCGAGTTTCTATGAAGATGACAACTTTTCAATGCAACTTTGCAACTTTGCACTTCAAATTATCTTCAATTCTTCAACCTAAATCTGCAATCACAAACATACAAGAGAGGAAAAAAGTTGATTGTTAGTAAATGGGGGTTTTCCTTGGTCAAACCCCTTGTTGGTAATTAAACCTTGAAATGAAATGAAATAATGGAGGGAAATGATGAATGAACAACATGAAATGTTACAACTCGCCAAACCCTTGTTATGAAATCTACAAACTTGTGTGAAGTGGCTAGCTTGAATGTAGATCTTGAATCAAAGGAATGCTTGATAAATCTTGACTTAAATTGCTTGCTTGAATCAAAACCCTACATCACAAATGTTAGCTCAAAAACACACATGATGCAAGAATATCTTTGATATGATTCTTGAATCTTGATGATGGCTCCAAATGCTTGTTGAATTGCTCTTGAATGCTTTTGTGAACTCAATTATGCTATTAGGAATGCTCTCACAAAATTCTTGATGTATTGGATGATAAAATGAGTGAAAGAACCTTGTATTTATACTTATCCATGCTTAATATCCCAAAATTACACCACAATAATCCGACATATGAATTCATTAATTAAAGGAGGCTAAAGCTTGCCAAGATTTGAAATTAAATCTCAAAAATAACCTAAGGGGGACTAAGATTCCCTAGGTGGTGTCTTAGTCTTGAGGCATGAAACTCGGGGCATCGACTCCAAAAAGTGACCCGGTTAAGGTGCCTTTGAAATCAGGGTCCCAAGACCTTTGGGGCACAAAGATGCCCTAGGTGGCATCTTAGTTCCAACCTAAAAATTAGGGACACATAGCTAGAATCATTAAATTATCATTTCCCCTTTTGATGATTGTTGGTATTAGCCATAAAAAGATACCATTCATTAGGCTTGTGGATGCAAGATAGGACCAATTAAGACATAAATAAGGATAAACAAAGCAAGGCGGGCCCAAACAAGTGTGAAAATGTAAGGGTATGCACTTTCCTACACTACAATAAAATGCACAACAAAAATTATGAAAATATATGCATACAACATATATCAATGTTAGTGATTTGTGTTTAAGAAATTATGCTTTTATCTTATTTGTAGTAAAATTTATGGAATGAAATGTCACTTATTAAAAATATTATAAAGTATAAAAATTGGTCATTAAGGTGCTTTTAAAATGACACATTACTTTTTTTATTTTAAAAAATATATATCTAGAATCTACATACAAAAAGTAAATTTATATTTTCACCCTATTTGTCTTAGATTTTGTAGATTCTAGATATATATTTTTTAAAATAAAAAGTAATGTGTCATCTTTAAAACATCAATAATGACCAATTTTTATACTTTATAATGTTTTTAATAAGTGACATTTAAAGAATCTACCCTATTTTACTAGTTTTCATCGTCATTTTCCAAATCTATGGTTAAGTCAAACCTTTGGTTAACTAGAAAACCCATTTTCCAATTTCAAGAGTGTACACTAGTTTTGGAAATAATTCATCTACCTAGCCAAATGTATGTTTGTCATGGTAGACTTGTTAATAATTAGATGAATCACCATTCACCCCTATGTGAAATGGGGTGAACATAGAAAAATAACTCAATTTTCTAATTTTGAGTAAATTTTTGTGATTTTATATGTTTTTTAAGTTTTTTGAGGGGTTTTATATTTTTTATGGATTTTCTACAAATATTATAATATAATTATACTATTAACAGTTGTTGTCATTGATGTCAACATTGATGGAGATTGTTGGCACCTAAGTAATATGTTGTTAATCCTAAGCATATTCAATTTGGGCTAACATTGGTTGGATGTCATGACTCATCAAAGAAGAGAAGAATTGAAGAAGTCCATGGTTGGATGTCATCTTTCATCAAGGAAGAGAAGAATTGAAGAAGTCCATGGTTGGATGCCATGCCTTATCAAAGAAGAGAAGAGTTGAAGAAGTTCATGGTTGGATGCCATGCCTTATCAAAGAAGCTCAAAGAATTGAAGAAGTTCATTGTTGGATGTCATGCCTTATTAAAGAAGAGAAGAGTTGAAGAATTTCATGATTAGATGCCATGCCTTATCAAAGAAGTATTATTGTTGATGTTCATATAATGCATTGTTATTGACAACAGAGTTGTGTTCATGATAATATATTAAGATAAGGATTAGAAGCATGACTAATGTTGGAGAGATGGTCTATATTTTATCTCATGCTCTCTCTTGATTTTCCTAATAATATATGTATTGCTAAAAGGAAATTATGATCTCCACAAGTTGCACATCTGTTTCTATTTCAGGAAGCTGCATTGAAGTCTATTCGAGAGAATGCTCTACATTCCTCTTTTGTTGGAGTTTTGGTCTTGTGGTTTGGTATTCAATGTTAGTTCTTTGTGTACATTGCACTCTTATCTTTTTAGGTAATCTATGTTGCCAAGGAGGTTCCTGTGAATTATTGTAGGTTGGTAGTGTGCTAGTTGTTTGGATTGGTTCGAGAAATGCTCCATTTTTCTCCGCATTGATTTCTTTGCTCCTGTGGCTTAGTGAATGTGTTCACAACGTTTGTGCAATGTATTAGTTCCAATATCATATGTAGAAATGATTTGCAAGTTGTTCTAAAAATGGTGCATCATCTGGTTATGTATTATGTGTTTCTTGAATAGAGTTGTTTGTACCTTGGCCTACGGTGGCTATTGATGGCATAGCAGTATGAAAGAAGTGTATGGAAGTGATTTTAGATGTTCAAGGAACATCCCTATGTGATATGCACATTGCTAATTGATTGCTTTTTTGCCGTATTGAGTCTTGAGTTGAATTTCTTGATCTTTTGTGGATATTTGGTTGATAGGGCTTGTTCCTTTGCTTGGTATGTGTGCTTGGAGGGTTGTGCCAACAATGGGAGATGTGTCATGATAGATTTAGGTCCTGACCTATCCTGTTAGAGTTTTTATGTTTGGTTTTGAATTTCAATTAATTAATAAATATGTTTAAATGTGTGATTAATGAAGTTTGAAAAAAAATATGAGTGAACTAATTTGATATTTAGTATTATAGTGGTAGGATTTTTATGTTTTTTAATCTTTTGGTATTTAATTATATATATATATATATATATATGAGGAGAGTTGGAAGCTCGACATCTAAAAAATTAGGTAAACTTCTTGTAGACACATAAAAATAACCTAGGCCTGCAAGCTTTATTTTTCTATGACTTACCATATTTCCTCTCAACATAATTAGAAGATTTAATTATGTCCTATGGTCCAAATTCAACTATTAATTAAATAATTCTTAATTATTTAACTAATTCATATCTTTTATTCCTCTTGATTATTTAAATAAATAAATTGCATTTATTTATTTAAATATGTCACTAATATCATATGTCTCTCTATAATTAAATAAATTCCTAAATTTATTTAACTATTATTTACTTGATCTTTTATTCCTCCTGATTATTTAAATAAATAAATTACATCTATTTATTTAAATACGTCGCTAATTTCCTATGTCTCTCTATAATTAAAGAAATTTCTAAATTTATTTAAGTATTATTCACTTTATGCTTTCCTCTACAGTTAAATGATTTTCATTAATTATTTAATTGTCCTTTTGTCTTTTCCTCCAAATTTAAATAAAATCATTTATTTAAATTCCCATTCCCAGTTTCCCACCAAGTAAATAATTAAAAATAATTATTTACTGTCCTAGCCCCACCTCTTTTGAATTAAATTAATTTTTAATCCAAAAGGTCAACATTTCCTCCTAAATCAAACAATTTTAAATTCTTATTTGATTCTCCAACAATCGCTTTTTTCATGCCCAATATCCACTTGTCACATGCATTCTTGTCCATTGATTTAATTTTCCTAAAATTAAATCATAGTCCTCCATTTTAAATTCTACCCTAATTCTTCCCTAACCCTAATTGCTAGTTGTCATATTCAATCTCAACCTTCCATCTTAGGGAATTTGTCAACTGTCAATCCTAGCCATTCATCCAAAAAATTGACTTTTATAAAAGGGAAATGTCAACCTCATTTTGTCACTTCATGCTTGCAAAATTTTGAGTACACTTGGATTTTTTGAGTCAAATCTTTTAATATTTTGTCGAGTCTTTGTCATAGGTCATAGTTATATGAATAGTTGTTCTGGATTCGATTGTGTAAGCTTTTTTAAATCAACATTTCAAATCACACTCCGTGATCCATCATCAGGATCCATCATAGGTCATAGTTGCTCATGAAAATTTGAGGGAAAATTCTATTTATAGCAAATGGAGAAGGGCAATGGAGATGAATCATGGAGTCCAGGAAGGCTTTTGTGAGATTATTTCTTTGTTTATGCTTTTTGCTCCTTTGTACTTCATTGTTAGCTAGGGTTTAGTTTGTTTATGTTGTTTATTGATAACCTGAATTTTTTCCTTAGTTACATTGGTGAACCCCACATGAAGGACAAATTTTTGTAGATTTTGTACAATTTTTTTCATTTTTGTAGGTTTTAGGTATGGTTTGACAAAATCACAAATTCTAGAATGACGCAATTGCTAGGTCGAATGATGCAATTGCTTTGTGTAAGGGAATATTCATATTTCATTTGATTTCTAGTGGTTTCTATTAGATTTGGGTCATTTAGCCTTTTTATTTTCTTAGTCTAACCATAGTATCATATTATAGGCATCATTAGATCATTTTTTTTGGTAGATTCTCGGCTATTTTATAGGTTCAGGTTCATGTGCCACAACTGACTGTCAGTCGTTGCATACATGTTTCGAGTTCATCATAGTCGTCATAAACCCAAGCCACATTTGTTCTAGTGAACCATAGTCGACATCCCGTGAGCCATAGTCGTGGTTTTTGAGATGAATTTGATCACTTCTATTAGTCGCAACTGTCTATCTATGGCTTGCTTTTAATTTGTGCCAGTATTTTCAGTTTTCTACCTTTCTGTTTCAGTAGGCTAGGGTTTTATGGTTACTGACATTCTGTTAGTAGCATGTGGCAAGTTGGAGGAGGATACTAACTTTGTTTTGTTGTTCATTTTATAGAGTCCTTCATTTTTAAGCAACAAACAAATAACAACTACAACTTGCATTTCACATTCATGAATTAAAATGAACTACATTTATATTCATTGGGCTTAAAAAGAACACAACTTGCATGTACACTCATCAAGGTTAAAATGTACTTGCATTTTTCATAGCATTGGGCTAAAAAGAACCTTATTTTTAAGCAAAAAACAACTACAACTTTCATTTCACATTCATGGGTTAAAATGAACCACATTTACACTCATTGGGTTTAAAAAGAACACAACTTGCATCTACACTCATTAAGGTTAAAATGTACTTGCATTTTTCATAACATTGGGCTAAAAAGAACCTTGTTTGTTTCATAATAAGTTGGGTTAAAATTTAAAAGGGTTTGGCATGTTTTATGGTATGGTAGCGATTTCTTAGTGCGTATGAACTTCTCTTGCACCTCACAATGATCTGGAGAATCAAAATCACTTAGGGATTATTGCTTTGCCACCCACACATTTTGGATTTGGGAATTAAAATGAACAATTTTGTAAGTGTGAAGTGAAATCTTTGTGTATGCACTCTCCTCACACCTTTGTTTGATCTTGGATGATCAAAAATAAAGTTTTCAATTCACCTTTGTTTACCCATCATTAAAGTGCCTGCCACCCTGCTTCAAAAGGTGGGAACGACCCAAGTGGTAACAGGATAAATCCAAGCTCTTCTAAACTGCTATATAAATTTGTGATTGCAAGGAAAGTTTGCAATCAATGGGAAGTGATACATGATATCTCTCCCCTAGTATCTTTATGATGTGAAAATCCCTTGTTTTAAGGGTTGGGAGATCTCTTGAGGGATTTTACCATAGTATCCCTTGAACCAGATGCCCTTACTAAAAACCTTTGTGTAGAAATCCAAAATTCTTCTATCTGTTGGTGTAGGAGGTTAGACCTTTGAAGTCATCCCACATTTTCACAGTTCATTGTAGAGATGGAAACTTTCTTGAGATCCTTGCAGTCTTAGGGATTTTGGAACTTGGTATGCCCAAGAAGTGAGTGCCATGAAGGGGAGCCAATGCTACCAAGTTCCTAAGCTATCCACTCTAAATAGGTGCGGCTAGAGAAATTCAAGTGGAACTCAACATATATTGTCCTTGCCAACCATAGGATTTGTGCAATTTTTTTCAAATTTCTTGTATCAAAACAACCCAAGGAAAAAACAAAGTGTTTGACAAAGTGTTTTCTGAATTAATAAACAAATAAACACCTCTGCAATCAAGAAAATCATAATCAGATTGGAACAAATTTACAACCTTTTCAAAATTGTAGAAAAACTAGACTCTGTTCACTATGAAACATAACTGAGACTCTTTAAAATGTAACCGACTATATTGCAACACATCTAAAAAACCTACAATGTAACTAGTGTTAAACGACACATCTGTTAAACTTGCAATGCAATTATTGTTTTAAACAATGCATTTATCCTTTGCAACACAATTGTGACCTTAAATGCCGCAACTACCTATCACTCAGAAAAATAACTCTCATTGTCACAATCTGAAATCAAACATTCAAGATCTATCTCTGACCACCTTTTCATAGTAATCTCTGCATGAAAACTAGAAGGATTTTCTCAAACTACCCACTATTGCACCTTTTAGTTTTTCATTTAGTCTTAATAATAGGAATACCATTGCAAACTTTAGTTGCATTTTAGGATTCATAATCACCTTCATCCTAGTAAAACTCTTAGGTCATTATCTTTGCAAATTTTAGAATAGGCCAACTTTCCATACTTTGTACAAACCATTGCTTCAAGATTTTTTTTTCATTTGACCAAGTCACTTGTCACACTTATAGTCTTTGTCATTTTAGGTGAGTCCTTTCTAGCTCATAAGTCTAATTTGGGAAACTCATTTTGTCTCTTTGTCATTTCACTTGGTCTCACAAAAGGTCCTTTGACAAATCAAATTGAAGCATTGGCTAAACTTTGGATGGTTAGTAACCTCTTCTCAAATCTCCCAATGTTGATGACCTTTAGAGCTTTCTTACACCTTGCATTTAGAACACTTCCATAATGCATTTAGACACTACAATAGCATATTAAAACTCTCTCATTTTAGGACACCATCATTTATCACCTTGCATTATACATTCCTCTTAGGCGTTATTACCACTTTTCATCCCTCATAAACATCATTGTCACCTCACACTAGACATCCAACATCCTTTTTAGACATTATTGTCACATTGCATTAGGAAATTCCTCATTTCCTATTCCAAAAAAAAGAAAAGCCAAAAAATATAGATAGTCTATATCATTTCCATCCATAGACCTAGTTCCATATCATTTGCATTTCCCCTTTTTGTTTGAGAAAATATTACATGGTTGAGACTAGATTATAAAAAAGGAGAAGAGACATGGACCTTTTTGGAAAAGAAGATGACCTTTATAACCATACTAGTGATATGAACCTAAATGCCACTTCACATACAACTCACAACAACACCAACATGGGATCTAGCTACAATGACCCTTTCAAATACACAAATATTGGACATCTATCACACAACAACCCTTTTGAGGAATTCATTCAAAGAGAGAAAAATGGAAATGTGTTTGTAGAAGATATAGAGGCTACTGCCCAAAATCCAGAAGTAGCTTCTTTTGTAGATGAGTTAATAATGCTAGATCCACAATGATATTTAGCCAAAATTTTACTTGAAGGAGTTAGATTACCACAGGGATCTGATGTCAACACCTTGAGAGTAGCATCACCTGGTCACAACACACAAACTAGTCAAGATCCCTCAACACCACAACATAGCATTACCACTACTTCTATTGGCATGACAACCCAAAGTGCAACAAACATGATCAATACAACATCTGCTTTTGGTACACCAACTATATCACAAACCATGTCACAACCAATGCCACAAGTGTCCCAAACTTTGTCACAAACTTTTGGATCAACATTTTCTACATTTGGATCATCATCCAACATTATGGGGACATCCTCATTTAATCCTTTTGCAAGAAATAAAGAAAGAAAAGTTTCCATTCAAGGACCTCAACCTAACACCAATACCACGTCACAAGGTCCTCAAATTAACACAAACACTAGTGGCCCTCATAGACAAAACACGAGCTTCCCACATGGTCATATCTATCAATTTGGACAAGGAAATCAAGTGACACAACACATGAGCATGTCACAAATGGGTCACACCCCACTTGGCCATCAAAACACACATGGACAATGCATTCCCCAAATGTAATTCAACACTAATGGATCACATATCCCAACATATACTTCCCATATTCATACACATGCCCAACATCAACATGTTCCAACTCAAAACACATCATCACAACAAATGGGAATGCATGGGATACCTATTGACAACATGAACGATGCCACCAACAACCCAATAGTGGATGCATTGATTGCCCAGCTAGTTGCTTTAGAAAAGCAAGTAGAAAAAATGCAACTATCCAACAAGAAGACTTATACATCCTTTGACTTGCATCCATATCCATTTGACACAAAGCTTATACATGCCACCATTTCCTCTAGGATATGTGGTCCCAAATTTCCCTAAGTATAAAGGAAAGACAAACCATATTGAGTACATAAGAGAATTCATAACCAATTGTGTAGATGTGGCATATGAACACACTTATTTGATGAGAATTTTTCCTAGGAGTCTCACAGGTCCTGCACTTGATTGGTTTGCACTTTTTCCTAAAGGGATAAGATCATGAGATGAACTTGCCAACAAATTTGTAGAAAACTATGCCTATAACATTGACACTGACATTACAATTTCCACACTATGTAATAAAACACAAGAAGAATCTGGTGAAAATATAATTCATTTCTTTCAAAAATGGCAAGGCTTGGCAAGTTGATGTTCAGTTGAAATCCCCCAAAAAGAGAAGGTACACATGTTTTTTCAAAACCTCATTGGACCTTTGAAATATAACTTGCAAGTCCATTGTTGTACAAACTTCACAGACCTTGTTGAAAATGGTGTCCAACTTGAAAAGGATCTCATTAGACAAGGTGAACTTAAGTACCCTAGTAAGAACACAAACATGAAAATGACCAATGATAAGAACAAGTATTGGGCCAAAAATAAACATGTTACCAATGATGGTTTCGTTGACACTAAAGTGGTGAATAAAACCGGTCCTGCAATCACACTTAGGGGATCTCAACCACAAAACACTCTCCCATCTATCCCGACACCTACCAATTTTGTTTTTCAAAGAAACCAAGACCAAGGTCAATAAAGAAAAACTAGACAATTCCCAAAACGACACACATACACCCCCTTGGGAGAACCTATTGAAGCAGTTCTTAAGAAGCTCATCCAATCTAATGTCATAACCTTGCAAGAACCTAAAGCATATGACCTAGGATAGTTTAAACCATCATGGTGGGATGACAATGCCTTCTATGATTACCATAGAGTAAAAGGACATAAAACATCATCCTATAAATAATTGAGGAACATCATACAAGATCTAATTGATAACGGTGTCATCAAATTTAATGGTCACCAATACTCTTCCAATATTGACCATACCATTCATAAGAATCCACTTCAAGATCATGGTTCAATAAATCCCTCCTTGTTAGGTCAAAACACTAATAACTAGGTTAACTACACTCATGTTGCCTTCGGTTACTCGAGTGGGCCTATAATCAGTCACCTTCGAGTTGCTAATGAATATGTCAATACCATCACCATAAAAAAGACTCATGAATGCAATGTCACCACTCACTAAGGAAAAATCATGATACCTAGCCTTTTTGCTAAGCCATCATAGCCTAAAGGACAATTTAACCTTGTCGATCAATTGGATAAAACCCTTGCATAGATTTCCATACTTGAACTTTTGCACATCTCTCCTACACATAAAGCTATCCTTGACAAGGCTTTAAAAGAGACTTCAACTCCCACTAACATTGATGTCAACCACTTTGGAGCTATGGTTGGATATTTGGCCAATTCCCACCAAGTCACTTTCTTAGACCAAGATTAATCCACACCTAAGCCATACCACAATGATGCATTACACATTGAAGTTTTCATTCACAAACATAAGGTCAGACAAGTCCTAGTAGATGGTGGAGCCGAATTGAACATATGCTCCTTTAAATTGGTCAAGGAATTAGGCTTCTATAATGCATGTGTAGGTGCCACTAAAAGCATTGTAATCAAAGCTTATGATGATGAGGAGTGTTCTTCTAAGGGAATTATCACACTCCCTATTTGTGTTGGGATAGCAATCATAGAAACCACATGCTAGGTCCTGGATCTTGAATTTCCCTACAATATCCTCCTTGGCTGACCTTGGATTCACACATTGAAGGCTATACCATCCACATATCACCAATTTTTGAAGTTTCCCTATAATGACACTAAGATTACCATAGCTAGTGATCTTGACCCCTTTCACTATTACACCAACTTAAGGGGCATTTCCGAACATCAAGTGCCTATTAACCATGAAGCTTCAACATCCACCTTGTCCAATACATCGACCCATCTAAACTTACCAAGTCACCCACTTCCACTACTTTAACCTCCACCATACCATCCACTTCCACCACTCCAATCGCCGATCTAAATGTCAAGATCCAGGACACTGAATGTGGAGAGTACAAACTGAACACCTCTTACTGCATCTCACAGTTATCGAAGTCTCTGAAGATTTATGATAGACCATTCTTCAAAATCGAACCCAAAGTTATCTTTAAAGTTCCTCCCACCACCACCTTCACAAAATGTGGGGAGGTAAACAAAGAAGACATTGATGATATTTTAGCTTGGATCTACAAAGATGAGGAAGATCTGCCACTTCTACCAATACAACAATATGGAAAAGGCTTTGAGATAATGAAGGAAAAAGGCTATGGTGGAATTAGTGGTCCTGGTATAAAGAAAAATGAAATGAGATAACCCTTATTGCCACCTAAAAGACCAAAGAATCTAGGGTTAGTGTTTAAGCTAGTTCAAATTAATGCTCCATGTACCCTTGTGATTTCAAGTGAGGGTGTAAAAGCTTTTGAAAATGTTGAGACATCTGATGAATCCTATACCAAGACTAACTCTCATGAATGGGAATACTATTTTGATAAATCCCTTAGTGACTATGATCTTGAAGAACCCTTTTGAGAACTAGGTGAGCTTTCTTTTGAGGAAATATTCAAACAAAAGTTTAAAATTGATTCACCATAGGATCCTTCTAAGGGAAATTCTAAAATCCTAATGAAAAGAGAGGCCTGGGTAAGAACCTTTTGGGTGTATGACCCCCATGACAATGAAAAACCTACTCTGCAACCTAACACTTCTAACTTGCCCTTCCCCAATCCTGACCTCGCCCATGAGCCCAATTTACCTAAGATCATTGAGGATGAAGATTGGATGGAATCCTCTTGGGATCCTGAAAGTACTTCTATCTTTACCATTTTGGCCTCCATTTACATTCTCTCAACATCATCTCCTCCTTTTGCTAATACTGATGATGGTATCTCCCTCATATATCCCCATCTCATTGATTGGGATCAACAAGGCCCACCTACCATGGACACTTTTGAGAATGACGAAGCTATCACCAAATTCATGGGACTACACAAAGGAATACCAGGTGGGGACAATAAAGCCGGATTTACTATAGATCTCAATTCTATAGCATGTTTCAAAGAGACTGTCCAACCCTCTATTCGTAAAAGTAATAAAAATAAAATAAGAAAGGATGCATCTTTAGGTGAAAACCACAAGGCACCTTCTGACAACACAAAATTAAAAAGAAAGGACGTATCCAAGGGTGAAAACCTCTTTGAGGATCCTACGGATGGAGGGTTAGACTTTCTCCACGTTATTCAAGAGAAATTGGCCATACTAATTAATGATACCATAGAAGTCAATATAGGCACACCTGAAAATACCAAAATGATTCTCCTTGCAACATCATTGACAGAAAAGGAAAGGTCCGAGTTTCAAGATTTCTTCATAGAACGTCTCTCTTGGTCCTATGGTAATATGCTAGGACCATATCCTGCATTAGTCTTGCATCATTTTCCCTTACTTCTAGATGTCTGAAAGATGCACCCATAGATTGTCTTGCTAGTAAAAGTTGAGCTCAAAAATTTGTTAGATGTTGAATTCATAAGGTCTATAGATTATGCCAACTAGATATCTAACCTTGTACCTGTCACCAAACCAAATGGTCAAATCCATATTTGCACAGACTTTCAGGATTTGAACAAAGCTTGCCCAAAGGATGATTTTTCACTCCTGAATATAGATATCATAATGGATCTCACAATAGGATATGAGATGTCTCTTATGAATGGTTTCTCAAGATACAATCAGATCTATATTGCCCCAGAAGAACAACATAAAATGGCATTCACTTGTCCCTAGGGTACATATTATTGGAATGTCATGCCTTTCAAACTGAAGAATGCAGGTTGCCACTTATCAATGGGCTATGACCATGATATTTCATGATCTTATGCACACATTGATGGAGGACTATGTTGATGATCTCCTGGAAAAATACCTAACATGAGGAGATCACCTCAAGGTGTTAAACAAGATCTTCAAAAGACTAGAAGAGTATAAGGTCTATCTCAACCCTAAGAAGTGTGTCTTTTTTGTGACTTTGGGTAAACTCTTGGGGTACATATTTTATCGCTAGGGCATTAAATTCAATCCAACTAAGGTAAAAGAAATATTGGATATGCCTCCACCAAAAGGAATCAATGAGCTTTGATACAGGGAAGATTGCAGTCCATTAGATGTTTCATTGCACAGTTGCCTGATAAATGTCAACCATTCCAATACTTGTTATGCAAGTGAATCCCCTTTATTTGGAAAAACAAGTGTCAAGTTGCTTTTCAACAAATCAAAGACTATCTTCTGACACTGCCAATCCTAATGTCGCCTATTGATGGGAAACCTTTGATATTAAATATTTCTACAACCACTTTTGCACTAGGGGCATTACTCACATAGAATGACCATGAGGAAAAGGAAAGAGCAATATGTTACATCAGTCGCACTTTGGTTGGGTATGAACTCAACTATACTTCCATTGAATGTGCATGCCTCATAGTAGTCTTTTCTACTAAAAAAAAAGACATTATATGTTGAAACGTAAAATGCAATTAGTGGCTAAGATAGATCCATTGAAGTACAAGTCTTCTCAGTCATGAAACATTAACAGGACGATTGGAAAAATGGATCATGATACTCAACGAATATGATATACAATATATAGAACACAAAGTAATAAAAGGATAGGTCATAGTAGATCAAATCACTAATGTTCCCATAAAGGGTGATCACCCATTGGTATCTGATTTTCCAGATGAATCCATCTTTCATGTAGGACCTAGATTACCTTGGAAAATTTATTTTGATGGGTCCCATATAGGTCATGGTTTAGGAGTAGGCATATTATTCATCACACTTCAAGGAGATTCCATTCCTAAATAATTTTTCATCGCATTTCCATGCACTGATAATCTCACTGAATGTGAAGCATTGTTGATAGGATTTCAAATGGTAGTTTAGTGGAAAATTAAAGAACTCCTAGTTTTTGGTGATTCTCAGTTAGTTATCAACCAAGTTGATGAAGATTATGACACCAAGGATGAGAATCTGATGCCTTACAAACACATGGTGGATATTTTCATGTCATACTTCCATATGATTTCTTTTGAGTAGATTCCCCAAGCACAGAGAAAAGCAGCATACACTATGGCCACAATTGGATCTCTCTTGGATAACCCTAATAATGTGCCACAATTCAAGTTCTTAGTGGAGAAGTTGTTGGTTCCTGCCTATGACATTCCTAAGTCCAAAATGGTTTGTGAACTTGTTGGTCCTAATTCTCCTTGGTATCAGGACATACACAATTACTTACATTCCCAAATTCTACCACCAACCCTTTCCAATAACCAACACAAGTCTTTCATTCATAAACATGCCCACTATACTACATTAGTGACACCCTATATAAATGCAACTTTGACAATAACCTCCTCTGATGTATTGACACATATGAAGCACAAAAAACCTTACGTGAGGTACATGATGGTATATGTGGATCCCATTTGAGTGGCCCAACCTTAGCTAAGAAAATCATGTGACTTGGGTACTGCTGACCAACCATGGAAAAAGATGCTCTTCAGTTCATGAGAAAGTGCCATTAATGTCAGGTACATAGTGAGCTCATTCATGTGCCCACATAGGAGCTACAACCAATCAATTCCCCTTGGCCCTTTGCACAATGGGGACTTGACCTCATGGGTAAGATTCATCCCACTTCATCCAACGTACACAAATTCATTATTACTACAATCAAATATTTCACAAAAAATGGATTGATGCCATTCCTCTCACCTACATAACTGGTAATTTTTTTTCCAAATTCATCCTTAACTACATCATATGCTAGTATGGTGTTCCCCAATCCATCATCACAAACAACTGTCATCCTTTTAAAAACTAGGATGTCTGTGAGCTTTGTGGGTGATTCCATATTCAACATCATTTCTCCATGCCATATTACCCACAAGGCAATGGCCAAGCTGAGGACAATAATCAAAATTCTTAAGAAGATTGTCAATGACGCTGGTTGTGATTGACACCTCCAACTTAATCTCTCTCTATGGGCTTACCGTACCAAAATCCGCACGCCTACATGCGCCACTCCATTTTCCTTGGTCTTTAGATCTGAAGCTATCTTGCCCATTGAGGTCAAAGTCACCTCCTTAAGGGTCTCAATGAAGGGATTGGTTAATGTTGAGGAATACCAATAGTCTCAATTGTATGAGCTAGAACTATTAGAGGAATGCAAAAAAAATTCCTTGACTCACCTACAGGCATATCAGAATCTCCTTTGTTGAAGTTACAACAAAAGAGTTATGGTCCAATGATTTGACACTAGCAACTTGGTCTTGATGTAGAATCTGAAGAATCAAGCTGAACTTGAAAAGCTCAACAAGTTCAAGCCTAATTGGCTGGGTCCATATTTCATCATTGCATCCTTTAGTTCTAGTGCTTACCGGTCATCTACTCCTAAAGGAAAAAAATTGTCAGAACCCATCAATAGTTTGCATCTATGTAATTTCTACACATATCTTCAAAGAGCTTGGCCGAAACCATAAAAATACAAAAAAAATGAAATATACAACAAAAATTGTTACCTCAATGATGAAAACTTGGAAAAAAGGTGTCTTGGCGACACAAAAAAAAAAAGAAAATATCAAAAACAGTAAAGAGAAATAATCCATCCAATAGTGAAAACCACTTCGGTGGCACTTTGGATAAGTACCATGGTGAAAACCTGGCAAACAGACACCATGCGTAGGCAGTATTTGCTTCATCATCTACTATCACTCCATCTACCTTTGTCCATAATAAATACCCAATCTTCTGACACTCTCACAACATCTATCATAAAGTCCTACTATTTCTTTCCATGGATGACAATAGTTGACATCATGCCTCGTACAACATCCACCTTTCATCTTAAGCAATTCCCATTCTATCTCGTTAATCCTAGTTAGTCCTAGACCTGATTAGGGGAAAAACCCTTATCACTTGACTGTAGTGGGTCTCACACATGGTCCCATATATCACAAAATGTCCAAAAACAAAAACAAATCAAATATTCGACAAAAGAAAAAAATCAAAATGCTTCAAAAATCCCCAAAAAAAATCATAAAAATTTAAAAATCCAAAAAAATCATAAAACTTCAAAAATCCAAAAAATAAAAAATACGAAAAAACATAAAAACATCCAAATAACTCTTAAAAATCCCAAAAATAGAGTCAAAATCACTCAAATTTGAGTCATAGTTAGAATGGTCAAACTATGCGGTCTCTGCACATTTGCTACGTACGCAAGGTCATCATTTGATGTACTCCCGAGACCACCTAAGTCAGTCTTTTAGATTTTTAATATTAGTTGGTCATTTTAGTCTAATAAACAAGTTACTTGGTCTTTTCCAAGTCAATCATGTCAAACACTAAAATCTATCACCTTGGATCATGGCGTCAGTCAAACTACGAGGTCTCTGTGCATTTGCTACGTAGGAAAGGCCATTATTGATGTTCCCCCGAGGCCACTCTTAGGTCGGTCTTTTAGGGTTTGTCAGGGTCAAATTAAAACCCTTCAATTAGTTCTCAATAAATAGGCATGTCAATCTAGTCTTTGTCAAACTATGTGGTCTTTGAGTGTATGAGGTAGGCAAGGTCATCATCAATGATCCCCCAAGGCCTCCTAGGTCTAGTCCCTTAGAGTTTTGTCGAGTCAGTCTTTGTCTCATTACAACATCCTAAATCAAAAAAATCTTAAACAAATCTAGGAGAAAATTCAACAAACAATTCAACCAAATTGAAACTTCAAATGAGACATGTAGTCAATTGGGTCATCTAGTCAAACTTGGTCCAACTCTAATAACAATGTCAAATTGTCAATTTTTGGTCATTCTTAGGATGTCTTTTTGGGGAATGACCCTTGTCACTTATTTTTCTTTAGCATATGTCTTTCCTAAGCATTGACACTAACAACTGGCATTTTGGGGGGATCCTATCAACATTGGGGATCGACACTTCCAACATTGACTCTATTTAGGATGTGTCCTTCCTGAATTTTACTCCTTGACATTTTATCACACATTAGCCTACCTGACACAAAACTAGGCTTTGTCAACATTAACATTTTGACATTAATAATATTGACATTTAAAAACACTCTTGGCAAACACTATCTCTAAATATGGTCACATCTGTCATTTGATTTTTCATCATGATACTAGCCTCCTCGAGGATGTCTTGTATAGGATTTAGAGGACCAACAATGTTTCATGACTTGTCTTTCTTTTTATGACTGTCTATGGTTGGTTGTGACAAAAATACTAGGGTAATTGGACTCCTCGTATGAGTCACGATCGTCCTTTTCTGTGACTATTTGTTTCACATGATGAAATGGCCTTGCACACCATTGATTTATGTCATATCATGGTGTTTGTTGTCCATTGCAATAATTTTCCCAATGATGATTAATGCAACACCTATTTGTATGAGGTAGGCAAGGCCATCATCAACGATCCCCTGAAGCCTCCTAGGTCTAGTCCCTTAGGGTTTTGTCGAGTCAATCTTTGTCTCATTACAACATCCTAAATCAGAAAAATCTTAAACAAATCTAGGAGAAAATTCAACAAACAATTCAACCAAATTGAAACTTCAAATGCGGCATGTAGTCAATTGGGTCATCTAGTCAAACTTGGTCCAACTCTAATAACAATGTCAAACTGTCAATTTTTGGTCATTCTTAGGATGTCTTTTTGGGGAATGACCCTTGTCACTTATTTTTCTTTAGGATATGTCTTTCCTAAGCATTGACACTAACAACTAGCATTTTGGGGGGATCCTATCAACATTGGGGATTGACACTTCCAACATTGACTCTATTTAGGATGTGTCCTTCCTGAATTTTACTCCTTGACATTTTATCACACATTAGCCTACCTGACACAAAACTAGGCTTTGTCAACATTAACATTTTGACATTAATAATATTGACATTCAAAAACACTCTTGGCAAACACTATCTCTAAATATGGTCACATCTGTCATTTGATTTTTCATCATGATACTAGCCTCCTCGAGGATGTCTTGTATAGGATTTAGAGGACCAACAATGTTTCATGACTTGTCTTTCTTTTTATGACTGTCTATGGTTGGTTGTGACAAAAATACTAGGGTGATTGGACTCCTCATATGAGTCACGATTGTCCTTTTCTATGACTATTTGTTTCACGTGATGAAATGGCCTTGCACACCATTGATTTATGTCATATCATGGTGTTTGTTGTCCATTGCAATAATTTTCCCAATGATGATTAATGCAACACCTATTTGTACTTTGGAAAAATATTGAAGGTTTCTTCTCTGCACTAACATCCATCCCATTCCATCTAACAGTCCCTTTTCTTCCATCCGTTTACAACATCCTGTGACACACAAAAAAATAGCTACATACATGACTATGTAGGAGTTTGCATTAGTACATTTCACATAGGCTATACATCCCACATTTGCAGAAATCTATTTACATATCATTTGCATAATTCCATTTGCATTAACATAACATAGAGGCCCATTTCCATTTCATAACTCATACATTCCATTGCTTCACATAAATACATGATAGCCATAATCATAACATAAAGCATAATCCTAAACATAATCACATCACCCTCAATCATAGAACATTACATTCATAATCATAATCATGACATTTTATGCATCCATTAGTATTTAGGAATCATGCATGTATAGAACATTATCATAACAACATCTCATCATGCCTACACACATCACATAATAATTCATCATCATAGGAATCATAACATAGGCAACATCACATAAGCATCATAAATCATCATGCATAATAAGACAACACATGGGATATAGTCCACACCAAAAATGCATCATATATATAATCTCAAAATGATGTCATAGGATAGAGTCTCAATGAATCCCAAAAATAGAGCTCTCAAGCTCAATGGATACAAAATACAAGTGTCAAAATGAGTCTATCCAGTGCTACCATGCTCCCTAGAGCCCATGCTGCCACTCTCACTTTGGCTAGATCTACTCTGAGACAACCTGCTACGAGAAGGACCACTGCTGACAACCTTTTAAGTGCTAGGTTCCCACCACTTTGGTGGATCTGCCTCCTCATAGGCTACCTTTAATATTGCTCTTTGTGCCCAATCTTGGCAACCTCTCTAACCATATCAACTATAGACCCACTACAGGTGGCACTAAAATCTATAATCCTTTTCTCTACCTATTATTCCCTAATAATGACTGTGTCTCTCTACCTGTAGGCCATCCCTCTCCACCCGTAGAGCCTGAAGCTCAGCCTCTAATGCCTATAATTTTCCCTAAAGACTCACCATCTCCTGATCCCTATCTCTTGTACCACCTCTGATAGGTACATCCTCGAATCCCTCATCCCCATGTAGAATCTTCTCATGTAGGATATGCTCCTCCTCACCCATCTCCTCCTCGGGCTGCTCCTCATGCCTTGCCACCTCCACATCCATAGCAGTCGCACTTGCTAACACATTGAGCTGCTCTACCTCAGGCCGCTCTCCCTTTGCCTCTACATCTAGCATGGCCTCCTCCTATCTACCCTCCTCCTGTCTCTCCTCCTCCTCTCCCTCCTCCCGAATCAAAGAAAGTGACCTACTCCTCCTCTGTAGTCTCCATCGCTGCCTCCTCCCACCATCCCCTCCTCTCCCACCCCTACCACCATCTCCTTGATCTCCTCCATCATCACCCCAAGCACCATCTCCTCTCCCTCCATCTCCTCTCCCTCTCTAATCGCCTCTCCTACCTCGAGGACCTTATCCTCATTGAACCACTAGAGTTGGATGATCCTTATCGGTCAAAGGAATAGGCCCATGCAATTCCCACCATGCATCATACTCTGTTGAGGTGCCTGCATCTGTTGGACCCCATCTCCATGTTAATGAAAATGCTTTTAGTCTATCTATGGCTTGCTCAGTTGTAGCTACTGTAATCACTGGGCCCCATAATGTCACCTCTCTAGATGACTGAGTGAACACTGCTAGACCTTGTGGCTTTCCCTACTACTCACCAAACTATCTCAAAACCCGATCTAGTAGATACATATCAATAATATGCTATGGCTGCACCATCCTCCCAATAAGATATCTCTCCTATCAATACCACTATAGATATTGATCCTCATCCAACCACTAGGCACAATCTATCTAAGGCCTCCATATGAAGCTAGCCAAGGTATCTAATCCATGTCACTAGTAACCAATATCTCTGACATGTGTCTGCATGACTTCTCCTCTGTATATATATACATATGGTACATTGGCCCCCAACTAGCAACCAACTGGTGGACGAAACACCACAATGTGCTTCCAAGCCCATACCATCAAAAGAGTGACTCCGCAACTCATGGACTGTCCTTGCCGATATGCTATATCATGTAGTTATAAGTAAACCATCACTAGCAAACATGGCCCCAATGCATATAAAGTTTCACTGGCCATCATCTCGACTAGCATCTCTCCCCATCCAACCAAAAATCCATGTCCTTGGAGGTCTAGAAGGACTACTTCGACTATCAGAGGGCACAGTATGCAGTCAAACCACTCATATTGTGCAACCAATATCTCCCATTTGATCTCATACCTATCGATCCCCAAATCCTTGATATCGTCATATATGTAGTAGGTGGTCAAGGCTTGATACCCCCAACCTGGATCATATCTGACCCACTCACCTCAGATCGACAGTTGTAGGATCTTGTAGACGTCCTCCAAGGTGATAATCACCTCTATTGTAGGCAGATGAAATGAGCATGTCTCAAAATGCTATCTCTTAACAAGTACAATCAACATCCCTCTATTTTCCCTAATGGCGAGCATGAAGGTAATGTGATATAAGCCAAGATGCCATAACTCATTCTTTTCAACAGTAGTCAACTGGTCTCGCAACCAATAAGTATCTAGTGGTTGTGACTCTTGTGTGTAAATTAGATCTAGATGAACCTATAACCAACATGATAAACATTATGTCAGTTAAACAACTTACCTCAACTGGTTTTGCACATGTCATAAGAGAAAATCAATCCTACTCTAGGAAAACTTTGTCACCAGTCAATTGTGTCACATAATTTTCAATTGTGTCGTGCAATGGAAAACACGTCGCATGCTTTCGCAGATGCATCACAGGATCCTGATTGCATCGAATCCCCAAATCAATTGCGACTTATACCTATGTTTGCGTCATTCCTAAAGTAGTTGCAACTAATCCCTAATAGTTGCACATGATTACATTCAATTGCATTGCACATCTGCAGATGCGGTTAAGAAACCCATAGATGCGTCGAACCCTAGCAAGTGTGTCACAAAATTTCAAATCCCTAGCCTACCCTAGGCATGTTCTAATCACTTGCGTTGAATCATAGGAAATTGCATCGAACACAATAACACTTGTGGCTATCCTTGAATGATGCAATTGACTGCTAAAATATTAACCTATTTAAAAATGTGTGAAATCAAAATTTGATGAAGTGGATTTGTAGGTACTCATCAAATCTCCTAAGCCCTCCAACCGTCTGACTATGTGCACTCAATATGCTCTGTGCTCGCTGTAGGGAATGTGATCCATCTTCACTTAGAGCTCCTAATCTCCAAACTCCAAATGTACAAAATGAGCCCTTAAGTTGCCAATTTCATACTTATACCTCCTAAAAATTAGGGTTTTAGTAGGGTCTGTGCTGGTTGTACTTTTCTTAAGCCTTGAAACTACATTTTCTCTACCCCAAGGGTCTTGAAAATCATTTCTTTTATCACTAGGGTTTTTGTGGCTATTAACTTGACTTTTCAGAACAATTTTCAATTTTTCAAAAAATTTCCGAGGGGGCATGTGTCTACCCTGCTATCGTTGGGGTATATTTTAGACTAAATTTATTTGTCACAATGCAATAAAATGCATGATGACAAAGACGAGAAAAATGTAGACACATAAAATAACCTAGGCCTGCAAACTTTATTTTTCCATGACTTATGATATTTCCTCTCAACATAATTAAAATATTTAATTATGTCCTATGGTCCAAATTCAACTATTAGTTAAATAATTCTTAATTATTTAATTAATTCATATATTTTATTCCTCCTGATTATTTAAATAAATAAATTGTATTTATTTATTTAAATACATCACTAATATCCTATGTCTCTCTATAATTAAATAAATTCCTAAATTTATTTAATTATTATTTACTTTATCTTTTATTCCTCTTGATTATTTAAATAAATAAATTGCATCTATTTATTTAAATATGTTGCTAATTTCCTATGTCTCTCTATAATTAAATAAATTTCTAAATTTATTTAATTGTTACACTTTATCCTTTCCTCTACAATTAAATAATTTTCATTAACTATTTAATTGTCCTTTTGTCTTTTCCTCCAAATTTAAATACAATCATTTATTTAAATTCCCATTCCCATTTTCCCACCAAGTAAATAATTAAAAATCATTATTTATTGTCCAGGCCTCACCTCTTTTGAATTAAATTAATTTTTAATCCAAAAGGTCAACACTGCCTCCTAAATCAAATAATTTTAAATTCTTATTTGATTCTCCAACAATATCTTTTTCCATGCCCAATATCCTCTTGTCACATGCATTCCTATCCATTGATTTAATTTTCCTAAAATTAAATCATAGTCCTCTATTTCAAATTTTACCCTAATTGCTAGTTGTCATATTCAATCTCAACGTTCTATCTTAGGGCATTTGTCAACTGTCAATCCTAGCCATTCATCCAAAAAATTGAATTTTATAAAAGGGCAATGTCAACTTCATTTTTTCACTTGATGCTTGCAAATTTCTAAGTACACTTGCAATTTTTGAGCCAAATCCTTCAATATTTTGCTGAGTCTTTGTCATAGATCATAGTTACTCATAAAAATTTGAGGGAAAATGTTATTTACAATAAATGGAGAAGGGCAATGGAGATGAATCATGGAGTGTAGGAAGGCTTTTGTGAGATTGTTCTTTTGTTTATGCCTTTTTCTCCTTTGTACTTCATTGTTAGCTAGGGTTTAGTTTATTTATGTTGTTTATTGCTAACCTGAATTTTTCCCTTAGTTACACTTCTTTTGAATCTCCTATTTGGTATGTTGGGTTTGTGGAGGGAAATGGTTAGCATTGGGAGTGCTAGGGTTTTATGTTTGGTTTTGAAATTCAATTAAGTAATAAATATGTTTAAATGTGTGATCGATAAAGTTTGAGGAAATTCACAAGGAACAAACTAATTTGGGATTTGGTATGATACTGGTAGGTTTTTTTTTTGATATTTAATTTTATTTTGTTTTCATATATATGAGGAGAATCAGAAGCTCAACATCTAAAAAATTAGGTGAACTCCTTACAAATCTCCTATTTGGCATGTTGGGTTTGTGGAGAGGAATGGTTAGTATTGGGGAGTGTTAGGGTTTTTATGTTTGGTTTTGAAATTCAATTAATTAATAAATATGCTTAAATGTATGACCAATAAAGTCTTATAAAAGTCATGACTAGAAAACTAATTTGAATTTTTGTATGATAAGGATAAGATTTTATATTTTTATTTTGGTATTTAATTTGATTTTTATATATGAGGGGAATTGGAAGCCCACCATCTAAAAAATTAGGTGAGCTTCTTGTAAATCTCATATTTGACCTGTTGGGTTTGAGGAGAGGGATGGTTAGCACTAGGGGAGTGCTAAGGTTTTTATGTTTGATTATGAATTTATTTAATTAATAAATATAGTTATATGTATGATAAAAATATGGGAATTGGAACCCTAATAATTTAAGTCACAAGAAAATTAATTTTGGTTTCATGTTTTTTATTTGGTATTTAACTTTTTTTTTTATATATATATGAGAGAATTGGAAGGCTAATGTCTAAAACAATATATGAGCTCCTTATGAATCTCCTATTTGACCTATTGGGTTTGAGAGGATGGTTAGCCTTGGGGGAGTAGGATTTTTATGCTTGATTTTGAATTTTATTTAATTAATATATATGATTAAATGTGTGATGGACAATATGAGAATCAAAACCCTGATAAGAGCAAACTAATTTTGGATTATGTATGATAGTGGTAAGAATTTTTTTGTATGTAACTTTATTTTATTTTTATATATGAGGGTAAATGGAAGCCCAAAATCTAAAAATTAGGTGAGATCCTTATTAAACTCATATTTGTTTATTAATTAAAGCAAATCAATAAAAAAAATTAGACTACAGGAATCGGTCAGGTATCCGTCCCCTATAAACAACAATGCGCTTGGTAAAAAATGTTCACGTGACTAGTGGCATTGGAATGACACACCCTCCAATACCACGGGTTTGGGAGGAGACTAGACCTCATGACCTCTTGCTTGCAACAAGATGCTTTAGCTGATCGAGCTAGCCCCCCTACCCCAAACCAAATCAATAATTTATCTTTTAACATTTTTTGGAATTGTTGGAGTAAAAGGGTATTTATCTAATAGGTTGTTTTTCATTCTAGTAATTAAGCTTATTTAGGTTATATATTTTTGTGTCTTGAGTCATAGGATGATGACACATCTCATGATCATGTTTTATCCTCACTTAGGGTTTCTCTAGGATTTTTTCTTTTCTTTTTTACTTTTCCCCTTTTATAAGGATTCTTCATTGTATTATCTACTCACATATTGTAAGGTTTGTACATTTCAATATGATTAATTATTTTTTGGATCGATCAACTCTTGGCCTTTATAGCCTTGTTATTTCTCTCTTTTTTTAACAATTGTTTGATTGTAGGTGATCTTTAAAAGCTATAGGATTGAGGAATCAACTCCAACATGGTATCAGAGCACCAAACCTATGATTTCCTATCCAATTTTAGAGAGATCCAACATTGAAAAAAAATGATGCATCCTAGAGAAAACACATATTTTCATGATATTTAGAATTCTCAAAAACCTTAAGATCGATTGTCAAATCATTGAAATCTAAGCAAGGCAATTTTTTGACACAATTTTCAGTCTATAAAAATCCATATAGGTGTACAAAGTTTGTACATGTGTATGGATATATATAAGTTGTATAATGTTGTATGTTGTACCATATTTTGCAGTCCCTATACAAGCTCTACATTAACCTTTGCACAAAAAATCAACATGTGTTGCATAATATTTTGGCAATTATGTATGATTTCAATGTATTTTTTCAATTCGTAGTAACTTGTATAAATTTAAAATCATTGACATCATTTCATGGTAGGTTGACACCATTGGAGGTTGTCATTAGTTGATTTTTTGTTGGTTGTTTTCTCACAATGTGGGCACCACCATAGGAAACATGTTTTCCATGCCTTTCAAGTTTTTCTTAACTACCACTGATTTTCATTGCCCCTTGTGATGCTTGAATGCCTCACCACCCATTTCATCACCATAGGGTCACTTAGACCACGTTAAATTGCTAACCCTCAATCACATGGGTGACTAGGGGCTAGAAATTCAATCCAACCCCTACATGTAGTAGTTGGTCCACAATAGGACCAAGGGCTTATTTTGTAGACCCCAATTTTCCTTGCAAACCAAATTGGGGAAAATTTTAATTTTGATAAATGAGATATCAACAAATAACTAGTTCAAAACCCTATCTAATCATGCTGCTAGCTTTTATAAATTCTACTACTAATGAGTTATTGACCTCTAAAGTTAGATCAAGTTGTTTGCATTTCTAAGGTCATAACTTTTGACTTGGATTTTATTTTTTATGATTCTTGCATTGCTGGAAATTTGGTTCAACCCTCTACATAGATCTTGGACCTTTTTTTATAATATTTACCAAGTAACTACTATTTTCATTATATCTTAGGTTTTCACTTTTGTTTATTTTCTTCAAAAAGTACAAACAAGGTCAATTTTTTTTTGAAACAACGAGTAAATTTCTTGTATTATGATCTAGTTATCTTATTGTTTCTCTTTCAATTTTTTGTACTTGTTCAAATAAATGTCATGGATCCAATGTTTTTATATGGAGCCTAATTAGACTCGGAGGTTAAATTTTTTGTCACTTTTATCGGTGTGGTTTCCCCCCCAAATTATTCAATGAGGGTTTGGGTCCAGCGCCCCCAAGACAGGGTCAAGGGGTAGCACCCCTTGCGGGGTCTAGGGGTAGTGCCCTTGGTGCACTCCCTGTTGCGATATAGTGTGGGGTTGAAGGCAAGCACCCCCGTGGGGGCTTGAGGGAAGTGCCCTTGAAACCTCAAATCACTTTTATTATTATATAAAGGCGTCAAGAGTTATTTTTCTATTGGCTGAAATAAAATAAAAACCCTATTTTGTAACCGACATAAGTCTTGATGAAATGGCTAAGGGTTACGGTTTTTGTTGATATTGTATTGTAGTATTTGTAATGGTATTGAGTTACAAGGATTGTTGGTTGTAATTAGTTTGATTTGCTGGATAATAATATTGGACTCTCTATTGGTGGATGTAGCTTGAGTTTGGGTGAACCACGTTTAAAATTGTCTCTCGCTATTATTATTTCTATGTTTTTCATTCCTCTATTTAATCTTTATTTGCATTTAATTGATATTTTCTGCATGAAATTCCTAACATCCAACCCACATATATTCACTCACTCTATACAATTATTATGGGTGGAAAAACAAATAGAGATACATCTAAGAAAATAAGGGTTATATAGAGAGACTATGGGTATAGAACTTGAACCAACAAGAGATGCAAAGAAGAGAAAATGATTTAATAGATGTGATGAAGATTTTGGTAAAGTATGCATGTCTATGTCTCTTGATCTCATCTTTAATGTTGAGTCTTGCACTACACCCAATCATATTTGGACTCAAATGGAGTCCTTGTTTGGGAAGAAGGATACATTGAAAGGTTTTTAGTTAGAGAATAAACTTATCAGTTTAAATCCTATAGAGTTTAACAACTTCTAATAATTCTTCACCAAACTCAAGTCTATCATATTGTAGTTGAAACAATGTGGTATTTATAAATAATACTCTTGGTTGATTATTTCTATCCTTTCCAAGCTTTGTCTTGATTATTTAATAATTCTTTCTACCTTTTATGATATTATAGATGCACTTGGTACTAGATTTTATATGCCTACATTTGATTATTTTTCTACATGTCACTCACAATAGATTAGGAAATTTATGTACAAATGGGCACATTGAAGTCTTCCAAACCACAAGATCTTATTGTAACACAAGACACCAACTATTAGAAGGCTTTGAATAGAAAACATAATAAATAAAAATACAAGGTTTTCAAGAATAATGAGAAAGTAAAAGGAATCACATTCACATGATATATATAAGGTAAACCTCCCTCTTCTAAGGGGGGATCATCCAAGAAGGAGACACCGAAGTGTGCATATTACAAAAAGTCAAGACATGATGAGCATCATTGTTATGTAAAATGGATTGATGAGATAAAGCACCTCATATAGAATAATCATATTCAACTGACATCATTTATGTCATAGGGTAAATCATCTTCTTCCATATCATCACTTGCACAATCAAGATCAACTAGCCTAACAAGTAGAGAAGACAAGATGAAAGGTCAAGCACTCTTTACTTCCACCAATATTCAATTTAATTGATAGCTTCTTGATTTAGGAGTATCACATCACATGGCTACATCTTTGGATATGTTTACCATGAGATCAAGAAAATCTACCACCAACAATTCACCGCCAACAAATTCACCTCCAACAATTCATTTCCATGACAAATTCATCTCGTGGAAAATTCATTGCCAGAAATATGATATGAATTGATAGTGGTGAATTTTCCAAGAGATGAATTTGTCATGGAAATGAATTGTTGGAGGTGAAATTTCTCAGATTCATTCACCACACATACTAATGGCTACAAAAACACTTAAATGATGCTTTTTAGGAAATGATTTATTGATTTTTATGATCACATTTCATGATATACTTTGTGTCCCTTCACTATCCTCCAATATCCTTTATATCTATTAGATTGCACACAATGGGGTGAGGAAGACTATTGAGTTAGCACCTGATTCAATTCTTATCAAAAACTTGCAAAGTAAAAATATGATTGCAGTTGGGATAGTTGATCATGCATCTTGATTGCATTCCTTCTCAAACATTTCTCTTGATGATGTTGCAATATTGTTGACATATTTACACTCTCATGTATTTAACACGAATTAGATATTTGAGGAGAAGTTTGGTCACTTGAACCTATGTGTAATTCCAACATCTAGTTTGGTTCATGAGACTTGTGTTGAGATTTCACCTCCTCCACCTCCTAAATCTTCAACAATAAGTTTAGTTTATTGGGATGTTACTTTCCTTTCAACTTTATGGGATGATTTTTTCCAGATATTACAGTGTTATATGTTGAGTCACACATTGCATATATTGGGGACATGATTGAGGATATTTAGTTCCTCTTTGATGATAGTTATAAACCACTTGCTATCACTTCATGATTGAATTTTAAGGTTGTTCTACAAAGATCTTCACAATTGTTTGGATTTTCTATATTTGATATGAGATCTTTTGATTCAAGCATATAGACACTTGAGCAAATTTTTGAGGAACACATCATGAGACATTTTAACTCATATTTTTCTATGGATTTTCTTCTATACATTGGCCATTATATTTATTTATTTTAAAGTGGAGGAACATTTTTTTTTCAATTTTGGATCATCATCAATATTCTTCTTCGAGCATTCACTTTTAGCATAGGAGCTCCTTCCTTGTGGGGGATTCATTGTCTCTTCTTTTCTCTTCTATGGGGGTTTCTTGATTGTACTTACATGACCAAATTAGTACTTGGGGGAAAATGTTGAGTATTACATTCTTTTGCCATATGCTATAAATTTATTTCTTTTTTATCTTTTGGAGAGGATTTTTTCCCTTTAGGTTTTCTCTTTTTCTCTAGTTATGAGAGATATGTCTATTTTTTCATGGGTACCTTATCAAGACTTATAGTTGGGACCCATTCTTGCATTCTTCATTATAGTTTTAGCATCTCCCTAAGTTTCATTTAAGGGGGTGTGTTAGAGTAAAATTTAGTAATTGTTTAATTATTAATTAATCATTAATTAATTATTAGGTCTTCTTTTACTTTATTTCACTTAAGCTAAACTTAGGAGTGATTTTTATAATTTATTTCATGTTTTCTAGTAGCATAGGATGATGAAACTCCTCATGATCTAGTCAAATCCTCACCTATGGTTTGATTTATGGTTTTCTTTTTCTTTGATAAGAATTGGTTCATTATAATCATTTATTCAAGAATATTATTATGTAAATTGCTTTGATCTCTCTTTGTGATAGGTATTTTGGTGGTAGGTGATTTCTAGGAGATGTGGAAGTTGTAACATAGTATTTTAATCTTGAGTTTTTATAATTAAACTATTTTAACAATATAAAATAATCAATAAACTAATATAAATAAACTTTAAATGAATTGAATAACTCCCACATCTAGATAATGTTCATATCTAGAGCATATGGGAATTATGTAGTATTGAAAGATTCATGATGAAATTATATATTCAGTTATTCTCTCTATTGCATACTCATTTTGTGATCGAAAAGATAATAAAGCTGAATATTAAGACAAGAAATATGGGAATGGCCATTATTTGAAGTGTAAATGTTGTGCGAAAGTGGCATGTAAAGAAGCCTACATGTTGTATGTATTTTTCTAATTACTTGCAATCAATTTAAACTTATGAAGTATGATAATTTTCTTTTTTAAAGCATATGCATTTCTTGTAGTTTTTTTTGTATGTTGAAGAAGCTCTTTAATTCCTATGGTTTTCTTGAAAATTGAATTCAAGAATAAAATAAGAGAATTTGAAGTAAAGCTAGATTGTTCCTATTTATACCCATTTAGGATAGAAAAGAGGATATAATCCTAGTCTTGTTGGGCATTTACATGCATCAAATAAAAATTCCAAAAGACTTAAAAAAAGATAACATGCAAGGGAAATGTAAAAAAAATAAAAATGACACATTCAACACTTTCACTAAGTTTATGTTGGTGTGAAAAGGTTTTTTTTACCTAGCTAGTTCACCACCTAAGTCCTATCCACACTTTTTACTTAAGTTTAATTAGGGTACACATATGATACTTATCACTTTATGTCTCAATTCATAAGATTAAGATACATGTCATAGTATTATCCAATCCTATATCTCACCTTGGTCTATATAACCAAGGG
Source organism: Sequoia sempervirens (assembly GCA_007258455.2). NCBI lineage: Eukaryota > Viridiplantae > Streptophyta > Pinopsida > Cupressales > Cupressaceae > Sequoia > Sequoia sempervirens. The sequence goes on from VDFB02193867.1 coordinate 249,741,820, forward strand.
GTTCTCTTTATAATATCAATCCATTCTCATTGTATATTTATTGTTTCAAAACACTACCAGAGACTAAGAGTGGGGGTGAATCATTCTAAGAAAAAACTTAACCCTTTTTGAAACTTGAAACTTTCAGCACAACTCAAACACTTTTAGCAGATAAAGATAGAACTTCAAGTAGAATAGTAACAAAGAAGAATATAGCAATTTAAACCTTTAACAACTTCAATAAACTTTACCAAGTAGGATATTGCAATAATCAAATTAGTAACAAAGAGAAGGAAATAGAGAACACACACATGCACAAGGAGAAAACTAGATTTACGCGGAAAACCCAATGAGGGAAAAACCACTATGAGAGTTGGAACCTCTTAAAATAGGTGTATGCGATGTGGAATGAAAGATTAGGATATAATGTACTCACACCCACTTTCAAAGAGACTCCACTCAAGGATAACCCTAGAGATCTCAATGTAAAGGAGATTGAAATCTTGCAATAGGGTTGTCCTAGGGAATGAATGATATCTAATGAGGGGTTCACCACCAAGTGTAAACTTGGAAAAGATAATGAAATGGAAAACATAGTGTGAAATGCACACTAACTCTAAATGACCTTAGAAAGTGAACAAAATGTAACAAAAAGATATGAAACTGAAAGTGTGCACCTGGAAACCTTGAAGTGACTAGTAACAACTATGAAATTCTAGAAATTTTGACTTTTTGACCAACTGGGACTCATTCACCAATCTAGGCGAATCAGACCAAGATTAGGGTTTTTGTTCAAGTGTTTGTTTCGCGAAAAAGGGTGTTAGAAATCTGCAAACAGATCTACAAAACCACTACAGTGGAACTCATTCACCATTATTGGAAAAGCAGTCCCATTCCGCCTTTTTAGAAATTGAAAGCTCTTATCTGCACTCCAACACCTGCCCTTTCCTTCGAATCCGAGTTCTGGATCCGAACTTGCGAAAAGCACTTGCAAAATAAAATTCAACTTGATTTTCTAATGGGAATTTTCCTTGGTCAAAGCCCTAGTTTGGTAATTAAACCTTGATAAGAATAAAGAAATGTGCATGAAAACCCTAGCCTTAAATGTATCAAAGACTAGGAAATCTAAAACATGATGCAATATTATTTTAACGTGCAAGAATATGATGCAAGAATGGAAATGTAAAGATGAATGACTCACTTGTGATGATCTCTAATCACCCAAAATGAGCCCTATTGATGCATGTACCTTCCTTAGGATAAATGTAGAATGATAATAGAAGATGGAATCACTTAGGAAACAAGTATTTAGGCTTGGCTTGATGGCTAGTTGCATCTCCTCAATCTAGAATCCATCATGATTCACCATATGCCTCCATGATCAAACCTTGACAATGTTAGATCTTGATTGAAAGTGAGATTGAAGACCTAAAAAAATGCTTTAATGTTGCTCCAATGCTTCAACTTTACTTGCTCTTGAAACTTGAATGCTCTTGTGAATGATTCTCAACACTTGACTCTTGAATTTTCTCTTGAAAATGACTTAGAGATATGCTTGGATTGTGAAAAAATAATTAGAAGCTTGCTTTTATAGGCATTGAAACCTAATTGACCGTTATTTAGATCTCAAAGGCCGAAACCCACCAAAAACTTGAATTAAATTAGTGAATTCCCGCTCAAATTTGAAAAAGACCCCAAATGGGACTCATATTCCACACTTGGCGAATGGGTCCTATGGATATATATTTACTCTAGCTCCCTTCAAGTGGATTATTTTTCTAAGTATGCCCCATACTACATGTATTCCTGACCCCTTTTTGAAGATCTTCATTCACTGTCACCACGTGTCCACCAGGTGCTCTTTGCAGAGAATCCTTCCTTCACTCTTCTATCGGCTCCCGCCATGCTTCCATGTGTCAACACCGTGGTAACTTCAAGGATGCTTCCCTTCGCTTTTCAATTGGGCCCCATCCGCATGCCACATAGCATCCATCTGCATACACTTTTTGGAAGACCCAATAGTTAGCGCCGGTGGTAGAGACTTCCTCCACGTGTCTTCACTGTGGGGGATTTTTATCGCAAGGGGAGGAATCAATGAATGGGCCCCAACCTATTTCCACATGACTCTTTTGTGGGGACTTCATCGAAGGGAAGAAGAGAGCGAGTAGCATGCCCCACCAAATTGCCACATGTTCTAACTACCTTCATGGGTGAATGACACATGTTTGCACAAGGGTTTGCTAGGACCACTGCCATCATTCAAAGGGGATGCATCTATTTCGAGCGTGACTACATTCCATGGCCCAGATATTTTATGTTGCAACAACCAAGGGAAATCATTGCTATAGGAATCATTGCTCGTGATGCAAGATCTTTTCTGTTACTGGCCCACCAGGTGGTGGGATTTTTATCTATATATACTGCTTCTTCCTTCTAAAAAGGAGTTCGGAAGATACAAGAAAAATTGGGAAAGACACCAGGCCTTTTGTACTGTTTTAGATTATTGTATGAGACTCACAGACTATGCCATTATTCAGCCTTTCTATTTTCTTAAGCTATTTGATAAAGCATTATAGTGTGCCATTATTGTACTGAGTTGTTTATTTGTAGAACTTCTATAATTTTAAATACAAGTTTGCTAGTTTAGACCATGTCTTTGACTCTTTTTTTCAGTAAATGTGTATGAGAATTATTTTATGTCATTGAATAAATTGTTCAGGTTTTCATCTTTGATTTATGTTATTCTGGGACTCAACAGATTATTGAACGGGCCCTTAAATTGCATCCCTAAAGATAGATTTATAATGCCTTATATCTAAATCTTGGCGCATCGCCTTAGTTAAATCTTTATTTTTATATCTACTTCCTTTTCTGATTCCAAAACCCTAAATATAGAAGAAGTTGACTTCTATAAAAACTTGAAGGTCACTCAGTTTAGTGCAATTGGTTTCCCATTAACTGAGTTTCCCATAAGGTTGTTACCTTGCCATTTTTTGGCATCAACAGTTTCTTTTTTTGGCATGCCTAGTGGGATTGCTTAAATGAATCTAAATCTAAAGAGGGTGTATGAGCCATCATCCTATTACTAGATCCCAAACAATGAATAACCCTAGTTTGTTAGTATCACCACTAGGAATAGTACAAGTGAGAACCCATATTGTGAACGTTTCTCTCCCTCTGCCCCTTCTGCTAGCCATGTTGCCAATCGGTAATAGAAATTGTGGCATGGGATGCCAGAAGTCTTCTTGTAGCACCAGTAGCACCCGTCATTTATGTCCCTATCCCAGTCTTTGCTTTAAAGGTTATTCCTAAATTTATCAGGGATGGCTTGAGAACACCATCTAAACATCTGCAAGATGTGGTAGATGTATTCTTGGTGCATGGCGTTACAAACCAAAATATAGCGCTAATATTTCTTGCAACCTCTTTTAGGGGTAAAGTGCTAGATTGGTACCACACTTTACAAGCTAATACTATGGCTACCTGGGATCAACTTGGAGACCCTTTCTATGAAAGATTCTTAAATGATGGAGAAAAATATTCACAATATCATTAGCTATCAATCATAAAGCGGGCCCCATATGAAGCCATGATCGACTTTAATGCCTAGTTCCATCTAACTTGGTAGAGAATTCAGGCTGCTATCCACTTGTCGGATAAGTTGGCATTCATTTTGTACTTGAAATCCATCAACAACGACATCTCAATGATGATCCAATCTCTTGGTGGAACCATGCTACTAGATGCATACAACATCACAGTCAAGGTAGAGAACAATCTAATAGACATATGGAAGTTTTCACCTTAGCCCATCATGCCTATATTTCCTGAGATATCAGTTCCTACCCAGGAGATTCCATCTACTAGTGTGCTTGCTCCTCCCCAATCTATGTACACATATCCAGGAGCACCACAAAACATTGCTTCTACATCCGACTCTTCAAAGGATTAGTTGAGTGATGTTAAGGAAATGTTGCAGACCATTTCCAATGAAATAATTGTCATCAAGCGAAACCAGTCTGTGCCTCCAAGGTTGACCTACCAACATTATCAAGGCTTAAGATCTTCCTACTAGCAAAACTAGTTCCAAGGAGGTGCACACACAAATCTGTAGGTGCAAACAACTAATCAAATAGTACCAGTGCCTTCTCTATTACAGAGTTCTAACCCAAGCTCAAGCAGAGAACTGATAGTGGGGGAAAAAAATTTAGTCGATGACATCAACCCCTGGTGCTTCCCTTGTGGTGATGCACATATGCCTCAAAACTTCCCGTGTGACAATCTACAAAAAAAGGTACCAAAACAATGCAGTCAAGGTGTAGTGTTGGACCTTAGAGGTTATGTATATGCCTCTTCACAAATAGAAAATGTGGTACTCACCTCATAAATACAAGGGATGTCCCTAGAGAAATAAACAGATATTGCTCCCGATCATGCACTCTTCTCATGGATGGAAGAAGAAGAGGTGGTGTTTTCCAATGCTGCATCCACATCAAAAACCCTGTAAGTGCAGTCCAATTATAACACTCACTCAAAGAGGAGATTCATGGGAAAATGAGTCATCCCACAACTAGTCAGTTCATAGTCCAAAAGTGCTTCTGACTAGACACCTAGTACCTCTGTAGTGGCACAACAATTTCCATTGTGAAGGAAATTTTTTATAACCAAAGCTAAGGAGCAGGAGTCTCCAAATCCACCATTGTTTAATGTGGTGGAACAATTGAAAAAATCATTCGCTAATGTGTCCCTTTGGGATATCTTAGCTATTTCAAAGTAGAAGACATTGTTGCAGAAGGCCCTACAGGAAGATCCAATCATCAAGCCTATGGAGCAATCATCTAAGGAAAAAGATTTTGATTCATCACCTCTTACCAAAGTTCTGAAAATAGTGCAGAGGAGGCTTCTATTTAAGTAAGAGATAAGACAAAACCCAAGCCCCTTTTCCTAACTCTTATTGTGGGTAAAAAAATATTGCATAATTCCATGATTGACTCTAGCGCTAGCACCACAGTCATGCCCAAGTAGATAGCTGAAGACTTAGGACTTAGCTATGAGCCTTTAAAGAGGGGGGTTATGCAGCTTGATGGGAACAAAGTTGAAACTATAGGTCTCACCAAAGATCTCCCCTTGACTCTATTATCTTTCCCTAGCATCATAGTTCTGCATGATACTGTGATCATAGATGTTCCCCTTATGTTTGACCTTTACCTATCCTAGGAATTCACTTCAAAAATAGGTGGGTATCTTTCTTTGGATTGGTCACACTTGATCCTCAGGACCAAGCAAAAAGCTAAAATGAAGATAATATCCAAACCTCTACATTTGGAACATGTGGCCGATGAATCCATGATCAAATTTGAGGTTTCCCATACTTCTTTAACAAAAGAAGAAATGCATTGCACCGAGCTACTAGAGGATGAAAAAGTGATCAAAGACTCGACGGATTCAGAGGAAGTTCTCTTGAGAGAATACATAGATGTTGATCCTTTTGGAAACTATCATGCTACTAGGTTAGGCACCTATGCCATCTATGATGAAGATCAAGAGATTTTGAAGGTCATGAAGGAATCCAAAGGTGATCAAGCCTCAAACTATGGACATTGCACTTTGATGGAGCAAGATGTAAAGTTCACTTGTTCGAACAATGAAGTTGAATATGAATGCCTAGTGCAAGGTCTAAGCCTTGCAGAGTGAATGAGAATCTAGCAATTAATGGTGTTCGAATATTTTGAACTAGTAGTCAACCAAGTCTGAGGGATTTCCACAACCAAGAATATCTGCATGAGATCCTATAGACATAGATTTTGAGACTTGATTGAGGGTTTCAAAGCCTTTAATATCCAAATAGTGCCTAGAGAAAAAAATGCTGATGTGGATTGCATGGCCGCAATTAGATCTCAATTTGATCCTACCTCTGACCTAAGTCATAACAAACACTTTATACGAGTGATAGTCTAACCAAAAATTCTAGATAATAATCGGAGCTAGAAAGTGTTTGAGAGCGATGAACACATTTCCTCATTCATCCAATAGTCAGGAGAGTTTTCTAACCAACTCCAATCAAAGATTGTCGAGGCCTACGAGAAATAAATCATTCAGCTAAGGTCTAACAAGCTTCCAAAGGGGCTAGTCACTCTTGAAGACCTGTTTGATTGTGATGATGAAAGAAATGATAAAAGGAAGTTTGTAGTGGACAAAAGCAACTATGCGGACCCTCAGGTCAGAGATGGAAGAAAGCTTAAACTTAGGAAGGATGTTCTGCATCACGATAAGGAGAGGCTCATCAAATTTTGTGAGAAGTATCAAGGAGTAGTAGCTTGGTCATATGATGACCTTAAGGGATATGACCTCGACATCATCTAGCATACAATAGAGCTGATGGAAGGTGCAAAGCCAGTCCACCAAAAATAGAGGCCAGTGAATTTGAAGATTGGGGCACTAATGGTGCAAGAGCTAATAAAGCTAATTCAGTCTCGGATCGTCATCTCGATCAAGTATAGCACATGGGTATCCAACTTGGTCCTAGTCTAAAAGAAGAGTGGAGATATCTACCTATGTGTTGACTTTCAGGACCTAAATAGAGCATCCCTAAAATACCACTATCTGTTGCCTTCTATGGAGTCTATCTTGCAAATAGTGGCAGGATCGAAAATGTTTTATGTGCTGGATGGCTACTCCGATTACAACCAAATATGGGTCAAAGAAGAGGACCAACACAAAATGTTCACTACCAAGTGGGGAATTTTCACATATGCTAAAATTCCTTTTGGCCTCTCAAATGCGGGAGCCACTTTCCAGCAGGCAATAGATATCGCCTTCAACAAATTAATCAACAAGATTATCCTAATCTATTTGAATGATCTAACTATATTCGCCAAGTCTAAGGATGATCATTTTGATCACCTAGAGATGGTTTTAAAAATTTCCAAGAGTTTGGGGTATCCCTGAGTCTGAAAAAATGTGTTTTTAGGGTGTTGCAAGGTAAATTATTAGGACATGTAGTGTCCAAAGAAGGAATTGCAATTGATCCTGAGTGGGTGAAGGAAATCAGAGAGCTTCCCCTACTGGTCAACAAGAAAAGAGTCCAATCTTTCCTAGGGAAGGTAAATTTTGTGAGCAAGTTCATTTCAAATTTTGTAGGATTAATCAGACTAATCACCCTAATGCTAAAAAAGGATCAATTATTCAAATGGACTAAAGAATCGAGAGAAGCCTTTGAGAAGGTTAAGGATGCTATTTCTTCAGCTCCTATGCTAGTAAATACAAACCTATCAAAATACTTCATAATGTATGTATTCAGTAGCAGGTCAAGCATCGCTATTGTCTTAACTCAAAAGGATGAGGAAGGAAAGGGAGAACATCTGATGGAATTTCACTCCCGGACCCTAAAGGAATATGAGATGAACTATAACTTCATAGAGAGGAAATTTTTTTCCACTATAAAGGGAATCAAGAAGTACTAACATCTTATATCCTACAATAAGGTGATTTTTTATATTGTGCATTCTAGTGTATGCGTATTCATCATGGAGGGAGAGATCACTAAAAAAAGGGCCAATTGGATCAATAAGATCCTTGAATACAACATTGAGGTCAAGCCTACAAAGAATGTCCAAGGAAGAGGACTGTGTGAATATTTGGCACACAATGAGGAAATGACAGCTAAAGAAGAGCTACCAGAGCTAGTTTTGACCAACGAGTCTGAATTTGAAGGCTGCTGGTTGGTAGACAGATTGAGATTCATGCACACCAGAAGGTATCCGCCAACACTTCCTTCTCAAAAAAGAAGATTATGTCAATTGCAGAATGATGGATATGCGCTCATCGAAGGGGTCCTTTTCAAAAGGAACTTCAACAACATTCTATTGCGATGTGTCACCATAGAGCAAGTGAAAAAGATCCTCGATGCTTTCCACAGTAGTGTTGCAGGTGGCCACTTCTTTGCGAAGACCACTGCCATCAAAATCATGTGTGCTAGGTACTTCTGGCCTACACTATTCAATAACTCATACTCCTTTGTAAAAGCTTGCAAGGAATTCCAATTCTTCGTAGGAAGAAGAAAAAATTCTGCAATGCCTCTCAACTTGATTGTAGCTAATGAGCCCTTCGCACAATGGGGCCTCGATTTCATTGGAATGATCAATCTTGCCTCTAGCACTGGACACAAATGGATCCTCACAACCATAAACTACTTTACTAGGTGGACCGAAGCCATGCCCCTGAAGAATGCAACAGAGGTGGAAATAGTGGACTTCCTTGAGGAACTGGTGATGAGATTCAGCTTGCCAAAGACCATCATCTCCGACAATGCTAAGGCTTTCCTAGGATCTAAGGTATGTCAATTCACACTTGTGCATCACATATACTTGAAAACCTCATCAAATTACTACCCACAAGGGAATGGCCTGACCGAATCGACCAACAAAAAATTAGTTTGAATAATTAAAAGAATCAAGTCAAAACACCACAGATAATGGCATAAGAACCTTTAGGCAGCACTCTGGGTAGACCACATAACTCCCAAGCAAGTCCTCAATACTTCACTATACAAGTTAGAATATGGGAAAGAAGCATTGTTACCTATCTCCATGGAAATTCTTTTTTTACAACTGCTCAAATCTATTGAGGTAGAAAAAAATGATGCCATGGAGGTACAGTTGGCTGAGTTGCTGGAAGTGTAGGAAAAAAGGGCAAAGGCCCTGATAGCCATGTCCAACCACCAGCAAGTGGTTAAAAGATGGTTCAACAAGAATGCCTTAGACCAAGATCTAAAGTGCGGAGACCTAGTAGTAAAGTTCAATGAAAGGGCCACAAAGCCTAGCCAATATGGAAAGTTCGACAGTCTGTGGGAAGGCCCTTTCAAAATAATTCAATGCAAGAAACACAATGTGTTCGAATTAGAAAATATGGAGAAAGAAGCATCGAGTATTCCGATTAATGGAATTGACCTAAAATTGTTTAATTAAGCTTCACAATTATTTTTCTAGTGTAAATATGTGAGTAGTGTAATTATTTTCCTTCATGTTTTTTGTCAGCTGGTCTTTCAATAAATTTCATTTGTGCGAGGAAGCCAAAAATAAATGGAACCCATTATCGCAAGAAGCAGATAGAAGTAACTTGCAACCCATGATGCAGAGAAAAAAAACACCCATATGCAAAATTAAAATGAACACATATGTGCAGAAAAAGAAAAGAGAACCCACATTGCAAAATAAAAAGGCAAAGGAGATAGAATTTTAATATAAGCTGTATATTCATTATATACTGAAATATATACTTCGGTAATACATTTCAAAATGGATCTAAGGCCATGCTTTTAAGGTATATCTATATAATATGAAATTTCTTCATATATATGTATGGTAAAGGCCTTTTCCAGGCATATATACAAAATGGATTAACAAAGTGTTGGTTTCTTAAAACATAAAAGGGTTTTTGGTCTCGAGCAAGAGAAATGGAAGCATCAACAATAGTGTCTGGAATAACATCATCAACAAGAATGGAAATAGGAGCATTCAGAGTAGCAATAGCATCAACTAGAGCAATGGACAGTGGTGGAGGGAACACCAGGTTCTTGAAGTTGGTATACCAGTCAACATCGTAGAAGGGCACCACATTGTAGCAACAAAATAGGAAGTGGTAGGAACGATTCACCCTTTGATGATGCTCTTCATGTAATAGGATGTAGAACCCACTCAAGAATGGTACCCATGGTACTATTGCATCTTCTTCAATATACTTTTGAAGGTCACTTTCTGTTGGAAGGCCCAGACCAAACGCAACATTTTCCACCACCTCTCCAAGACCGCCTAAGTAACGCTTTCTGAAATATTTCAAGCACCAGGCGAAGGATCATTGGCTTGGGAACCTGAATATCAAGTAATGAGCCAAAAAATGAGAACATACATTAGTATTGACCTAGTATTTATCCTCATACTCAATGCAGTCCCTCCCCAGAACCCATAGCCAGTGAATGCTTATTCTTGGTCATTCTCTTCAATCGCCTATTCGAGATTTCACCTAGGAATGTTGTCTAGGACTTGTTACAAACTAGCCTAATGGGAGTATTCATGGTGCTAATCTTTATACAACTGTCTAGTACTAATCTCTATGCAACTGCCTAAGTCTAGCTCTACACAAGTGCTAATGCCAAATTCTGCCTAACTACCTAATACCAATTCTTCTCAAATTGCTAAGTGTGATTTTGCTATTGCCTAAGCACCTATTTATAGAAATAGCCAGGATATGCAAGGTAATTTGTATGCCATAAGCATGATGCTAATTAAGTACCAACTTGAAAATACCACCAATGCTTGCTCAAATTTCCCACCCAATTGTGTTTGCTAGGTATGGTTTGCTATGTGCAAGATTAATAAGAGCTAATTAATTAAGCATAAGTCGGTGGTAGCCCTTGGTGGTAGTCTGCATGGCCAGGTGCTGAGGTGTTGCGTTGCAAGCATTTTTCAAGCTCCAAGGAAGAACTCATCTTTTCAAGCACTTATTGCATATTTTGGCTTAATCATTCCTTTTGGGATATTAATTGTCAAAGCATGCGAAGCCTAAACCGCTTTCAATCGTCGGTTCAATTTCCAAGAAAATCTTGTCATAGGAAATCATTACCAATTCATTATGAATTCTTGTCATTTCAAAAATGGTAAGGAATTCATTTCACACAAGCAAAGTGCTGGTGGTACATGCTGAATTTAATACTACTGCAAAAAAAAAGCTAAAGTATTGCATGCAAGAAGCTAATATTGTGAAAAATTCTTAAGCATGCTACCTAGAGCAAAGAGTGTTGAGCACAGACAGAGCCAAAGTGAATTGTAGAAAATTTGAGCATAGCAAAAATCTACAACAAAAGGAAAATGGCTGAAAGTTCTCAAACATAAATGCAAGGAGAGGCAACACAAATCTTGTTTGATGTCATGCGTGCAGTACCATTCACCTATATCTTTGAAGATGTCTCTTATGATTCACCTGGGATACCAGAGAAGTCAGAGTGGGTAAACACACAGCCTCAGAAAAGCGAAAAACCCATAGAGACTAGAGCCAAATAAATGAGGAATGGGATAAAAATCATGATCCCATCCTTGTAAAGAACCCTAAGACTCTTAGGGAGATAGCCTGCGAAATGATGAAGAAAAATAGCAACCCAGATTATTTGGCATAGAAGCAATGGTTCAGCGGGCTTCCACAATATATGGTCCTGTTTGTGCACTACCACTCGAAGCTAGTTGATGAGGCCATTAACCATTTCAACCTGGATACCAACACCATCGAGGGCCAGGAGTTGAGAGTTAATATTTTCTGAGAAGCTATCTGGAACATGCTATGCATCCTTGAATGAAGCTCCAAAGTGGACAAGATAGAGTCATTCACTCCAACAAAGGGGGATAAAATATGGAAAATGATAGATTTTTCTCTAGATTTTTATAACAAAGAAACCAAAAGGCCTAGGGAAGATCAGAAAAAGCTACCATAGATTCCGGTGGCACACAATACTTTCCCTGTGGACCTACAAGATGCCTTTTCAATGATGGCCTCTATTTTTGGACTAGACACTGACAGGTATGTTCAAGAGTTTCAATTGGGTCTAGGGTTTCAGTTGTGTAGGAAACATTCCTTTTTCTGGTATGAATTCGCCGAATTGATTGTTGAGGAGATGTTGAAGTAGATAAGGGAATACAAAACACATCAGAGGTTCAGGTTTCCTTCTTTCCTTGCCCATATTTTTTTGCATCAGAACCTTGACTTCTTTAAAAAACATTTGAGATTGGCTATATTTGATGAAAAGGGAAGAAGAAGGCCAGTTTTCGTATGGAATCCTCTCCTCTCCTCAACTTATGATTATTATGCATTTTTGGATTATTTCTTGAGTCTAATTCTACAAGATTTGAGTGAGGATGGCGGTCTTTATTGGCTCACCTTAGACCAAATAGAGTATATGCAGAATTTTACTATGAAATGCAACTAGTTTCTTAGAGAAGATTTCACATTCATTCGGATGTGCGGCTTTATTGGGGAACCATTTTGGCTTTCAACATTTCTCAAAAATTGGGTGCTGGCCCTCAAAATGTTCTGACAACTATCAATTATTGACTACTTTTTGTGGAGGACCAACCAAGAAGAAAGGATTTTTCACTAGTCTGCTAAGCTTTAAAATAGTGGTTATGGCCAAGAAGAAGACGAATAAGCTACTAGAGTGAAGCTAGCTCATCTGGGGCTAGTATGGATTTGTGATAAATGGAATAAAAACCCCAAAAATGACTTACCAAATGAACATGTCAAGGTAATGCACAACCCCCAACCTTACTGGGAGAAGCAACATAACCCATTGAAGGACCAAGATGAGCTGTTGGTTGACCTAGCTCATACTCCAATTGAGGATAGTAGGCCGCCATGGCTTAAGTTCCACTTCACTTCAACAAAGTATAATGGGAAGCACCAAATAGGGGCCACCCTTTGCAATGAGTTGTCAAGGAAAGAAAACTGGAGCGAGGAAATAATTAAGGATTTTTGGATCTATTGACAAGAAATCCAACATCTTGATGCCCCTTATCAGAGCGTAGAGATGAATGAAAGATTCAATAAATTATTGAATGAAGTGATATTGATTCTAATGCAAGTGATGATGAATATGTCGACCCAGAGGAGGTCGAAACATATACCGAGAAGGGAAAGGAGAAGGAAATAGAAGCATAGATGACTCCAACATAGCCAAAAGAGAAGGTGATGAAGCAGCCTATCAATATTTCTTCAAATGTGCAAGTGAACATATTGTGTGTGAGGGCCTCGATGACTCACACCTAGACCACAAAAAGAACCAAAACAACCTCACAACAATAGTCAGAGGGTATAGAGGTGGATGATTCCCTTCCTGTCAAGTGGCAGCACATAGAAGCAACTTTTGGAGAAAGTTCACAAGAAGCTAGGAGCCCTCAACAAGCCAAGAACTTGTAGCAGGCGAGGGATTGCAATGAACTGAACAATAGGTAACTTTCACTCCCTCTTTTCTTTCTTCACAATCTTTAGTTCCTCCTACTGTGTCAGTGGTGCCCCTCACTTCAAGTGTTGGCCCTTCTTTTTCTACTTCTGCCACAATGGTTGCGAGAGATTTCTCCTAGTTCTCCCAGATGAGACCATTTGTCTTGAATCCTCTGTAGACCCTTCCACCTTTCACTGCAACCCAATCTGCATCTACTATCACTTCACCTTTTACATCTGCAACTGCCATTGACACCCCTATTGCTACTACTGTATTGGCCCTAACCTAGTCCACCCAATAGATGGAATCTGCCATGACTCTATTACCACCATCGCTTCCCTTGAGTCCTCCCATTGCATCACAAACCGGGATTTGGCATCCTCAATTCTCCCTGCAAAAAATATCTCTTTTAAGGAAAAAATCTCCCATAACCACTACCCTCTCATTCCATTTCACTCTTCCTCTTGGTGCACACTTCACAGGTTGGCTCATTAGCTCACCAACAGAGTTTATGTTAGAGGGTGATAAAACAAAACATGCACGAGCTCTCAGGATCTAGAAGAAAAAGGCCAAGGATGCCAAGAAGCTAGAAGAGCCAAAGGTACAAACTATTTTCAATGAGGCTCAACAATCATTGCATTTTGTAACCATGTATTTGATTGCCATCAAGCCACAAGAGGAAATGCAGCCCGATGATTACAACATGTATGCCATGGGACTCGATTTGAGCATAGCCCGACTACAAGAAAAAGTTGAGCTCATCAAAGAAACATAATGGGTAGTGACCACTGACTTCTTCAAGTCCGGTTGCCAGCTGAAGAAGAAAGAAGAGCTGAAAATTGTTTAAGGAGAGAGTCAAGGTCTTGTTGGAAAAGGATAAGGTGAGGGATGTAGAATTTGTATGATTATTAGGGAAAGCGTAGACAATGTATGCTAATATTTAGGAGGAGCTTGCAAAGTTCCAATCCACTGATTCTAACCTGGTCGTCAAGCTGTGGATGAAAAATAAATAATTACAGGACCAGTTGGCTTAGGTGGAGTAGGAGATGCAACAAAAAAATGGAGTTTGACAATCAACACGCTTAATTAGAGAAAAAATTGTAGTAGAAGGATGTGGAATTTGAGGACTGAAATACTCAATTGGAGAATAAGGTCCAGGAGATGAAGTCTTTCCTTGAAACATAATCAACAAACAAAAACTAGGCCGAAGAAAAATGGCTCGCCGAATAGAGGACCTTGGAAGAGAAATTTTCAGCTGCAAATAAAAAGGTTGCAGAACTAACATAAGATGTTGGATCAAGAGATGAGGAGATCAATATTTTGAGGAGTCTTCCACAACCCCCTACTACCTAGTTGAATCTCCTTCCTGTGGCTCAACAATTATATATTTCATATTGAGAAAAAGTTAAGGCCTTCTACCTGACTCTTCAGCCGATGCTCCAATTTACGACAGAGGCAACAAGTTTAGGCAGGGAAGTTCATGGAGCGATTGAGTGGTTCTCACAATCCATTGTAGAAAGGATTCTTGAGGTGAAAAAGTTGTTTAATAAGCTATACATGGACTTGGATGAAGACTTAGCAAATGTAGGAATCGGGGATCGAAAGGCCACTGCCAAAATAGCGAACAAGTTCATCCACTACCATGCAGCTATCCTCCATGCTAGTGAGTGCGCTGCCACACTAGAACAAACCATGAATAGCATGCAGGATAGGTTCTCCTAGCTAACTCAGATGGGCTTACCTTCCCCATTTCTTTAGGAGGAATTGGTGGCCACAATGAAGCAGATTACGGTGAATATTGAAGAGAAACAATAAGACACGTCCACTTTTTTACATCTTCAGTTAGCCCCCTAGTGTAGAGGATATTGAGTGCATCACTCACCTAATAGTGTGGCTACTCTTCCAACTCAAGTCCAAGGCTGATATATCGATGCCATTCGAGGTTGACTGGATTCCTCTACAAAATCCTCTCTCCAAGCTCTGATTGCATCACCCAATGGATAAGGCTTTGGTGTGTGAAACAATTTTTTTTGGGTTCCTCGCTCCATAGGCGAAACACCCCTGATAGTTTCCAAAAATTGTAGATATATATTTCCTCTAGCTCCCTTTGGGAGGATTATTTTGCTAAGTTCGGGCCACACTACATGTATTTCCAACCCCTTTTTGAAGAACTTCATTTGCTGCTACCACGTGTCCACCAGGCACTCTATAGAAGGAATCCTTCTTTCACTCTCTTATCGACTCCTTCCATGCTTCCACGTGTCAACACCATGGGAATTTCAAGGCTGCTTCCCTTCACTTTTCAATCAAGCCCCATTTGCATGCCACATAACATCCATCCACGCACACTTTTTGGTGGACCCCACAGTCAGCGTCGGTGGTAGAGACTGCCTCCACATGTCTTCACCGTGGGGGATTTTTATCACAAGCGGAGGAATCAACGAACGGGCCCCAACTTGTTGCCACGTGTCTCTTTTGTGAGGACGTCATCAAAGGGAAGGAGAGAGTGGGCAATGTGTCCCACTAGATTTCCATTTGTTCTAACTACCTTTGTGGGTGAATGACACATGTCTACACAAGGGTTTGCTGGGATCGCTGCCATCATTTAGAGGGGATTCTAGGGTAGATGTATGCCCCCCTTGATTTTGCTTGCTTTATGAAGGTGGAATCAAGGTAGCAATTTGGCCACATTGTATGAGACAAGTCATATCATAGGGAATTTCCAATTACCATGCCATATAATGATAGATAGTTGATGATGTTGGGAGTGGAATTATAATTCCAACGCAATAAATGACATAAAAAATGGAGCTCTCTAGCACTCATTATATTGATTAGATTGAGATGCACTTTTTAACCCTAATGTAGTAAATACCCTAGTTTTAACTTATAGAAGAGTAAAAAGTGAAGTAAATTGTAACTTACTTTATTATTTACCTTTTTGTATCTTGAGAGTAATTGAAGAGGAGTGAAAGATGCCTAGCAGATGAGATTATAGACCTATGAGACTGGATGTCTTGTGGGACCAAGTGGCCCACGGTGAGCACTATCATTAGGTGAGTTGAATTTTCTACCTTTGCTTTGTTCTTACGCAGTGATTTTATGATTTTTACACATTTCTAGGTTAATATAGGGCCCTGTAAGAAAAGTTCACAAAGCATCCCATTTCTTCGCAAAGCATCCCAAAAGGGTTCTAAAGTGTCTAGGGCCTCAAGGAAATCACACTAGAACAACTTTAGTACACTTTTATGATTGTTGATGTAAAAATTGAATAGTTTAGATTGCTTATAAGACACACTTTTACTTTTTGTTAGGTTCCCACCCGTTCACGCCAACATCTAGGTGGTAGGCAGATTAGTCTTCTTAGAGATTCAACCCCCACTCTTTCAGTAGAGGATACAAAGTTACTACAGACTATAGGATTATACTTGGCATACCTCATGCCCCCCATGATGTACCATGGTGTGATGTTGATGGCGCTAGCAGAGTGCTGGGATGTTGATACATGTACATTCCATCTATCGACTAGAGAGATGACTATCACGCTAGAGTACATACACCGCATACTCTGAGTTCCTATGTAGGGTGAGGGAGTACATTTCCACACAGAGCGATCGTTTCGTGAGATGAAAAATAACATCTAGTATTTCCTTTGTGGACTATTACATGATGAGAGAGTGGGGGCGCAGATAGATTTAGCAATGCTTCTATACTCATGGCCCCCATTGGTTAGATGGATTATGATGCTTACAGTTGCACTAGTACTCATCCCAGATGGTCAAGGAGAACACCTAGAGGGAGGAATAGTACACCTGATATGAGGGATGGTAGAGCATTGAACAATATATGCCTAGGGTGCTATATTCTAGCTCACTTATATTATGATCTTGGACAATTTGTCTTTTAGGAGGTGGACAATATGGTACACTGTATGCTTCTATAGGTTTGGTGCCTTGAGCATATCGGTTGTACCATACCTATCAATTCCCATGTCTGACAGCCTTGGGGTATCCTCAAGCCTTCAACTATCCTCTACGATAGTTTTGCCAGTATGGTGATTGACACTTTTGGTTCACTAAAATGGAACCTCTTAAAATAGGTGTGTGTGATTTGGAATGAAAGATTAGGATATAATGTATTCAAAACCACTTTCAAAGAGATTCCACTCAAGGATAGCCCTAGATATCTCAATGCAAAGGAGATTGAAATGTTGCAATAGGGTTATCCTAGGGAATGAATGATATCTAACAAGGGGTTCACCACGAAGTGTAAACTTGGAAATGACAATGAAATGGAAAACACAGTGTGAAATGAAAATTAACAATAAATAACCTTAGAAAGTGAAAAAAATGTAATAGAAATATATGAAACTAAAAGTGTGCACCTGAAAAACTTGAAGTGGCTGGAAATAGCTCTGAAATTTTGGAAATTTTTACTTTTTGACCAACTGGGACTCATTTGCCAATCTAGGCAAATTAGTCCTATTTCAGGGTTTTTGTTTGGGAGTTTGTTTCGGGAAAAATTGTGTCAAAATATACAAACAACTACAATGGGACTCATTCACTACTATTGGTGAATTAGTCCTATTTTTCCTTTTCATAAATTGAAAGCTCTGATCCGCACTCCAACACCTACCCTTTCCTTCCAATCTAAGTTACGGATCCAAACCTACAAAAAGCACCTGCAAAGTAGAATTCAACTTGATTTTCTAGTGGGGGGTTTTCCTTGGTCAAACACCTAGTTTGGTAATTAAACCTTGATAAGAATAAAGAAATGTGCATGAAAACCCTAGCCTTAAATGTGTCAAAGACTAGGAAATCTAAAACATGATGCAATCTTATTCTAAGGTGCAAGAATATGATGCAAGACTGGAAATGTAAAGATGAATTACTCAATTGTGATGATCTCTAATCACCCTAAATGAGCCCTAATGATGCATGTACCTTCCTTAGGCTGAATGTACAATGATAATGGAAGATGGAATCACTTAGGAAACAAGTCTTTAGGCTTGGATTGATGGCTAGTTGCATCTTCCCAACTTAGAATCCATCATGATTGACCATAGGCCTCCATGATCAACCCTTGAAAATGCTAGATCTTGATTGAAAGTGAGCTTGAAGACCTGTAAAAATGCTTTAATGCTACTCCAATGCTTTAAATTTACATGCTCTTGAAACTTGAATGCTCTTGTAAATGATTCTCAACACTTGACTCTTCAATTTTCTCCTGAAAATGACTTAGAGATATGCTTGGATTGTGAAAAATGACTTAGAAGCTTTATTTTGTAGGCATTGACACCTAATTGACCGTTATTTAGATCTCAAAGGCCGACACCCACCAAAAACTTGAATTAAATTGGTGAATTCTCGCTCAAATTTGAAAGACCCCAAATGGGACTCATTTGCCACACTTGGCGAATGGGTCCCACCTAAGGGAACTCATTTGTCCAAGGTGGTGAATTAGTCCCACCTTAGCTTTTTGTGGTGGGTTTTTGGATTTTTCGGTGTTTTGAATGATTTTATAAGATTTTTAGGTGAAATGAGCCTCGAGATTTAAAATAATGGGTCCTAGGGGCATATAAATGATGATTTAAAGGATAATTAATACCCAAGATAGGTCCAAATTAGACCAAGGATTGTACTTTCTCCAAAAAGGGAGTATAATTTTGGTGGTCACAAGAGTTAACTCGCAATATAAGGCTCACTGCCAAAAGACTTACAAGAAGGCTCATTGCCTTAAAGAAAGATACAAGAAGGACTTGCAACACTGAAGTACCAACCAAATCTAGGAGAAAGCAGTAGAGGACCTAATGAGATTCACTATCACAAAGAAGGATACAAAATATTTATAAGAATATTACAAATATTTCCAACACAACTCTTTGTTGACTAAGGTGTTCAAGCTCAATTCATCTTTCCTTTCACAATATTTAGCACTATCTCTGCTATATATTCAATACAAATCACACACATTTCTTCAAAATTGTACACTACTCCATGTTGCATCCAAAATTATCTTGCATTTATATCCATCACAACACTTTAATTCTTCAATTAGGTCAGCCAAGAAGAGTATAAACACTGAATTCAACTGGTTAGCCACCAAAGCGTAATGTGGTCCTATCCTGAGGATGGATAGGACCAACAACAGTATTAACGCTTCTTTTAATATGATCTAAAATTATTTATACGTAGGTATACATCAAGGTAAGTTGAAATCAAGGAAACACGTGAATGAGACATTGAAGCACATAATCAGTCGGCCCAAAAACACTCTTTCAATTGCATTTACTTGATGTAGTCCTAAACAAGATAGGTCTTAACCAAAATATATCATGAAAAATCTTCCATTGTAGGTGCAGTCCCCCAAGCACATGGACCAGGAATAGGAACAAGCCATGTCAACCAAATATCCACAAATAAAACAAAAATCCAACTCAAGACACAATGTGGTACCAAAGTAGACAATTAACAACATGCAAATCACATAGCTATGTTCCTTGAACATCCAACATCACTTCCATACACTTCTTTCATATTGTCATGCCATCAACAACAACCATAGACCAAACAAGTACATAAATTTCTATTCAAGAAACACTGAATACATAACTGGATGATCTAGCATTTTAGAATAGCTTGCGGACCACTTCAGCATATGAGATTGGAACTAAGACATTGCACAAATGATGTGAGCACATTCACCAAGTTGGAGGATTACAAACATCAATGTGGAGAATGTGGAGCATTTGGGTAGGTGCAAAAAGTTGGGGGGACCAAAAAGTGGCCAACTTTTTAAAAAAAATTGAAAATTCATAACGTAAGTGCGTTATAACACACTCGCATTATGGCTTGGTGTGATTGAGCCTAAGGGTCAGTCACATCGAGCCTACAACATGCTTGCATTATAACACGAGTATTTTTTGAGTCTTTATGAGAAAAAAAGCAAATCAAAATCATTTTACATTGTCACATTTCTTCATCTATGGCCTACAAACCCTTCCAAGTCGCACTCACATTGTGGAGACCTCAAATTCATCCATTTTCTTCACTAAATTATTGCTATTTCTTTTCCAGAATGTCACCATGTCGATGGGCAGCTCAAAGGAGTAAGATTTTATTGGTTTTTTTAATGAATTTTTTATTAATTAGGTAATATGTTTTCATGTTAATTTCTTTAATTATCAAGAGTTGAAAATCCACTTGATTCTCCTCAAAATCCTTCTCCTACTCATGAACAAGCACACCAAAAAAATCTCGATGAACAACCACAACAACAAACTCCTCCAAAAATTCCTCAACATCCTCCTGGAACTCAATAAAATTTAATGGGGGAATTGAAAACAACAAAAAAAAAATTGAGTTAATTGTGAGGTTGAACGATTGTGTAAGTTCAACCTTGGAAAGAACTACACTTGCAAATTGAATTCAAGCCATGTTAACACATGTAGATGCAATTAGAAATCAATTAAGTGGTTGGGCGGATAAGAGGCAGGAGTGTAGATATTTTTATGTAGATAAAATATCATACAAACAAGTAAAAAATTACAAAATTACAAAATATGACTTGTGCTCACTATTCACTAACCCACACACAAATCAAACTCTTGACCTTAATAGCAAGAGGTTTCCTATAAATTGGTGCAACCACCAAGGGATTAGGAACATTTTTTGGAAGAGGTGGTGGATGGTTTTTGACCATCATCCATGCAATAATAATGAGGTCCCCCAATATTTCTTAAGGAAACTCTACTGTGAGTTTGTCCTCAAAAAAATCCCCAACTATTTTGATATGCAAGAATTTCATGGGAGAGGTGGTGGGTTAGCACATGATAGACTAGGTGCACATCTCGATTCTCAACATAAAGGGATATGATCACTCTCTAGGCCGGCTTATGAGCACATTGCTATCCCTTCTGTTGTGAAGGAGAGTGTTCAGGTGGACACTCTACAATCTATTAGCTCTTTGACCTAGAGTATCATCCAATGTGCCAGTCCTGTAGTACGTCAACCAGGGGAGAGTTCGAGGGGTAGGGTTCCACCCCATTCTTGTCAAGTTTGCAAGTCATCCTATACATATGAACCCACATACAATCAGGAGGCTGGTGTGAAGGATTGTCTACAACTGCCCAGTTGGTGATGGCAATTTTCATGTTGAATGAGGCTTTTGGCCTTGATACTTAGGTAAATATTAGTATGTTAATTGAATTTAAGTTATTAAATTTCATTTTTAAAATGCAAGATTAACTAATTTATTTTAATGATTGTAATAAAATTTTAGGGTCATCATGTTAATACTATTTACACCGGCCCTCTACCTATTTTTTACTCCACTACATCTATTGTTGAGGTATGTAACTAGTAAAAAATTATAAATATTACATGTGAATAACATTGTTATATGAATAGTATTCTAACATCTGATTTTGGATGTTGAATAGGTTAATATTGGAGGTTTCATGACAACACCTCCCAGTGCCAGTGGAGTTCAAACCTTCACATAGGTAATAGAATAAAGAGTTTAACTAATGAATTGTACTTAATAGATTTGTGAATTTTATATTCATATTGTTGATTACATTGCATTGCACATATTTCAAACTCAAAGCATTACTTCACATTGCATAACTAATAACTAGATGTGGATAGATTGAAAAAATTTAGTTACAATATAGTTTTTTAGAAATTCAACATAAGCAGTGACACAATTACTTCACATATCATAAGTAATAACTAGGAGCAGCTACCAATTTGAATTGCTTGTCATGGCATTCCATGAGACCACATTTTACTGAGGCATTTTTTCAAATAGTTCATTACCTTGTCTATGATATGGATGCTTGGAAAAAATATATGAAAGCATAATAGTAAGCAATATAATAGACAAGGCAATGAGTTGTTTGTAAAAATGCCTCAAAGAAATGTGGTCTCATGGTGATGTCCATCACCATGAGACCCAATTTATTTTAGATATTTTTTTAAACAAATCACCACCTTGTCTATTCTACCACATTTTCCATACATGTCTACCAAATAATTTTATCAAACAGTTCACTTCCTTGTTGCTATGGCTAAAAGCCTAAAACAAGTGTTTTTCCAACAAAGTACGGATACATGGAAAAAATATATCAAAGCATAATATTAAGAAATAGCATAAACAATGCAATGAGTTGTTTGAAAAAATTCCTTGAAGAAATGTGCTCTCATGGTGATGGAATGTGACATTCCATGATGGAATGACATTCCATGACCATGAGACCACATTTCTTTGAGGCATTTTTCAAACAACTCACTGTCTTAACAATAGAAACCAAGCCTTTGCCCAAAATTCCCCTCCAAATCATTTTCAAGGTCCTCATCCTCATCCTCAATTTACCAATCCATGGAAGCTTCCACCTCTTATTCTACTTTCATATCCCACATCCTTAAAATCCACATCACCCCACTATTACCAAGCAAAGCCATGCCATGTATCTCATAATAACTTCCTGCAAGGACTATTTGTAAAGGTGGTTGTTTCCCCATGCAAAAAGAAACTGGTGCAATCTTCCGATATTATGCATCCTCCATCACCCCCACATCAAGATAAACCATAATACCCTAAATCTTAAATGAATCCCCTATCAATCCATCTATCCAATTTGAAGAGTCTCTAAAACCTTCCTCCCTCATGACACCATGCATATCAAATGAACTATGTCCATCTCCTAATCCAAATAATGTTAACATAGTTTCCCCTCCATATAAAGATCAAGGAAACCCTTCTCCTCCATCATATGATCCCCTTCCATCTCATGATCCCATTTCCAATCAAGAACAACATATCCCTTCGATCTCATCTAATGATATATTTCCATCTCAAGAGAAAGTTATCCCTTCATCCTCCCTCTCACAATCCTCTCTCCCCCACTTCATCTAATGACATCCTTTTGTTCTAGATCAATGTACCTCTTCCACTCCATTGTATGATTTCTCTCAAAATGTGGTCTCAATGTACACCTTCCACCACATCTAATGATCCTCTTCCCTCATGATCAAAACACCCATCCCTCTTCATCTCATGACCCTCCTCCATCTCATAACCAAGACCACACTATACCATCCACCCCATCCTAGCATAATAGCATAGAGAAGGCAATGAAATGTTTGAAAAAACTTAAATAAATTTGTCATGGCATTACATCACCATGAGGCCACATTTCTTTGACGCATTTTTTGAACAATTCACTACATCATTGCTATGGATAAAAGCCTAAAACAGGTGCTTTCAAACAAGCTATAGATAGGGAAAATAGTAAGCATAATAGTAAGAAATATATAGTTCAATAAGTACTCAAAATTTTGTTGATTATCTCATACATTATAAGCCATGACCTGCATCACTATTCTACTTTTCATGATTGAATAATTTTTTATTTTATTTTTAGACATATGGAAGTGGAATCGCCTCTAGATGTGGATAGGGTAATGGAGGAAGGTGTATCTTGTGCAATAGACAACTCGATGCCTCTCACAGGGGTATGAGGCAGATTAGTAAGTTTCAAATTAGATTCATTGTTATAGTTGTTAGTTAGTGAAAAACCAAATGATTATTGATTCATAGTTTAATTTCTATTTGGATGGTTTGTATAGGAATTGGGCATGCCACAACATGAGCATGCAGATATTTTGCATGAGGAGAGAGATTGTCTAGTGGTAGTAAGTGATTATTTTGTTAAATATATCATTTTTTATAATGTAATTTCTATATATTAATGTATTTACTTGTTATTGTAACAGTTGAAGCTTGATGAGGAACTAAACTCTAGGAGGAGTAGCCTTGAGTTTAGGGTAAATGAGTGTCATACGCATTTCCATCCACTAGACCACCAAAGGCCACCCGTTTGTTTCATTCACTTGGAAGGAAATGAATTTTGAGTGGGTCCTTTGTCATATGCCTATATGGCATTTTTGGACATAGTTTGTATTGCATATACTTGAAATTGTATGCCTATTTTTCATTCTCATAAGCCTATATGGATATTTTGTATATATTTATACTTATATCAACATATATTGATGTATTCCTACATGGCTATGTGGTTAATACAAATCTTTCTTATTGATGGTGTCCATATTTTCATTATAAATCCACACTTCAATACATATGAGTTATGTGTATTCAAGTGTATACTTTACAACTTATGTGTATACTTTGTGACTTACGTGTATTCTAATGTATACTTTGAGACTTACTTGTTTTCATGTGTATACCTTGTATTCACGTGTATACTTTGTATTCATGTGTATACTTTGTATTCATGTGTATAATTTGTATTCATGTGTATACTTTGTATTCATGTGTATACTTTGTATTCATATGTATACTTCATGGCTTACGTGTATTTGAGAACTTATGCTTCACTTATTCACATATCGAGGTGTATGCTTCACTTATTCTAATGTATGCTTCATGCTTCCAATGTATACTTCACTTATTCATGTGTATACTTCATGTATTACGTGTATACTTCATGCTTCCAATGTATACTTCACTTATTACATCTTTCATTTTCTCATGGTCTTGACATTTAGCATTTGGTTAGCCCTAGCATTGCTCATTGTTGTCCTTCATGGTTTTTCTTGAATATTTATTAATTGATGCTAAAAAACTTTATTAGTTGATGCTAAACAACTTCAATAATTTCAAAAATGATTCACCAAGGATTCATCATTTACTTATGTGCTAATTCAATGTTCAACGATATTGAATCAATATATAAAAGTCTACAAAATTATATTTCCCACCACTATGGCTTCCATCTAGATCTTATATTCATTATACAATTGTGTGCATGCTCAAACACATGCCTACAATGCTTATAAGCCAAATTTCACACTCCTTTTATGTTACTACTGACATGCGGCCCTTGAAATCCATAAGATAATGGTGTAGTAATTGAGCACATTGATTCTTTTGATTGTATATTAGTAAAGTCTAATGTTACTCTTTTAAGTAAGAATTATGCTTCTAATAAATTGAGAATATCATTCATATAATTTCTTATGTGCTTCAATTACTGAATTAATTGGATGAAAGTAAGAAAGTAAATAACTCAAACACACATTGAAAGAGAGATTTACAAAAAAAGTATTGAAGTTGTGCTTCCTCATTTCCACTACCATCTTGTAACATTTACAAGTCAATTTGGGATTTCAAATGTATTGGGGCCTTTTCAATAACATCTACGGTCCTCTATTAACATGCCTTCTTTTGGATTATGTTCTTATTCAATCTACTTGTCTCCTACACTCTTTGGTAGAGTTATATTATATTCCTAATTTGAAACTACAACTCACCAACATTCATATTTGACTTCCAAGGGTTGTACTCATGCTTACACAAGAGCATCTAACTCATACAAGATTATAAATACGCCCAACACAAATATATGGAAGATAAATCAATTCAACTGCATGTTGGTCAACTGGTTCTACCATTTATCTCATTTAGAGTAACATCCCCTGCAACCAAACCCATCTAGGTAAGATTGTATTTTGTTGTGTGATTTCATGTAAATCCAAAACCTATCGATTTAGTTAAGTACCTAATGGAAACTGTCACTCATGAATTCTTGTAAATGGTATGGAATGAAGAATTTATAGATCAACCCTCAGCCTTCTTATACCAATTAATCAAACCCATCACTCATGATTAATCATGCAAGTGGGGTGAAGCTTGGGATGTCTAGATTAACCTCGGGCCTCATACACCAATTCCCCCATTCCTCAACATGGTTTTTTTAAATTTTTTTTATTTTCCCTTTTCCTCAACTATTTTGACACCCACATGTTTTACCTCTTTCATGCAATTATATGCTTTTGGTGTGGAAAACTCATACTTTTTAACTATCATGTGAATATTTCTCTTTTCCTAAGTCTTGCATGCCATCGTAAGGGACTGACTCGGTTGAACATAGCTCAGACTGATTTAGTGTGTTTGGGTGTGAAAGAGGACTGTGACTAGCCTAAATGTACCCATACCAATGTGTTGGAATAGTCAATTTTGTCACATGAGTTGCATAATGAAAGTTACACCCCTTTGCAACTTTACACTACTTGCATTTGACACTTTTTTCTAAAAGGTCATCACCACTAGAAAATGCCTCCAAGATATAAAAAATTGAGAGAGGTTCTTGTAGAGGGTCTCAATGCAATCTTGTGTCCTTAGATGAAAAGTTTCTAAGTGCCACAGTTTTCGTGTAATAGCCCATCAAATATTGTGGCCATTTTGCACTTTGGACTCATAAGGGATTGAGTTGGTTGAACTTAGCTCAGACTGATTCAGTGTGTTTGGGTGTAAACAAGGACCATCCCTAGCCTAAACATACCCATCTAGACATGTTGGAACTTTGCAACTTTACACTGCTTGCATTTGACACTTTTTCCATCAACTAAAAAGTTGTCAACACTCGAAAACGCCTCCAAGATATCAAAAAATAAGAGAGGTTATTGTAGAAGGGCCCAATGTGATTTTGTAGCCTTAGACAATAAGTCTCTAAGCATCACAATTTTTGAGTAACATCTCATCAAAGATTGCAACCATTTTACACATTGGACTCTTAATGGATTGAGTCGGTTGAACATAGCTCATACTGATTTGGCATGTTTGGGTGTGAAAGAGGACCATTCCTAGAATAAACATAACCATATAGACATGTTGGAATAGTTCCTTTGGTAACACGAGTTGTAGAATGAAAGTTACAACCCTTTGCAACTTTACACTGCTTACATTTGACACTTTTTTCATCAACTGAAAAGTCATCACCATTGGAAAACACCTTCGAGATATCAAAAACTAAGAGAGATTATTATAAGGGGACCAACATGATCCTATAGCCTCAAAAAAATGTTTCTAAGCATCATGGTTTTTGAGTAACAGTCTGTCAAAGATTGCAACCATTTTGCACTTTGGACTCTTAAGGGATTGAGTTGTTTGAATGTAGCTCAGATTGATTCAACATGTTTGGGTGTTGTAGTAATGGAAAAAGTAGCCTTTTCCTTGGTTGGTTTGATAATTGACATTAAAAATGAATTAATGATGTCTTGGAGTGGTGTAATGTGTTGTACACATTCACACTATTCTAGGACCTTTATTTAACTAAAACATGCCTTAATTGGTTCTTTGCAAGGGTGTTCTAAAGTGTTGTAACACATTTTCACACTTTTCTAGGATGTATTTTCTCAATTAAGCCTTATGGGACCCTTCTCAATAAAAAATTACATAATGTGTACCTTTTTTAAGTGTTGGAAAGTGTTTTAAGGCACTTTCACATTTATCTAGGTGGTCTTAATTAATTATGGTTAATTGGAGTTATTAACCCCCTTTTTGATTCAAATTTAGGCCTTGATTTTGACACCTCCTAAAGATCTATTCTAAAAATCATAATTTAATTAACAAATTATTTCATTGGGAAAAATTTGGTCTTGGTAAGTTGAGCCAAGACCCATTCACCCTCAATAGCGAATGGGTCCTCCCTTAATAGGACCCCCTTTCTCAGTTGATCTGGAATGGGGTTTTAGCCTTCTTTCAGTCCCCCAAAGCTTGGTCCTAGAAACTTAGCCAGGATTCATTCACCCAAGATGGAAAATGGGTCCTCCCTTAATGAAACCCCCCTTTTTGAATTTTATTTTGTTGAGAATTTAATTATCTTTCTTTCTAGATTTGGTGTTAACCTTAGTTCTTTGAATTTCAGGATTAATCTCCTAATTTAGTATAAATAAGGGGTTAATTTACCTAGTTTCATCCTAGACTTTCAAGCACTCAAGCAAGATATAAAATTGGAGTTCATGAGAGCATTTCAAAAGCATTTTCAAGGAATTTTAAGGTAGATTTCAAGTGTTTATTGCAATAATTCAAGATCATATTATCATTTCAAGGGTTTTGTGCATGCATTCATGTTGTTGAGCTAAAGAGGTGGATGTAGCATTGAAGATCTACTTGAAACTATTGTTCACATCATTTTCAAGGATCTAAGATCTACATTCTTCATGGCCACTACATGATAGTTTGTGGATTTGTTTCACAAGACATCATCCAAGGTGATATCATTTATATTAGTTAATGTTTCATACTTCATTTCTTCATTTCATCATTTGGTTTAATTACCTACAAGGGGTTTGACTGAGGAAAACCCCCATTTACTAAAAAATTAACAAGTTCTTCTTCCCTTGAGTGTGTAATTTTAGATTTACAAGTTGAAGATCAAGTTGAGCAAGATTTGGAGCAAAATTGTCAAAGTTGCAAAAATTGTCATTCAAAGTGCAAGATCAAGTAAAGAGCTCTATAGAATTGAATACAGGCTTCCAGAACTTGATAATAGGGAATTTAAGAGTGTAGACATCAAGGAACAAGATCCAAAAATTAGTTTTTTAAAACCCTAAAAGGACCCATTTTCCACTAAAGGAGAATGAGTCCTCCATAGCTCAAAAACAACAACTTTCTAGCAAGGTACACAACTTTTTATGCTCTAAAAACATCCCCCATAATTTCTATAATAGTTAGGTCGCATTTCTAGTTGTTATTGGCATCTTATTTTGTACATAATTGAGTGATAGAAGAGGATACAAGAATAGATAACCATGAATATCATAGTTGTTCTTCTCCCAATACCTTTCCTATTTGTGACGAAGGTATCTTGACGAAAGAAGATGCAATTGGTGGGACTCATGAAGGTCTTGTTTGTTCCTTTTCTCCTATTCCTTGGAAATATATTATGATACAAGAAGATAAGATCATTGACACTACTTTACCTAGTCTCCATTCATCTTCCAACACCCCCTACTTGTGAGAATGCTTTAGTGAAAGAGGATATAATCATAGACAATCATGAAAATCAAATTTATGAGGACATGTTGGTATTAAGAGATACAATGATTGAGATCTATGACAATCCTACCTCTCCTACTTGGGAAGACATTATATGACATGGGGATGTAATTGTAGATAACCATGACAATCAAAGTTGTTCTTCTCCTAATATCTCTTTTAGATGTAAAGAAGATAGTTTGGTGTTAGAAGATACACTTATTGACAGTCATGAGAATATTTTTTCTCCCTTTCCTAGTGCCCCTACCATTTGGGAAGATCTATTTGAACAAAAAACTCCAATCATTGGTGATCATGAAACTCATAGTTGTTATTCTCTTGAGGCATCCCCTATTCGCGATGAAGCTACTTTAAAAAATATAATCATGGAATGTGATGAACCTCTTGAAAGCTCTCCCACTAGAGTATATATTATGACACAAGAGAATGAGACCTTAGAAAGCAAGGATGAAATCATGGGCAATCACAACAATCAAATTTTTCCTCCAAATATCTCTCCTATTTATGACTAAGATACTTTTATGTTAGATGATCCAATTGATGAAAATTGTGAGATTCATATTTTCCTCTCTTCCCCTAGGAAAAACATTATTGAACAAGATAATTTCATCATTGATAAGCAAGAAAATCCAACCATTCATCACTCCCTTACTTGTGATGAAGACATTTTAGAAGAACCAAACAATGAATGTCATGAACATCTATTTTATTGCTCTTAAAAAATCTCCTACTAGGGAATATATCATGATGCAAGCAAATGAGAACATTGAAACATGTATTTCAAGAAATAGTGATGCGACTTCCTAAGACAAAGGTGATGAAATAACACTAGAATCCCCTTCACTAAG
The DNA here is from genome assembly GCA_007258455.2 of Sequoia sempervirens. Lineage (NCBI taxonomy): Eukaryota > Viridiplantae > Streptophyta > Pinopsida > Cupressales > Cupressaceae > Sequoia > Sequoia sempervirens. The sequence goes on from VDFB02193867.1 coordinate 249,771,499, forward strand.
ATACCATGAATATAAGGACAAGTGTGTTGAGGTTCTGAACATTAGAGCTCCTTCTAGTCCTCTAATTATCAAACCACCTAAGCCTCAACTTATCATTCATCCACCCTCACAACAACCAAAAGTTCAAAATAAACCTCTAGTCATCTTAGAACCACCTCAAAAGAAACTCAGTGATGATAATGTTTTGTAGCAGTCGAGTTCCAATGACATTCCTCACATATAGAACAAGGCGTACACAATCAAGACTGTTCCTGAACCTCAAAGTTGTTTGCATGCTAAGAAAGAAAAAAAAAATCTTATTAAAGAGGTCACAAAATTATTGGAAGATGCTTCGACTTCCTTAGATTTTATACCTACATCCATGGGCAAGTACAAGATCATAAAAAAAGATTCTACGAAGGGAAATGAAAAAGCGATAATGTCAATAAAAAATTCAAAAGTATCCACTTCAACCACTCTAGAAGAAAAGACAACATACACTACAAAGTTTGATAAAGGTGATTATGAGAAACCTTTGTACCCAAAACAAATGAAAAATATTTATAGAAAAGGTTATGAACTTATGAAACAACTTGGGTATAGTGGAAAATGATGTGGTGCTAGAGAACAAGGTATCCATGTCCCTATAAAACCTAACACACAAGAAATGACTCGTGGTCTTCATTATTGTCCTTTGATAGAAATCAAGACATAATACAAACCTTCAGTTAATATCAACAACCTTACAAAAGATTCTTCCAAGACAAGTTTAACTTTGGTACATCTTGAATTGATTCTATACTACATGTGGGAATATCTCATTACATAGCCATCAAGTCAATACTTTGTCTACTCATCATAAACAATAACAATATTTGCTGCTCCTTGCCATGCAATAGTTGTAGGATCATAGGATACTCACTATTGAATGTTTTACATTCAATATCACAAGGAGAAACATACCATCATCTATTCTTGGCTCACCCTTGTCCCGCATTCAGTGGGGGCAAGGGGTTAGGTAGCTTTGTCCTTGTATGCCACTTTTCATTGTCTCTTTTGGCTAGTTGACTGTCTTCCATGTATATGTAAGAGCAAGCTTGGGATGTGAATGGCATGCCTTAAGTTGGCTTGCATGTGACGTACTTTTCTTTCTTTCTTTGGAAACATTTGACGTGGCATAGGGTTTTCAGAGGAAATATCTCATGTCTTAGGATAAAAAAATTTGGCTACTTTAAAGAATTTTCTCACACTAATGGTGTAGCAATCACTTTAAAGTGGGGGCATACATAGCTGACATCTTTTAGAAAAAAATCATGGTGTGATTTTCTTTTTTTTCTTGTGATGTGTCCTCTTCTTGGTGGTGTCATTGGATTTGATTTCGTCCAAGAGTGTATGATCTACTGTCATGGAATGATGCGAATGAGGCATCCCATGGGAAATAATCTAACACTTTTGACTTGTCCTCTCTTGGAGACATTAGGAACAATTCTCCCTAAGAGGAAGACTGTTACATGAACAAAGAAAAATTCCCTTTAAGAATTTTTTTACATGACATTCAAAAAGCATTTACAAAATCATTTTCATTGTGGTGCCTTATCAAAATTTTTAGGAGGATAAATTTGGTATTGTACGAGAGGCTAATATAATTCTCTTATTTGCCACCTCATTGGGATAACTCACCTAGTGGACAGAATGAGGTTCCACTACCCTAGAGTGAGCACACACATATTTTGGGACAACTCACCTAGTGGATAGATTGAGGTTTGACTACCCCAGAGTGAGCAACGCATGTTATGGACAAACAACCATCGCCTCACATCACATTGAATCAATTGTACTTGATCCTTTGTTTTTGTTTTTATTTTTCCTTGCCTTTGACAGGGTATGATCATGTATCTTTGTTATTTCTGCATACTTAAGCATCTTGAATGTCTACATTAGAGTGAGTTTGACATGAGGTCATCCTCTCACTAAAGTGGGGGAAAAATGTAGTAACGGAAAAAGTAGCCTTTTCCTTGCTTGGTTTGATAATTGACATTAAAACTAAATTAATGATGTCTTGGAGTGGTGTTGTAATGTGTTGCACACATTCACACTATTCTAGGACATTTATTCAACTAAAACATGCCTTAATTGGTCCTTTGCAAGAGTGTTGTAAATTGTTTTAAGGTACTTTCACATTTATCTTAGCGGTCTTAATTAATTGTGGTTAATTGGAGTTATTAACCCCCTTTTTTATTCAAATTTAGGCCTTAATTTTGACACCTCCCGAAGATGTATCCCGACAACCATAATTTAATTAACAAATTATTTCATTGGGAAAAATTTGGTCTGGGTAAGTTGAGCCAGTGATGGAAAATGGGTCATCCCTTAATAGGACCCCCCTTTCTCAGTTGATCTAGAATGGGTTTTTATCCTTCTTTCAATCCCCCGAAGCTTGGTCCTAGAAACTTAGCCAAGACCCATTCGCCCAAGATGGTGAGTGGGTCTTCCCTTAATGAGACCCCCCTTTCTGAATTTCATTCTCATGGGAATTTAATTATCTTTCTTTCTAGATCTAGTGTCGGCCTTAGTTCTTTGAATTTCGGGGTTAATCTCCTAATTTAGTATAAATAAGGGGTTAATTCACCTAGTTTGATCCTAGACTTTCAAGCACTCAAGAAAGATCACAAATTGGAGTTCACAAGAGTATTTCAAAATCATTTTCAAGGCATTTCAAGTGTTTATTGCAGCAATTCAAGATCATATAATCATTTCAAGGGTTTTGTGCATGCATTCATGTTGTTGAGCTAAAGAGGTGGATGTGGCATTGAAGATCTACTTGAAACTATTGTTCACATCATTTCAAGGATCTAAGATCTACATTCTTCATGGCCACTACATGATAGTTTGTAGATTTATTTCACAAGACATCATCTAAGGTAATATCATTTACATTATTTCAAATTTCATGCTTCATTTCATCATTTGGTTTAATTACCTACAAGGGGGTTGACTGAGGCAAACCCCCATTTACTAACAAATCAACAAGTTTTTCTACCCTTTAGTGTGTAATTGCAGATTTATAGGTTGAAGATCAAGTTGCGAAAGATTTGGAATAAAATTGTTAAAGTTGCAATGTTACAAAAGTTGTCATTCAAAGTGAAAAATCATGGAAAGATCTCTATATAATTATATACAGGCTTCCAGAACTTGATAACAGGTAATTTAAGAGTGCAAATATCAAGGAACAGGATCCTAAAATTAGTTTTTTGAAATCCTAAAAGGATCCATTTTCCACTAAAGGACAATGAGTCATCCATATCTCAAAAAAACAAATTTCTAGCCAGGTATACAAATTTTTATGCTCTAAAAACATCCCCCATAGTTTCTATAATGGTTAGGTTGTATTTCTGGTTATTATTGACATCTTATTTTGCACATAATTGAGTGAACACCTCTTAGAAAAATCGTGATTCACCATATTGTTTATCAAACACTTTGATGAAACCCATTTTTTGGTGTTTTAGGTGCAAAAGAGGACCATGCATAGCCTAAATGTAACTATATAGACATCTTGGAACAACCCATTTGGTCACACGAGTTCCAAAAAGAAAGTTGCACCCCTTTGTAACTTTACACTACTTAAGTTTTTTTGGAACTATTGGCTTAGGCCTCAAACTAGTGCATAGGCTTAGCATTTGTTTCCACCAACTAAATTTTCCAAAAAAAATGGATTATTTATGCTTATATTTGTATGGGATGATGTGCCAAGTTTCATGATTTTTCCAGACATGCACATTCCTTTTCTAGAAAGCCCTTGATTTCCTAGCTTTTACATGGCAATTTGTCTATTTTTAGCGCAAATTCTTTTATTTCAAGAATGTTCAAGACTAGGGACTTTTTAGGAATGTTATAAATGTCTAAATACACCTTCCATATGAATTTCATGACCTAAATAATCCATTTAGTAACTGTTGTTCCATAATAATCCTTAGAAAGAGGCCTCATTTGACTGTAAGTAGTTTTGGCCAATTCCACACAAGTTAAGCTCATATTATTTTCACACATGTCTAATAAGAATTATAAGGGTATCCAAATTAGGTTTTAGATCCCCATTATCAGCTATAAGAATAATTTTATATCAAAATCATCTATGTGAAGAGCTATAGCATAACCTACAAGGTGCCTAAGGACACTTCATATCACATGTGAACCTGCATCAACCTTGAAAAAGTGTTGAAGGGCATGTATGATAATGATGAGGTATATGGAAATCATACTCAAGTTTAAAGATAAGCCTTCTCAATCTTATTTTTTGATGACTAATAACACATATAGGTGCAAAGATAATGATGGGGTTAGAGAACAAGAAAGCACAGTGCTACAAACAAGAACATAGTCATTTTTTCAGCCAGCTACAAGTGAAGGAAGCAAGATAATGTTGCATGAAACTATAAAAACTATCACAGTCACCAAGCAAGGTATATCAGTCATGGTACAACAAGAAATTATCATGGAGGTAGACTGTATTATAAAAGCTAGTCATATGAGCATATGCAATTGTTCAAGGTGCAGATATGCATTAGTGAAGAATAGAAATGGAATGATAGTGCTAATGAAGAATAATAGTCCTAACCTATAGTGACAATGACACATGCCAATGATACTTATGATTGTGATTATGAAAAAAAATCATGGGGTCTCATGGTGATAATGTCCAATAATTAGTTGTTTGATACCTCTTGTAGCATGGCCAAATTTATTCTATTTTCCCTCTTTAACTGATTTCTATACCATGTTTTTATTACAATGCTCACTACCTTGTCAATGCATCTGCATTGACAATGTAGTGAGCTATTTGAAAAAATTCCTCAAAGAAATGTGGCCTCATGGTGATGCACATCACCATGAGATCACATTTCTTTGAGGCATTTTTCAAATAGTTGATTTCCTTGTCTATGTTGTTTGATACAATGCTTTGGTAGACATGCATGGAAAATTTGGTAGCATAGACAAGGAAATCAATTGTTTTGGTAGAAATATTTGATAAAATTCCTCAATGAGATATGTCCTCGTGGACTACAATGATTGTAGGATATGAACACAATGGATTTGTTGAAAAGGCTTTAGAAAATTTCAAGAAAATGCAATTTCTAGGTGTAAAACCAAATTTCACTACATTTTCCAACATCCCCCATGCCTATAGAAAAAGGAAGCTATGGAAAAGGGTATGCACATCCATCGAAAATGAATGATAAATGATGTATTATATTACATAATTATAACTACTCTCATATATTTGTATACAAAATGTGGAAGCATACACAAGGTAGATCAATTGGTTTAACAAAATGCCTCAAAGAGATGTGGTTTAAAATTTAATTAGAAAGTGTAAAGAATTGTGTAGTTTAAAATGTGACAAGAGGGTATTTAAAGGTTATAATGACAAACAAACAATGATGAACATGGAATATGCATAATAACAAAATTAAAGCATATTATTAAGCATGTATGATAAGGGATGATAAAGAAACATAATAGAATTAAGGAAAATGTAAATAAAATGTTTAAAGACTTCACATACCTAATAAATGAAGATTTGAATAGAGGAGTTCTAATCAATCATGTAGTCTTTGTTTCTTCTTGCATCAAACTCCTCAAATATTTGAGTTTTTCACAAGATTTTTTCCTTTTCAACATTCAATTGTATATCACTCTTGAATATAATTACTAACAACAATACAAATAACCAATGTATAATGTTAAATTCCTACAATTAAAACACAATTATCATTACAACACTATAAAAATTGAGACTTGAATTGATGTATATCAAATCTGATGTGAAAACTCTATTATTTCCTCCTTCCTAAGTTGGCAAACCATAAACATGAGGTGGAAAGTTCATGCAAAGGTGGTATAATGCAAAAAAAATTCATGTGCACTTCCCAACAACATCAAAAAGCTTCTTTTTGTTAGAACACATGCATAACCAAGAGAATAATAGAGTATATGCACCTAGATCATGGGTGTGTTGACTTTTTAACTATTTTTAGAGCAATACAAAATGTTCTCACATTATAATGTGAGTGCATTTTTCTTGCTATACACAATAGCTATATCTCAACTTCTTCAAAACACAATTGCATTATGAAAAAAATGACTTTCTAAAGGTTTCATCTCTCTCTCTCTCTCTCTCTCTCTCTCTCCTTAGCCATCCATCCTTCCTTAGCCATCTAAGTCTCTCATTTAACCATAAATCCTATCCCTAAACCCTCAACTCTGGACACTATGCCTTAAACCCTAATCCCTCAACCCTATACCCTTAATCCCTTAATACCTCGACCCTTAAAACCTAAACCATAATCTCTCTCTCTCTCTCTTCCTCTATATCTCCCTCTATCTCCCACTTCCTCTCTCTCCTGTCTCAACCATCCCTCCCACCATACCTAGATAAGTCCCTCTCACTCCAACCCCCCACTCTCTCTCTCTCTCTCTAATCCCTCAACCCTAAACCCTAAACCCCTATACCTTCTACCCTATACATTGGACCCTCAACCCTAATCCCTCAACCCTATACCCTCAATCATCTACCCTCAACCCAATACCCTAAACCCTCAATTCTCAACCCTCTACCCTATACATTGGATCCTCAACTCTCATCTATCTTTGTCCTTTCATCCTCTTCTCTCCTTTTCTCTATCTCACTTCTCCCTCCATCCCTTCCTCTATACCCTAATCCCTCAACCCTAAACCCTAAACCCTTAAACCCTTAAACCCTCTTCCTTCTACCCTATTGACCTTTAAACCCTCAACCCTAAACCCTTAAACCATCTACTCTCTACCCTATACCATCTTTACCCAATACCCTAAACCATCAACCCTCAACCCATAATCCCTAAACCCTTAATTCATCAACTCTAATCTCTCAACCCTCAACCCTTAAACCATAAACCCTCAACCATTAGTCCCTCAACCCTAATCCCTCAACCCTCAAACCTTAAACCCTATACCCTCTACCCTATACATTGGAGCCTCAACCCAAATCCCTTAACCCTATACACTCAACCCTCTACCATCAACTAAATACCCTAAACCCTCAAACCTATACCCTCAACACTATACCTTTAATTCTCAACCCTCTACCATATACTTTGGATCCTAAACTATCATCTATCTTTCTCCTTCCCCCATTTTCTCTCCTTCTCTCTATCTCACTTCTCTCTCCATCTCTTCCTCCCTCCCTCCATCCCTCTCTACCCTAATCCATAAACCTTATACCCTCAACCCTTAAACCCTAAACCGTTAAATCCTCAACCATCAATCCTTAAAACCTAAACCCTTAATCCCTATACCCTCTTGACCCTTAAATCGTAAACCCTTAAAACCTCAACCCTCAACCCTCAAACCCTCAACTCTTAAACCCTAAAACCTTAAACCCTCTACCCTTTACCCTCTTATACTAATACCCTCAACCCTCAATTTGTAATCCCTAAACCCTTAATCCTTCAACCCTCAACCCTCAACCATTAAACAATAATCCATCAACCCAATACTCTTTACCCTATACATTGGAACCTCAACCCTAATCCCTCAACCCTATACTATCAACCCTCTACCCTCAACCCAATACTGTAAACCCTCAACCCTATACCCTCAATTCACAACCCTATACCCTATACATTGGATCCTCAACCCTCATATATATTTCTCCTTCCCTCCTCTTCTCTCCTTCTATTTATCTCACATCTCCCTCGATCTCTCCCTCCCTCCATCCCTCCCTCTCTAACCTAATCCCTAAACCATAAACCCTAAACCCTTAATCCCTCAATCCTAAACCCTCAACCTTCACCCCTTAAACCATAAACCCTCAACACCTATACCCTCTACCCTATGCATTGGATCCTCAACCCTATACCCTCAACCCTCTACCCTCAATCCAATACCCTAACCCTCAACCCTATACCCTCAATTCTCAACCCTCCACCCTATACATTTGATCCTCAACCCTCTACCCTATACATTTGATCTCAACCCTCATCTATCTTTCTACTTCCCTCCTCTTCTCTCCTCCTCTCTATCTCACTTCCCCCTCCATCTCTCCATCCATCCCCACCTCTCTACCATAATACCTCAACCCTATACCCTCAACCCTTAAAACCTCTACCATCTACCCTCTACCCAATACACTAAACCCTCAAACCTTAAAATATCTACCATAAACCCTCAAACCTTAAAACTTAATCGCTCAAACCTTAAACCCTAAACCCTCAACCCTTAAAACCTTAAACCCTCAACCCTAAACCCTAAATCCTCGACCCCTAAACCCCAAACCCTTAAATCCTCTACCCTATATGCTCAACCCAACACCCTTTACCCTCAACCCTATACCCTCAACCATTAAAACCTTAACCCCTTAAAATATCTACCCTAAACCCTCATCCATAAACCATTAATCCCTCAACCATAATTTGTCAACCCTTAAACTCTCAACCCTCTAAACTATACATTGGATCCTTGACCATAATCCCTCAACCCTATGCCCTAAAACCTATATAATCAACCCTATACCATCAAACCTCAACCCTAATACCTCAACCCTAAACCCTTAAACCCTTAACCTCGTCCCTCAACTCTTAAACCCTTAAGCCCTCAACCCTTAAACACTTAAACCCTAAACCTTCTACCCTATACATTAAACCATATCCCTATACATTGGACCCTCAACCCTAATCCCTCAACCATATACCCTCAACCCCTATCCCTCTCTCTCTATTTATTTATCTCACCTCTCTATCCCTCACTCTCTCCTACACTCTCTAATTTTCTCTATCTACTCTCTCCCTCATTCTATGAACCTCTCGCTCACTCACTCTCTCTCTCTCTCTCTCTCCTTTAAACTCAAACCTTAAACCCTAAACCCAAACCTCAAACCTCAACCCTAATCCCTCAACCCTCAACCATTAACCCTTAAACCATCAACCCCTATACCATAAACCCTAAAACCTCACCCCTCATCCCTTAAACTCTTAAAACTCAACCCTTAAAACCTTGACCCTTAAACCCTTGACCATTAAACCCTTAATCCATCAACCATCTACTCTATACATTAAACCCTTAACCCTAAAACCTCAACCCTCTACCCTCAATCCAATACCATAAATAATCAACCCTATAGGTCATCAATCCTCTACCCTCAATTCTCAACCCTCTACCCTATACATTGGATCCTTAACCCTCATCTCTCTCTCTATCCTTCCATCCTATTATCTCTTCTCTATCTCACTTCTCCTTCTGTCTCTCCCTCCATCTCTACCCTAATCCCTCAACCATATACCCTCAACTCTTAAACCTTTAAATCCTCAACCCTAAATCCTCTACCCTCTACCCTCTACCCAATAACCAATACCATAAACCCTCAACCCTAATCCCTCAAACCTAATCTTCAACCCTTAAACCCTCTACCCTAAACCCTCAACCCTCAACCCTCAACCCTCAACCCTTAGTCCCTCAAGCCTAATCCCTCAATCCTTAAACCCTAAACCCTCAAACCTTAATCCCTCAACCCTAAACCCTCAACCCTTAATACCTCAACCCTCAACCCTTAAAACCTAAACCCTCAACCCCTTTACCCTGTACCCTATACATTGGAACCTCAACCCTAATACCTCAACCATATACCCTCAATCATCTACCCTCAACCCAATACCCTATACCCTCAACCCTATACCCTCAATTCTCAACCCTCTACCCTAAACATTGGATCCTCAACCCTCATCTATCTTTCTCCATCCCTCCTCTTCTCTCCTCTCCATCTCACTTCTACCTCCATCCTTCCCTCTCTACCCTAATCCCTCAAATCTATACCATCAACCCTTAAACCCTTAAGCTCTCAACCCTTAAACCCTAAACCATTAAACCCTCTACCCTCTACCCTCTACCCAATACCCTAAACCCTATACCATGAACACTTAAACTCGCTACCTTAAATGCTCAACCCTCAACCCTCAACACTTAAACCCTAATCCCTCAACCCTTAAACCCTCAACCCTCTAACCTCTACCCTATACATTAAACCTTGAACTCTTAGTTATCAAACCTCTACCTTATATATTGGATCCTCAACTATAATCCCTCAGCCCTATACCCTAAAACCTCTATACTCAACCCTATACCCTAAACCCTTAACCCTAATCCCTCAACCCTTAACCCTTAAACCCTCAATCTCATCCCTCAACTCTTAAGCCCTTACACCATTAGCCCTTAAACCCTCAACCGTTAAACACTTAAACCCTCAACCCTATACTCTATACACTAAACTCTCTACCCTCTACATTGGACCCTCAACCCTAATCCCTCAACCCTATACCCTCAACCACTATCCCTCTCTCTCCCTCTATCTATCTCAACTCTCTTTCCCTCCCTCTCTCCTACCCTCTCTAATTGTCTCTATCTACCCTCTCCCTCTTTCTATGTACCTCTCAATCAATAAATCCCTACCTCTCTCTCTCTCTCTCTCTCTCACTCCCTCTATCTCTCTCCCACTCTCTCTCTCTCTCATCCCCCATCCCTACCTAGATAAGTCCTCTCACTCCAACCCCCCATCTCCCACTCCCTCTCTCTCACACTTCCTCTCTCACACCACCTCTCTCCCTATCTCTCAAGTCAAGTCTCTCTCCTCTCTCTCTCTCTCTCTCTCTCCCCCCTCTCTCTCCCTCTCTCTCAAGTCTCTCTCTCCCACCCCCTCTCTCTCCCTCTATCTCTCCCACCCTACCTAGCCAAGTCCCTCTCACTCCAATCCCTTCTCTTCCACTCCCTCTCCGTCTCTTAGGTCTCTCTCTCACTACCTCTCTATCTCTCTCTCTTAGGTCTCTCCCTCCCTCTCTCCCTCCCTCTCTCCCTCCCACCCTACCTAGACAACTCTCTCTCTTAAAATTCTCCCTCCCTCTAAAGACATACATACATACATATAAGCAAACATACATACATACAATCATACATACATACATATAAATACACTAATACATACATACATATGTACATATACATACATTGATACATAAATATATACATACATATACATACACTAATACATACATACATACATACAAGCACACATACATACATACAAACATACAAATATATATACATACATTTAATATACTAGAATTTAACAAAAAGAAAGACATAACATTAGCGTATTATAATGTGCTACGAGTGCGTTATAACATGCTCATGTTATTTTATAGTTTTTGAATTTTTTTGCATTTGTGCCCAAGACTTGCCGAAGAAAGACATAATCACTAACTCATTTGAATGCAAAATACGACAAAAAGTTCAGACGAAAGATGTATAATTAGATGTATTATCGAGTACCTATGATATTTAATGTGAAATTTTCAAAAAAAAATTAAATTTATGCTTGACGTTCATCAAAATTTTGACGATCCCGATTTTTCGTCAATATTTCGACAAACACGTAAAGTAAAATTGTGACCGACATATGGTTAGTGGGTTGTTCTTCAGAATTTCAACGAATGTTTTTTTAATAAATAAAAGTGAGCTCGACAATTTATCTATACTTGTGACAGTGTTTTGCTATACTTGCGAATTTGCTATACTTGCGAATTTGGTCTACTCTCGAATTTTCTCTACTTACGAAATTGCTCTACTTGTGAATTTTAGATACTTGCAACAGTTTGTGGAGAACTAAGGATTATTTTCTTGGAAAAAATCAGAAAAATTCAAGAAGATATCATCAAGTTGAGGGTAGTCATTGTCTTTTTCCAGAATTCATTTGTGAAGTCAGATTTGTTCCAGGTTTGAAAATCATATTTTAAAGCAACATCTCATGAAATTTCATTTTTAGACTTGTGTATTTTCAGAATTTCATTTCCAAATTTTGTTGTGCAAGTTCAATATTCTAATTTTAGGAGTCTAATGGTTGGAAATCATAGTAAAATCATAATTTAATAAGTTCTAGAATTAAAATTTTAAAGTGTTTTTTGGGGTCATTAACTTTAGATTATCTTCTCTTTTGCAGGGGTGGTTGCATGCCAAATTTTTTTGGTGCAAAATATTAGAATTATTATATTTTTTTACTTGTGTATGATTAAAAATTATTGGAGTGTGAGTTTGATATTTTTTAAAGATCTAAATGTTCAAGCTTGGTAAAGAAAAATCATGTCAGATAATATTAGTCTAGAAAAAAATAAAGAAACACTTGCTAGATTGTGGGCTAGATTGAAAAGAAAGGGTGATGGGAAATGTTATTGTCCTTGCAATAATTGCAAGCGCTTAAAGACGAGAAGACTTTTAATCACAACAACTGAGAAACATTGTAGGCAACATGGTCACGTTGAAGGTGGGCATGATTATCATCCATTGGTAGGTTTTTCATTATATGTCTTTATATTGATTGAATTTGTAAATGTTTATATCATTTTAACATTTTATATATATATAAAAAATCACTTGATCATGATCATAGTTTATTTGTGTCAATCATTATTATAAAGGTGGGGTGCCCTAGGGCACATGATATGGATTATCATGGCTTGGAGAATGTGGTTTTGCAAGAGGATGAACATGGAGTTGTGAATATAAAAGATGAAGTTAATGATCCTATTGAAGAAGATGATCATGCGCCAGAAAACACAGTTGAAGATGATGGTACAAATATATTGATCTACGACACATTTAGTGGCACAACTGATCATGATGATCGAGATGACTTTGATGATGTTCATGATTTATCTATACTTGAGAAGGCATACAAGCCCCTTTATGAAGGATCCCAAACAACTCTTATCTCTTTTGTATTGTTGCTGGTGAAATTGAAGGTTATGAATGGTTTATCCAACATAGCAATCTCATGGATGTTAAGGTATGTCATATATGTCATGTTTTTTCATCTATTTTAATTGTTGTTAGTTCATCACTAATAAATAAAGGATGAAATATGTACCATTATTATTCTTTATATTAAAAAATTATTTTTTTATTGTAGATTGATTGGTGAATTTTTGTTACCACTATCAAATATTTTACCTTGCTCATACCGAGATTTATCTTCCATTATGAAAGATATTGGAATGGAATATCAAGCAATATCTATGCATGTTCCAATGGTAATATTATATATCATAAACAACATGAATTTACAAAAAAAATTACCAGAATTTCATATCAGTAGATATTGAACAAATCAACCAACAAAAAAGGTGCCTCACAAGGTTCTTCATTATATTCCCATTATTGCATGTATGCAACGATTATTTAGGTGCAAAAGTTTAGCACAATTTATGGATTACAATGCAAAAAATAGAAGTGGAGATGACATTCTTCGAATGCTTTCGGATGGTTCTGCATTTAGGGACATGGAGGAAAAATGGCCACACTTTAAAGGAGAACCTTGTAATCTTAGGCTTTCATTGGCAACGAATGGTGTCAATCCATTTGGAGAGCTGAGATCTATTTACTCGATGTGGCCTTTTTTTGTTATCAACAATAACATTCCTCCATGGATGTCAATAAAGAAGGAGCACATAATGTTGGTAATGATTGTTCCAGGTATTTGTTTACATCAATTTTGTTTAACGTAGTAGCATCTCATTTTTATTTTTTGTTGCGTAATGACATATTTTTTTCATTTAATAGTCATGTACATTAATTTATATATATTACAGTAAAATGGTTATAATAATTATGTAATGTTTATGTTCATTCAACTAGGTAAGTACCAAGTTAAAGATATGAATGTATATATCGAGCCTCTTATCGATGAGTTACTAAAGTTATGGAATGGCATCACTATGTATGATGTCTCTAGACCAATAGGACAAAGAAAATTTCAATTCCATGGAATGCTTGTATGGACAATTTATGATGCCCCATGGCTAACACATTTTTGTGGTATGTTATAACATTTGACTGCACTTTAACAATATTTAATTTTATGAAGTAGATATTATGCATGTTTTTTAAATAATCTATTCATTATATATAATTATAAAAATTGACATATTTAATCCAATTATATATGATCTTGTAGGTCTTCAAACAAAGGGAAAATTTGTATTTCCAATTTGTGGTCCAAAGATGAAATCTCGTCATTCAACAAGTTTAGGAAAGTCGGTGTTTGGTGAGTGTAGGCACTTCCTCCATAGAAATCATAAGTATAGAACTACTGAAAAACATCTCTTCAATGGGAAAGAAGAGACAACATCAAAACCACAAAGAATGACACCTCGCCTATGGAAGTTGAAATATAATAGAATTAATCGTCAAGGTTATACATCAGATCAAATTGTTTATCTATCATATATGATATGTTTGGAATTTATATTTTTATATTGTGTTTTGTTTACACATGTTGTAATTGACAATGATTTTCATTGTTAATTTGTTTAACTTATATGCTTCATAAAGGTCATCAAGGCATAAATGGTCGGCTTCCACAGGGACTAAAAAGTTGTCCCAGACAATTTAGTTGGTTGCCCTACTATGAGCAACTACAAATTGTGCATTTGTTTGATACAATGCATATCTGAAAGAATATAACAAAAATATTATGGAAAATATTGGATGGAAGGCATGACAAAGAAAAAATTGTCAAAATTTGTAGTGACATTCAGCAAGCCAATCATGCAATGAAAAATGTCATTCAATTAAATAGTGATGAAGGCCAAATTAATATAAGTTCCCTTCCCTGGTTATTAACGAAGCAACAAAGCAATGCTATAAAAGAAGTCATATGAAAAATTTGATTTCCCACAGGATTTGTTGCGAACATAAACAATATCATAACAAAGAAAGGTGAATTTGGGTCAGAGATGAAAACGCATGATTGGCATACCTTCATTAAGCTAATTATTCTGGTATATTATATATATATTTGTATACTGCATGTACTTTTCAGTGTATTATGTTTACTACTTTTGGAAAAATAATGAAAAGATCATTTTATAATTGTTGCAGTACATTCTACCTCTATCTCTCCTAGACAACTTCGACAACAATGTCAAGCAAGTTATATATGATCTTGGAAAATACATGAGGTAAGTAGTGATATTTGTTCAATTCGTTGTATAGATCTTATATTTTCCATTTGTTTTACTTGTTATGTAATATATTGTATATTTTTGTTAAATCTCATTAATATATTTGCGCCTTGAATCACTTGTAGATGGCTGTCATCTAAAGAAATCCATAAAGAAGATATAAATTATTAGAAGAGAAAAATTCCTCGTCTAATGTGTGAAATGCAAAAGTTTCTACCTTTGACATTTTTCAATGCACAAGAAAACTACCTCATACACCAAGTTGAGGAGATTGAATTGTGTGGACCTGTACACACAAGGTCAATGTGGATGGTTGAGAGGCACTTGAAACTTTTGAAGGATTTGGTTAGAAAAAGAGCACATCTTGAGGGTTCTATGGTGGAGGGATATATGGTATACTAGACCATGGTGTACATTACTGAATATCTTCCTAAGTTTGTAACAAAGATCCATGTAGATTGTATTTGGGATCCCAACTCCATTAACAAATTTGAAGGGGAGTACCTGATGGAAAAAGGTAGATTGAGGAAAGTGAGAGGTAATTATAAGATGGTCATGGAGATTAATTAGAATACATTTTACATTTAGTTGTTATGTATATTGTACTTATTTAATTATTAATCTTTAATATACATCAATTATAAATTAAGGTCATATACCATGGTAATTAACTAATTATACGTCGGTTGTAAATTTCAATTTTTTTGATATAGTTGGTCGAGAGTGGGATGCACTACATTTGTACATCGCAAACAATCTTGATTGGATGACAGTATGGATTGAACGATGTCAACAATCTAGTCGCACATTAACATGGGAATGTGTGGCTTCATTGGTTAAAGAAGCTCATCGTAATGGAGATTCCAATGTTACACCAAGGGAAATTGATTTAGCATATGGTTTAAGAGATAAACAAGTACGTATAAATATACTAATCACCCATATTATTTAGTTATTTTCAATTATATTGATGTATAAATATGTTGAGCTTTTTTTCTTTGCATACATTCGGCCAAGAATAAATATGTTTATCAACTAACGATGCAATAATTTTTACATGTTTGACATATTGTAGGTGAAACACCACAAGGCTATGTGGTGCAATGGTTGTAAATTTTGAATCAAAAAGTTGGATGACATGAAGAAAACTTGTTATTTTGGTATAACTACAGTCTTTCAGTGACTAATGTTTCATCTAGAAGCGACATACATCCAAAAGTCTCAAAAAATTGATACTATGGGATTTTGGATGATATACTTGAGTGTGACTTTAAGTCCTTCAAATTAGTTTTGTTCGTCGTCCAATGGTACAAGCTACGATTGAATGAAAATGATCCGAGAGAACTGTTATTGAACATGATAATGGATTTACCATGGTTAATACAAGGTTGATTGAGTGAGCTGGAAATGAGCCCTATGTTCTTCCAAGCCAATGTGAGCAGGTATTTTACTCAGAGGTTCCAGGTAAATTGGGTTGGTCATTTGTTGTTAGACATGATCCAAGAGGAAGTTCAGTAAAGTATAATGTGGTGGAAGAAGATACCAAAGAACTAGAAGATGATTAGGATCAATAGTTAGTTGATGATGTGCCTGACGAAGATGTCAAAGAAGAGGAACTAATCATGATGATGTAGGATTTAATGTTCATGAAGATGATATCCGTGTGGATGATGACATTATCAAAACTGATATCAATGATGATGATGATATGACCAATCCTTACAATGTCGAATCTAGATCGGATGATACAGACAAAGAGTTGGATGAAGAAGAAGATCAGTGGCACTGAAATGTATGAGTTATGTGATTATATTATCTATTTGATATTGATTTCTTGATAGAATTATATTTGACTTATATGGTTACATAATTAATTCATGATGTACTTTTTAATGTTTTTAATTCATGATGTTACAACTATTGTAGCTCTCCTAGAAATTTCCATATGATCATAATGAATAGTGTTTTGGGAAATTTCATGAAAGATGACACATTGATCATAGTAGTGAAATAATTGCAAAGTTGTTTAGATTTTTTAGACCAATCACCCTTCGCAATGTCATTTTTAGGATCATCTCCAATTTGATTACTAGGACACATAAGGTAGGATTTGATTGGCTTATCTTGGAGGAACATTGTGGCTTTGTGTAATGTGAGAAAATTTTGGATGGGGTAGTTGCTATTGCTAAGGTGGATCACTTCTTTCTATGAAGGTCATACATTTATGATTGGGTCAAGTGTTCTTTTCTTTAGAAAATTCCTATTGCCTTTTTGATAGGTTATGAAGCACTTATTTCAAGTAATTTATGTCTATTTTAATTTGTAATTTATTAAATTCAAACACATCCAAAATTATGTCCCTTGCTTTAATTGATTATTACATTATTTAATTATTAACTCAAATGACACCTCCAATTTAACAATATCTAATTGAATTTATCTAAAGTGTTGAACATTTTTAGATCAAATTTAGTAATTAACTCAAACAACTTTGCCAATTTAACTATATGTATAAATAACTTTAAGTTATTTTTATTTTAACTAAAAGTGAAGTTACAACATACACATTAAATGATATTTATGATTGTAAAATTTATGATTAAATATATCTCTTAGAATCCTTTTTGTCCCAATTTGAAAATAATTCTATCTTATAAAATACATTTTTTAAAATTTTAAGATGAAAATAGCAAGGAAAAATCAAACAAATATCTTTATGAAAGAAGTATATTGGCGTGAAATTAAATATGATTTGTATTCCAATTTAAAAACTACAAAGAATGGAAACAATTCTTTCAACACAAAAACTATTATGTAGTAGTCAATTAAAATGAAAAAGCTTACTCTATATTAGTTAGGATACACAACTAAGAAAATGATCTAAATAGTCTAATAATTTGACCATTAGCATATAGCGATTTATATAGAGTTGTAGATCTCCTCCATTTCAAAAACACAAAACAATATTAGGTAGATAATAAAAAATCTTTCATTTCTACAGTGACTTATTTATCCTATAGGAACCAAGTATATAGTATACAAAGAAAACCAACAAACCCACAACTACCCCTATTTTGAACAAGTTTAGTTTTCTTCCCTTCCTCTTCCTAATCTTGTCTAATTATTTTAAAGAGACTAAGGGTCATAAAAAAACTTTATTCAACCCACTAAATAGCTTGGTTAATGAAACTTGACAAAAGCAACAAAGCAATTGCTACATTTGGCATTTCATGTGGAATGAAGAGTGGTGACAATAATCTATTTATAGTTTAATAAAACACTATTTTTAGAAGGCTTGACATTAGAAAGATAAGTGTTACTTTTAGATATTTTACATGAGTTTCCTAGGGCCACCCATTTGTTATAAATTTCCTATAGCACTAAAATGTCCCACTTGTGAAGCATGCATTGAAGATCATAATTCATTTATGAAGAGCACATCTTGTTTAAACTATCCATTTTAAAATAGACCCAAAATCATGAATTATTAAAATCCTTCATGGAGTAAGAAAAGACTCAATCATATCATCATATCCTTATCTACCACCTAGATGCTTTGCACCATCCACTCTTATTGACTTGGCATATATTTACATATTTATATCTATCTTATATTTAAGTTGTGAAGAAGTTTACTCATGCAAACTAAAGAGATTACTATTACGCATAGCATACTATATGGCATAGCCTATAGAGAACAAATATGAAAAAACAAGAAAAGTAAATGTAATTCACAATTAGATATTTCTACCATATATTTATTTATATAGAGTTGTAGATTTGTTTCATGTTCGATATGCTGGCACAACACTGAAAGTAGGTGATACGATTAGGATAGTTGTAACCTCAACATTTGGAAAAAATACCTCTATATGTTATACTTTGATGGATGTCCATACCTCAATTAAAGCTTCTATATTGTAAGAAACAACAAGGATATTAATGAAGGCTATGGAATTTATCTTTGTACTTTCCAAATGCATTTTCTTAGAGGAAATGTTGCATGATATTAGATGTTAGATCAAACTCTTTAATCAAAAGCCAACTAAAATGGACAAATAATATTGCAACACATTAATTTAGTGAAATGTGCATATTATTCTAGAATGTCAAATCAATTTCTAATGTAGCATTATTATTAGATTATTATTTTAGGCCCTTGATATCTTCTAGGAGGTGTTCAAATAAAGTGTTTTGTAGACATTTTGTGCTTCAATTTTACATAATAATTAAAATGAAGGAAAATAATTGGACCCAAATTGTATTTTAAATTTGAAATATAAAATTCTCTTTTGAAAGTATAAAAATGAACTAGTCTATTTGGCTCCTATGAATCTCGTGTGTGAAAGAGCAGAGATTTGGAGCTACGATCCAGAAGGCATAATGACTACAAGGATCAATTGAAATACCAAGCCGCCCACAAAACATCCAGCTAGCTGGAAATTGAAAAATGGAGGGAGAAAGAGGACAAACAAGTGCAAGTGCCAACAAATCCACTGTAAGTGTTGCATGCTATATTTTGGTCAACTCCCATTAATCTTCAAATCCACTATAAAATCCTTCCAATTTACTAAACAGGGTTGAAATGGTAGTGTGTGTTTTTACATTGAGTGGGTAAGGCTTACTGGGGTAGAAAATTGTGTTTTTTTAGCATCTTTCATGTTTTTCTTGTGTCCAACACCCATGTGCATGTAATATCCCCAAATAGGGATAATAGAAAAACAACAATATTTTCAAAACTAGGGCACAAAAAAATTGAAACTTTATTTGCATATAACAAATTCTACAAATAAACTCAGAATTACGATCAGATTATAAGACTAATTTTTCTCCTTAAAGAAATAATTTTTTGGGTAATATTAAGTCTAACCCTAGAAAAAGTACAAAAAATTCCCTTGTTTCTACCCATGAATTACATAAATGAACACAATGATTTTTCTCATATATTTTTGAGATAAAGAAGAATAAAGTATGTAGATTTAGGTACAAAATACCTCAAAAATTATTCTCAAACCCTGGCTATGCCTAGAAAAGACTTCGAACCCTAGTTGACCCTGTTAAAGTAAAAAAACACTCTCACAAATATCTCTCAATCACAATATTATCTTTGTTTGATAACACCATCTATCAAATCATTCATAGGACACCATTAGTGCATATAGGATCAAATAACTTCAAAGTCATATTGCAACAATAACACCTTACCTTTACATAAAGGATTGCAGATACACAACCTTCTACTCCTCAAGGAACATGAATCTTCCTATCCACTTTCTGATATAAAAATTAGGATTAAGACAATAAGGTCTCCATAACTGTTCACAACTCAACCACTTCCAAATGGCTCCAAAGGCCATCAACCTTACCAAAAAATCTATTCAGAACAAACACATACAAGCAATTTCCCAATCAAGGTACATTCCAATTACCCTCTAATGTTCATAAAACAAGATATAAAGAACAACTACTGATTTGTACTATTTCCTTAAACAAGGTCACAGGTTCTGATTTCAAGAATAACCAGCCCTTTATCCAAAACAAATTTGATCACACTCTTCACTCAACAATCAATACTTAAAAGGGCTTACCATCATACACAAAGCAATCCCCTTTTACTCTATCAAATGTCCATATGTTGTATGGACAATCTCTAATGGAGAGACAAAACATTAATAGAAAGCCACTATCTTCATTAGACTATCAATACATTACCTTACTATCTGATATTAGTGACTCTTAAGAGAACATGAAAGGTGTCATAAACTTTGTGGTTTGGGCTTCAAAAGTTTTGAGTATCCCAACCATCCACCAACATTCATAACACATTTGTATGCACAAGAACCTTCCCTTTGTCTACAAAACAATTAATGTTGTTTATTGTTATAAAAATCAGGGTTACCAATCAGTGTATATGAAGAGTTCAAACTCATGATTCCACCAAGTCAAAATATAAGAGGGCCCCAATGTCTCCCCTTAACCTCTTACATTCATGGCATTCCTGCTCAAATGATTCGCTCATATCAACATCCTTCCTTTATCACTAATATAAATCAGAATTATCAATTGCTACCAACACATAACAATCCATGAAAAAACATACAATTGTTTGCATTCAATGCAATCACCAAGTTGAAATAGGACCATTGCAATAGTAGAACATTTTTTTAACCCTTATAACACAAATACATTCAAATTCAATGATCAAATTTCAAGAAAAACTCACTGATCACGTGACTTTCCTGTTAAACCTTATTGTAATAGTCCTAGAGCATCCACCTTTGTTGACCAAACCTTGAACAAATGCTTTGCAACCTTAGATTATGTTAAAACACATCAGGACACATTGCTAGAGGATATCAAAACTTAAATCTGTAGCTTTGGATTTCAACTCCAAATTGGCCTCACAACAATAATTGATTGACCTAGCACTAAAATGCATGCTTCAGCAATAATATAATTCATTTTCCAATCAAAATAACTTTATTCTAAAAATTGCATAAGTGCCTTAGTTTTGAATCAAACCCTTAACCCCTGCAAATTTTTCTCCAATGGAGACTTAACAAATTTGGCCCAATTGTGAACTCCATTGCAAATCCACCCTTAGGTTTTCATCCAACTCTTGTTGATCTACTAAAGGTTTCTATCCTCAGCTTCAAATCATCAAACAAATTCATCACATCAAATCCATAAAGCACACTTACTACAGCTCAACAAGCCTCCTTATAAAGAAATCCAACCTCTCATGAGAATGAATGGAACACTTAGCACTCATTGCATCTAGGTGATGCTGACAGAGGTGAAGTGTTGGGCCTTCCTGAGAGGTCAATCCCAGTACGACTCCAACTCAAGTGCACTTATCCATGGAGTTTCCTCCAAGATTAAACCCACTTAGCTTGCTATCCCATTTGCCTTCCTGAGAGGTCAATCCCAGTATGACTCCAACTCAAGTGCACTTATCCATGGAGTTTCCTCCAAGATTAAACCCACTTAGCTTGCTATCCCATTTGAAAAACCTATGACAAGTGTTGTGCCTTATGAACCATTCATTATAGATACTTTTAGCTCATCAATTAAATAACTTGATTCAAATAACTTTCTTGCAATGAATTCAACAATTTTCTCTTACATCACAAACAACTTCGTATAACTACAAATTATTTTAAATGGATCGGGAGAATGCCTTCTCATTTGTAAGGGGTTAGAAAGGTTAGAAAGTTAGAGTCTGAAGGGAATTCAAGAAAATTTTTGGTTCCCATCGAGGTGTTGCCTACCCAAATGGAAACTACCTTAGAGGGACTATTGTCTTCGAGGAAGGTTGTCGAAAAAATTTCATAGACAGGTACAAAAAGTAATAGCGACCTTCCACCAACTAATCCAATCAACCTCCAAGAAACAAGAAAATGACTCCTCTAGATGTTCCCAAAACCAAAGGATTCAAAAGACAAGGTTTGGGAAACAAAATGCAACTTTTTGGACCAAAATTGCAAAGTTTCTCATAGCAACTTTTGAGCAATTTTGACAACTTTTGCAATTTTCAACCAAATGATCTCCTATCAACCTAGGACTCCTCAAACATGATAAATATGCCATAAACCATGAATTACATCAATTTCCTCACTTTTGGCCACCTCTGGAGGGGTTGACCAATGTTAACCTATTTAGGACCTAGTTGGCCTAGAGATGACAAAAAATGGCACAATGGCCTTACAACTTTGATCCAATATATGGAATGACCTTATTTACTCATGAAAAGAAACAAAATGGCCTCATCATGGCCTTATTACAAAGATTGACCCAAAATAGTCATGGTGGCCTCAAAGGGCTCTTGGTGCTCTTGCACCATAGACCCCCCCTAAGAAGATTCTCTTGTCACAAGACAACATAAGATGACATATTTCTTAACTTTATCAATGCCTTTTGAAATAAAATCAAAGTCCATGGAAAATAACTGGCCAAGCTAAAGGGTGTGGAAAACTAAGTCCATCTTCTGAGAAACCTCTACTAAGTCCATGATCTCTTGTAGATGCTCTTTGTCACCTTATAGTTATGCTTTCCCACGTCTTGATGGACCATGAAAAACCTCAAGGAATTTTCAGTAACTATCTCTCTCATTCGATGGAGTGTAGGTACAACCAAATAGGTATTTGTCAAATCTGGCTTCCTCAAGCAAGGGAAATTCAGGAAGAGAAGAGTAAAGCGAGACATGTAGTAGGTCTAAGAGAGGGAGATCAACTAGAGGTCAAAAGATTAGAAGAAATTTTTGTAAACGCATGGAATTTTTTCTTGCTGAAGGGGGGTCATGTTCTTATGATGATGAGAGCATAGGCAACATCAAGGTGCCCTTACGGAAACAATGGGTACCTAAGGAACTTCCTCCAATAAACATTGATTTTTGTGTCAACGAGAGGATATATCGCATAGCACCATCGTCATTACATGGTTTGGGCCTATTTTGCATGGATGACATAAAGGTCTGTTATGGAAAAGTTACTGAATTGATGGAGTATGTCGGACCCTCTTATAGTTACAAAGATTGGATGCAGTTGGTTCGATATAAATGAAGTATGCGTAGGTATGCACTTCCAACAAATTATATACAACTAAAAGATAAGGATCAAAATAAAGGAGTGGTTATGTACATTGACGAAATGAAAAATGCATTAGGGAATATTGCAGGGTTTATAAATAGTACATGACTTGGGTCAACAAATAAGCAACCCAATTGCATATTTGAGGCACACGAGGGAAATCGTGTATTTGTATGTGTGATAAAATGAATAACTACAGGGGAAGAGTTGCTAATCGATTACAATTTGAATCGCATAGATACAAACACAATTACTATGGGGATGGTACATACTATATACCATTTTATTATTATGTTTTTTTCCATAAGTCTATTGGTTTCATTTCGGTAATGTTTTTTTATATTTAATTTTTGTCACAGTGGGACATTGATCGTAAGGTTAAGGATCTGGCCCAAAGCACAGATCATGATGCATGTTTAGGTGCTTCTACTCAATAGGTTTACCTCATTGTAATTGTACAAATTAGATATGAGCAAAAAATTTTATTATTATGTTTTTTTCATAAGTTTATTGGGTTAATTTCGATAATGTTTTTAATATTCTTGTCATAGTTGGATGATTGAGGAAAGGCACCGGTAGTAGAGGAGAGCATCCATAGGGAGGTGCAGTCACTATTATGCAATGATGACATCACATATTCCACAAAACCTCTGGATATGATAAGAAAGACCCAAAAAAAATGCAATGAAGAAATCCTTCATTTGTTGTTCATAGTGCCTCAAACAGATAAGATAAGAGAAAGGGTTAAAATATTGACTGAGAGAGCCTAGAACTTGCAAGTAAGCTATTATGAGATCTTCAATTATAACACAAGTTCATTCATGGTTTTATATTTTGTACTCTTTTATGTCATGAACTAAAATATGTGTTATTTTTACAAGATTTTTTGCATCCTCATGATGTTGCTGGCCATGATTAGGGTACTGCAAGTGCTGCCTGGGGAGTAGGGGTTGGTACAAGTGTCGATCTTGATCTTCCTACACATACATCACATCATCCGACCCCATCATCTATGCCTATATTATCGACTAAAATGTCAGAAACACATAGCATATAGGCATCGGGTAGTGCACCCTCTAGTAGTGAACACATGCCAAAACATGCGTCAGGACATGTATCTGGGGATGCAGAGGCCACTAGTACTGGTGATGTTTTAGCAAAATTTCCTAGATCTTCCTGTATTACTAGTACAAGAATATTTTTGGTGACATTTGTGGTGACCGAGGATTTCATTTCCATAAAGTTAGAGAAGGTCCTAGGTACTTTAAAATATTTTAATTATTATTATATATAATCCAATTGAAATTTACTTATTGATCACTCTTTTTAGACTAATGATCCCATGATCTTTTTTTAGGAAATGATGTTTTTTATAAACATCTAAATGATATTACATTGGAGATCTTCGGGCCCACCATATGTACATGGTGGAATTCCCAAAATCAAGATTTAAGAGATGAGCTCATTAATTGTTTAGTTGTGTTGTTCGGTAATAACACATTCAACCGAACTAATGTCCTTAAGAAAGATGGTACCTATCTAAAGTATGTGAGGGACCAATATAGGTCACATTTAGAGAAGAACAAAAAGTACGAGCGTCTCCCCATGATTCCAGAGAGGGAGTGGAAGGACCTAGTGTCGAATGGAAAGGAGAAGGCTGAAAAGAAAAAAGGAAAGACACCACTAGGCCAAGGAAGGTATGTGATACTATCAACAATGTAATTATATACTAATTACTCTTTCTTTTTACATAATCTAACATATTTCAAACTTTTCATAGGCTTCCCGACACATCGAAGGCAACAAAGGCAAGAGTAGAAAAACATGAGCAACAAAAACTTGGCTCTGGTGGTTATATGAAATTAGCCGCACAAATTGTAAGTATCAATAAATGAAATATTGCATCCAAATAATAAATTGCAAACAATTTTGGTTTTATCACACCATAGAAACAAAATTCATGATCTTATGCAAAAATGCAAGGCTCTAAATTCAACAAAGTGCCCACAAAAGAGGACCTAAAGATTGCCTTCCAACAAGGCTATAGAGCCATCGTTGAATGCCTAAGACTCTTGACTGGGCAAACACAAGCTTCCACTACATCCAACATGCAAGTAAATAAACTCAATGAAGTTTATTTAAAATTGAATACTTGTGCAATCTATTCAATATTAATTTCCACCATAAAGTAATTATGTGCCTATTTGTTTTAAACAAGAAAGTAATGATAATACTGCCGATGACATTGGAATGTAGCCTGGTGAGGGTGGAGCACAACCTGTAGATGAAGGTCATGGCCGTATGCATCTCGGTACTAGATGTATTCATGTGCTATACAAAATGCATTATGGATTAATACAATTAAACATCTTTAATTGCAATTGGTGTATTAATTAATGTAACCATTCATTTTTCAACTTTAGAGCATGTAGAGCGTAATCAACATGTTGAGCATGATCGGGCTAGAAAAGATTAGGAACATGATGTGGCCCCATCAGGTAAAGAGGACAACTCTAATGTTCTTTTAAACATTTAACTGCAATTGGTGTATTAATTAATGTAACCTTTCATGTTTCAATTCTAAAGGATTTAGAGGGTGTTCAATATGTTGAGCATGAGCCTATAAGACAAGATTAGGAACATGATGTGGCCTCATCAGGTAAAGAGCACCACTCTAATGTTATTTTAATTAATGAAATACTTGTAACAATAATAATAAAACATATCAATTTAACATTTCTTTGTTATTGCAGTAGACCCCCCATTGCAGTGGCCTCCACGTCGTGAGTACATGACTAGGCATGCATTAAGATCAGAGCAAAGGGTAGAACAAATCAAGGAGGGAAAATGATTTAGAAAACTATACTCTACTTCTTTATTTAGCTACAAAAAAGAAACAAAAAAAAAGTGATTGTAATCATATTATGACAACCATATTTTTGATAATATTTAAAAATTGAAAGAATGAATGTTATATGCTAATGAATGAATGTGAATATGTTAATGAATGAATCTTATATGTTAATGAATGAATGCTATATGTTATTAATGGATGAATGAATGATTAATGTTATATGATCAGGTATGGGGAATTGAAAGTGATGTGAGGGGGGGGGGGGAATGAGCTTCCACCTTCATGTGGTTGTCCCTATTAAGTAGAGAATATTAAACTATTCTCGAAACAAAGAGAAGCTCAATAAGGTAATGCACTTTTCAATAATTCATTATGCTGCATTTTTAAGCTTATGTGATTTTCATTAGTTCTCTTTGCTTCAATATGTTACGCTTTGTACTTATTTTACTTTTTAACACATCTCATATGTTACCCTGGATGACAGCTTTTGTAGGGGAAGCTATCCATAGATGGATCCCACATCAGACAGATTCCTTCAAGAAATTGCATAAGGTCAGTACTTATCTTGGTTGCATATTGGTTGAATCTTACTAATTCTTGTAAAGGTATGATTTGGAAGGACAAAAATCAATGAAAATGTTGATTGCAACTTGAAAAGGATTGGAAGGACAAGGCTCCAATCAGAAAAATCACATAATTACTCTTGTAGGCACAATGTATCATTTGGAAATTCAAGGATTAACACACATCAAGGACCAATTTGTGTTACATCCATGGATACAAGGCTTGAGTAAAGGAACAATACTTATGATCAGTGGGGAACTTACTGTCAAAAATAAAACTTACAACCTCTTGTATGCTCACTATCTTTGACCACTCCCAACATTGATTACAATAGGATTTAGAACACATTCATGGATGCCACTATGTACTTACAAAAATAGTTGCATGGCCCTTTACAAGCAATGAAGAACTTTACATTGAAAAGCATCAAATTCTAAGGGATCACTATAAAAGAAATCAATTTTACAAGATTGCAAGGTCACTTTCCTTATGATCATTAACATTTGTCAAGACTCCATGTTACTCACAAAAGATTCACATAATGTTCTTTTTTTTATGATTTCATCGGGGGGCCTTGATTATGTCATGTTGCTGCTCTGTTTAGAAACCCTCGATATATATATTTTTTTCTGGTAACCATCACTACAACAGTGTATGCCATCTAGTTACAAAACCATTGTCCATTGAACTAGATACAAGAATAATATGCATGCATGGATTGAAAATTTGTCATATTGATTGAATTTTCCTGCCAAAAGAGGGAATTTGGTTGTTCCTTTTTGGTTGAAGCTTAATTATTGTATGACTTGCCAATGTTGATGCATTGACCTTTGTAGTAGTGAATGTAGTCTTTTACAATCATACACCTCAAGAGCAGTTTCCTGTTCAATGACTCGTCAAGGTAGAGATCAGTAAGAGATTCTGGATAGTAGATACAAATTTCTATTAGCAAGGCTATGGAGCCGTGGCTGCATTGGGATTTTGTTGATTCTTCTATTTCATCTTCTTGACTCTAACTACCCCTTTCTGGATTTCCATTTTAGGCCTTTTCACACTCCACTAATTAGGCAAGTTAAATGGAATCATGAAGACAACAAGACAATTATCACCTTTTTTCTACATCAGTTTCAAATAATTAATAGTAGTTGCATAGAGGAACATAAAGGGTGACCTTATTCTATAGACAACCTATACACTTAATATGTAAGACTAGAAACAACAATCTAGCTTTGCCAATAATTGAGTACATACACCCCTTAAGTAGAATACCCTATCTCCTATTTTCCATAGCAGTGTGCAATAGCTTAGTGAAGTGCTATATGAAGGGAAAAAAATGGTACAAAATCAATTGTAAATATTTTAATTGCACACATGTTTGCAAATTTGGTTTTATTAAACTCTGGAGTAACTTTTATTAAATTTTGGACGTGATTATGATTTTGAATTGAATTGTTTTGAAATTTGGAGATACTGACGCCTTATCAATTTGTATTCTCATTTCACAAGGAATAAGTTTCATCCTACCTACAACTATGATAACAATTGATTCTTCTGAATGTCAAATTTTTTGTATTGAATTTTTTTTCTTTGATGCAGTGTTAACATATGCAAATGCACGTTAGTAGAGATTGTTGTTAAAGTAGTTCTTCTTGTTGCATATTTGGAAAGAAAGGATGTTAAATTGTATTTGATTAAAGTTGAAGGAAAAGTTGGTGGAAGGTTGGAAGATACAAAGCTGGTTGAAGGAATTGTTATTGACAAAGATATGAGTCATCCACAAATGCCTAAAAGAATTGAGGATGCAAAGATAGCTATCTTGACATGTCCTTTTGAGCCAAGCCAAAGAAAAAGCATAAGGTTGAAATTGATACAGTTGAGAAGTTTGAAGCTTTACGGGGGTCGAAAAGACAATACTTTGATGATATGGTTTAGAGGTGTAAGGTAATCAAGATCTGTCTTCTTACTTCATAATCATATCTATTGGTTTTTTAGTGTTGAATTTTCTTTATAATTTACTAAATAGTTTATGAACCATGGTATTCCTATTTTGATAATATCATTGTCTATAGATGAATAGTCTTTTGGAGTTCACTTCTATCAATTTTTTTTCACTTTGTGAGCTGGCATTGCTAGTTGATATCAATGAGATGTCACTTCTGACAATTCTTTAGAAAAAACACTTTAGAGAAAATAAAAATTAGAGTAGAGTTGAAATATTTTTAACATGATTTAAAGGTGATTTTAATGCATGTAAATGAAAAAAATCAGTCAATGAACATTGACCATGATTCATTGATTTTGTTTTAAAATGCAATTTTTGCAATTAATTGTGTGGTTTTTCCCATTAATCATGTTTTTTTAGTGATTAATCTTTACATTTTTTGTGATTAATTATGCGTTTTTGGCAATTAATTGTTGTGTTATTAATGATTTCTGCTTATTTGGTTGAAATTATTTGGAATTCTTCTCTGTCTTGGTAATTTGTACATGTTACTGCAATAAAATCTTCTATAAAGTGTGCAAATTTGAAATATGTTCTTTGTCGAGGATTACCATAAAGGAATAACTTGTAGATGCATTAATCAGACAATAACAATAAAATCAAGAAATCATATAGACTTTATTTACTTGGAGAAATCCTTACGCAAGAAAACTCCATTGGAGAAAGAGGACAAGTATGTATAAATTTTTGATGTACATGAGACAATGTCAACACACCAACACTTTGTGCTTTGACAAAACTCTAGTAGCAACCATGTAACTATAAACAATTATCTATAAATCATTCACTATTTTAGTCTCTCAATTCATTTATCTTGAAGTTTTAGTCTTCATTCCCCCTATCTTATTATTGGAATTTGATACATCTTTCATAGAGAGAGATTGAGAAATCATCAGATGCTATGTAGATATGTTTACAACAAATTGATAATGTAGTTGCATATCAATTGTTGACAACAACAGAGATGTCCATTCTAGATATATTTTATTTTATATATGCTTTAGTATCATTCCTTTCTGTGGAAGCTGCATTGGAATTGACAGTGGTAAACTCAGGTCACATTAATCCCCCACAATTGGTGAGATATATTCCTTAGAATGATCATTGACTTGTATATCTATTTGATGTGAATTCCTTGCAAATTTTTTTTGGCCAACTCTCTATTACCAATGGGCATACTGTTTGTTGCATGTTTACATTTGTAGTTGTGGTTTACACTTATGGTTATGATAAGATAATGACAAGATTATGGTCTATTGTTAGTGCTCAATTTGCTCATCATGGGCTTCAATGGAATAGATTTGTGACAACAATCATGGTTTTTTAAAATGAACATAGCCACAAGGCTCCAATAAAAAAACTCACCCACTCCAATAATAAAATTCGTTCAAATGTATGTAATAGCATACATTTGAACGAATATATATATTTTTAAAAATTGTAGGGTTTTGTCGCAATTTCGACGAACATAAACCGATGAATCACTAAAAATTTTGATGAAGTTGTTGTACATGCGATGATATTTTTTTCATAATGGCATGCTCCACATCGTTGAAATTGTGATGAACGTTTGGTGTTTTTTTGACACTTTCGAAGAGGCATTTCGCATGGTGTTGTTATTTTTCGTTGCTAGATGGATGAAGTTTGCGTTGATTTTTTGATGAACACTGATTCCATTTCCGTGGCGACAACTAACGATGCTAGGTCGTGGTTTCGACATATAAAGGTTGATCATGAAAGCGAGGAAAATCTAGTGACAAAATTTATATGAGTGTTTCGTCGGTATTTCGACAATAGTTTGTCGATATGTCAACAAACATTCATCAAAATTTGGAGTCAAATACAGTAGTGTGTTATTTCTAGCTTTGGGAATCCCCAAGCCTTTGGCTTGGTATTTGATTTGGAATACCAACCCAAAGGCTTGGAGTGCCTTCCCAATGTCCAAAGACATGTTTTTGCAAATTCTACAATATTTCACATAATCACGTTCGTGCTAAGGATTAGGTTTGCATGTGTTTCAAGGTCAAACAAATCAAACACCTGGGTAATGTTAGGATCTCTCATAGCTATCTAACGATGTAATTTTTTTCACATTTTGACAATGTTAAGCATTTGATCTATAATTTCTTTTGTTTGTGTGTCTATTTTTTGGCAAAAATCAGTGTTTGGCATTTTTTTCTTTATAATATTTAACCATTCATCAAAATTTCAAATAAATTACATTTTTAGAAACTAGACTTCATTCTACACATACTAAAAAAAATGATATTCAATTAGTTTTCAAAATTTATAGTGGTAGCATGACCAATATTCTATTTTTTAGGAAGTGTCCACTTTGAAAATTAGTAAAAAATCAAATATTCATTAAAAAATTATTAGAAAAATTGGGCATAAACTTCATGTTGCTATCTAATTTCTCACCAAAGTGATTTTAAAAATACCAGAAAAAAGTTAATCTTTTGAGGCAGCCACAAAATTTGCTGTGTTATGTTTTTTTTACAAAAACAACACCAATTTCTATGGCTCCCTCTTTTGAACCCCTTAATCTCTACCATTTAAAAAAAAAGTTTAGAAAGTAGACTCAGAGCACTACAACCCTTTTTTTTTGTTGCATCTAATTTTTTTGATTGTAACTATCCTCAATTTCATGTCCAAGGTCAGTATTTCCTAATTTCAGAAAAACAAAGTGGCCACATAAGACCCCCTTTTTGGCCCCCCTTCTTTTTGCACTTACCCATTTCTTAGACTAGTCCAGACAATTAACAACACTACCAACCTTTTGCAATTCATGGGAACCTTGTTGGTAAAATGGGTGATCTAAAAAGTTAGGAGTGAAATGTACACATAGCATTGACATTGAAATCCAAACCACAAGACCAGAACTATAATAGTGGAGGAATGTAAAGCATTCTCCCAAATAGACTTCTATGCAACTTCTTGAACCAAAAACACTTGAGCCACTTGCAGAGACTAGAACTTCCTTTCAACAACATATATATTGTGAAGAACATTACGAGAGAGCATGAGATAGATTGTAGGCCTTCAAAAGCATCTCTCTAACATTAGTCATGCTTATAATCCTCAATTGAATATATCAACATGAAAACAACTCTACTGATAGTAATAATGCATTATATAGACATCAACAATAATACTTCTTTGATAAGGCATGACATCCAACCAATGTTATCCCAACCTAAATATAACAAAGACAACCAATTCCAAGGACTAACAACATATTACTTAGGTGTTGAAATCAATTACAAATAATAATCAATGTTGATAATAGCTACTAATAATATCCTTAGTGTTAACATCAATGACAACCATTAGTGTTGAAATCAATTACAACAACACAACCATCAGTGTTGACATCAATGGCAACAACTGGCAACAATATCCCCCTTTGGCATTGATGGAAACACACTGCTCACTCTCCCCTTTTGACATCAAGGACAAAGGGCCATATATGTTTGCATAAAGCAACAACACCTATTCTAAATTCACGGACAAGGAGAAAAAATTTCTTTTATTGAAACAACAATGCATACTTCCCCTTTGACCAATAAAACATCTTCTTTGAGTAGCTATACATCCACAACAACTATACAACTTCTTCAGGAATCACCCTTTCTACCAGCTCCCACTAAGAGGTAACACTCATCAATCTAGGAAAACATATATGCCATGAATTTTTCACCCTGGATAGATTCACCATTAATACATCTAGTTAGAACAAGGGGGTGTTGGATGTTGTGGCTGTGTTGCTAATATGTGGTTGTCATTGATATCAACACTATTTGCATTGATGTACTGTAGGTTGTATATGTCGAGGATATTGAGAAAATTGTTAAAAGAGTTGTAGGTTGATAGTGGAACAGTGAAGGTCATGAAGGTGTCTTGCTCAGTACATTGATGATCAGTCATTGTGGACTAAAGGGTTTATTTTTGAGTATATCTAGTTTATCCACTGAAAGTTTCAGAGGTCCGCATGAAGATTTGATCGTGTTATGAATAGTTGTGTTTTGATAGTTTTTCTATGGATTTAGCTAGTGTTCCTAATTGAAGTTGATGTGATTCTAGTATTTTTAGTTGTTGTAGATTCTTCTCTAATGATTCTTGATGCTTGTGGATGGTTCTAGATCATTCTATATCTTTTTTGCACATCCGTGTTGGTCGGTGTGCTCGTGGTCGGTGATTTTTCTCTTGTGTGTTTAGGTTTTTATGTTCTTGGCCGACATGGTGGTTGTAATGTGTTGTGGATCCTTGGAGGCTAAAATTTGAGTGTTTGGTGAGCTCGAGGATATTGTTTTAAGTCTTCATTATGTTGTAGCCAACGATGTTTGATTTTTGCATTGAAAACTTACTTGTAAATTTGGGTCGACACTTTGTATATGTTTTATATTTTGGTCGATGAAGCTGTTGATATAAATCCATGTTGTTGATATATAAGAGATTTTTTTTGTGTGAAGTCAAAGTTTGAAGAAGTTCCAAAGAGTGAAAATGTGCGAACAATGATCTAATCATTTTATTGAAGAGAAGAGTGTGAAGAAGTTTGAGCGAAGTGTGAAGGAGTGTTTTCTATGCTTAACCAAAACTATAATCAGGATTTTGTAGAAGCTATTTTCTCAGTTCATACCCTAAGGACCTAATCTAAATTTTTGTAAGACATTGTGTCTTCTTTGGGTAGTGAGCCCTCTTGTATTTGAGTAGTGAGACCTAGGCAGTGTGTCTGAATGCATGCACATTCCCATTATTCTTCATTATAATTTTAACAGGGTATAATATTATGGATTGACATCCATTGTGGTTTTTCCCCTAATAGGGTTTCCACGTAAAAATCTTTGTGTTCTCTATATTTTTGATGTGCTAATTTTTTATGGTTAATTGTTCATTCATCAGATCTGAGATTAAGTTAAATTACGTTTGAAAAGTTTAAATATTTTGTGACAACTGATTCATCCCCCCTCTCAGTTGTCTGTCCTTGTTTTTCCAACAATTGGTATCAAAGCAGGTTCCTCTGAAGAAGTTTAAAAGCTTGAGGTGATCTGAAGATGGCATCATACAAGAACGACAATCCTAGATTTGATGGAACAAATTACTCTCTATGGAAAGCTAGAATAGATTATCATTTGAGGTGTATTGGTGAACCCTTCTAGAAGATTACAAAGAACATATATGTTATTCCTCATAATGTTCCTTCCACTCCTGATGAGATTAAAGAGGTTGTGATTAACATCAAGGTTGTGGAAGCTTTGTTGAGTGCTCTAACGGATTCAAAAATGACAAATGTGCTGGATGTAAAGACAACTTATAAGATCTGGAAGAAGTTGGAGAATTTGTATGAAGGAGATGCACATGTGAAGGTTGCTAAGATATAGAGCTTGAAAGGAAAGTATGAACATTTGAAGATGGGTGAAGAGGAGAATATTTCTTCTTTTATGCAAAGAGTAAATGAACTTGTGATGGGTATTATAAGTGTCGGTGGTACCCTGGAAGAACAAGAAATTGTAGGTAAAGTGCTCAGATCATTTCCTCCCTCTTACAAATCAAAGGCTCATTCTATTGAAGAGTTCATATCAGTAACAAATGTGACAAAAAATATGCTAATTATTAAACTTGCTGCCTTTGAGTTAAGTGAATTTGGTGATTCTTCCCCCAAGACTAAATCTGCATTTAAGGCCTTTGTATTCAGAAGAAACAAGCAAAGATATGATCTGGGAGAGAGTTCTAGAAAGACATTTAAGTATGAGGAAGAGATGAAACAACTTGAAGATGAAGAAAGAGAGGTAGAAGAGCTGAAAGCACTGATTGTGACGAAAGAAAGCAAAGGACAAGGTAAGTATAAGGGAAAGTTTCTTATTAAATTTTTGTCTTGTAGTTAAATAGGTCATTTTGCTTCAAGGTGTCCTGAAAGAGTTCCTAGGTCTAAGCCTAACAAACCTAGATTTCAAAATAAATGCTATTATGTTGTAGAAGTTGTGATTGATGAAGAATATGATAAAGAAAATGGAAATGAAGATGAATGGGTTTTCATTGCTATAATGGAAAATGGTCTGGTGGCTACTGAATTTGCTAAAGTTGAGAAAGCTCTTGTAACCTGAATTGAAGAAAAGGATGAGTGGGTTATTGATAGCGAATGCTCACATCATATGACTAGTGACAAAATCAAATTTGTAAGTCTAGAGAAATATGACAGTGGGGTTGTAAGATTCATAGATAACAATGCTGGTGTGATTCATGGCAGAGGATCTATTGGTCTTGGTGGTAAACATAACACTAATGGCATCCTTTATGTTGAGGCTTGAAGCATAACCTGTTGAGTGTTGGATAGATGGTGGACAAGGGTTATGATCTTCAGTTCAAAGATGGAAGATGCAGGATACTTGGAAGCTCTGGAAATGTAATTGCTTCAGGTACAAAGACAAGAGGTAATATTTTTCACCTGAGTGTTGCTAATGTAAGTTGTTTAATTGCTCAAGGAGATGAAAGCTGGTTATGGCATAGGAGGTTGTGTCATTTGAATTTTGATAACATTGTCAAGGTAAGTCCACTCAAGCAGTAAGAGATCTACCTAAGCTAGTGAAGCCTACTAACACAATATGCAAGGAATGTTAGATGGGAAAATAGAATAGAGTTTCTTTTCAGATAAAACATCATTCTAATGGAATATTGGAGCTGGTGCATACTAATCTATGTGGTCCCTCCAGAATTAGAAGTCTACAAGGAGAAAGGTACTTTATGTTGCTTATTAATGATTACTCTAGGATGATATGGGTTGCTTTCTTAAGAGAAAAATGTGAAGCATTAGAGAAGTTCAAAAGTTTCAAAGCTATGGTAGAGAATGAGATAGGTCTGAAGGTAAAATGCCTAAGGTCAGACAGAGGTGTTGAGTTCACCTCCCAGGAGTTCAATTCTTTCTATGAAAAGCATGGAATCAAAAGACATTTATTGTTCCCCGAACCCCTCAACAAAATGGAGTTGTAGAGAGAAAGAACATAACAATTTTGGATGCTGCTAGAAAAATGATGATAGAAGTAAATGCACCTCACATCTATTGGATAAAATTTGTAAACACTGTTGTGTACACTCTAAACTAGGTAAATGTCAATGGTAATTTCAGTAAGACTCCTTTTGAACTGTGGTTTGGTTATAAGCCTAATGTTAAATATTTCAAGATCTTTGGAAGCAAGTGTTATATTAAGAGAGATGAGGACATAGGAAAGTTTGATGCAAGGAGTGATGAAGGAATTTTTCTAGGTTACTCTAGTAAAAGCAAAGCTTACTGGTGCTATAATAGAAGATTGAGAAAAATGGTTGAAAGTGCAAATGTCAAAGTTGAGAACTCTACTAGATCATCTAGATATTGTGGATATGATTGAGATGACTAGCAAGATAGTAAAGACAAAGGGAAGAGTGCTCAAACACAAAATCAAGTTCATATTGTTTCGGTAAATCAAGAAAGTTAGGAAGGAGAGACAAGTGGAAGTACAGAAGAAAGAACAGAAGAACCAGAAGTGCGAGAGAATCCTAAAATTCTAAGGTATGTAAAGGTAAATCATTATGAAAATCAAATTATAGGAGACAAGAATAAAAGTATGCAGACTAGAAGAAGGATTGCAGAAGAGTATTGTCTGATTTCCAAGACTGAGCCTAACAATGTCAATGAAGCTTGTAATGATGAACACTAGATGGAAGCTATGAAAGAAGAACTGATGCAGATTGAAAAGAATGATACATGGATTCTTGTTCCCAGACCTAAAGATAAAAATGTGATTGGTACTAAATGGGTCTTTTGGAATAAGCTGAATGAACAAGGTGAAGTGGTTCAAAATAAAGCAAGAATGGTATGTAAAGGGTATTCACAAATGGAAGGTATTTATTTTGAAGAAACCTTTGCCCTTGTTGCAAGAATTGAAGTTGTAATAATATTTCTTGCTTATGTTGCATATAAGAACTACAAAGTCTATCAAATGGATGTGAAGTTAGCCTTTATGAATGGTGAGTTAGAAGAAGAAGTATATGTTGAACAACCAGATGGATTTCAATTGACTGATAAGGAAGACATGGTTTTTTGATTGAAGAAAGCTTTGTATGGACTCAAGCAAGCCCCCAGAGCCTGGTATGCTAGACTAGATAAATACTTATTAAAGCTTGGATTCAATAAAGGTACTGCTAATATCAACTTGTATTTTAAGTTGGATCATGACAAAGAGTTGATTATTGAAGTCTTTATTGATGACATTATTTTTGGAGGTGATGATGATCTATGTATGAAGTTTGTTGAAGAAATGAAAAGTGAATTTGAAATGAGTATGATTGGAGAGATGAAGCTCTTTCTAGGATTGCAATTCACTTAGTTAGACAATGGGATTTTCATAACCCAGTCCAAATATGTGAGAGAGTTGTTGAAGAAGTTTGGCATGGAAGATTCAAAGCTTGTTGGTACACCCATGGTAATTGGATGCAAGTTAACACAAAATGATGATTCTCCTAAGGAAAATCAAATAAGATACAGGTCAATGATTGGCATATTTCTCTACTTAACTTAGACTAGACTAGACATCATGAATGTCGTGTGTATGGTTGCTAGATATCAAGTTGATCCGAAAGAATCTCATGTGACTGCTATAAAGAGAATTTTTTGATACCTAAAAGGAACAGTTGATTTTGGGCTTTAGTATACTAAAGATGATGATCTTACCTTGAGTGCATATACTGATGCAGATTGGGTAGGAGATGTAGATGACAGGAAAAGCACTAGTGGTGGTGCCTTCTTCCTAGGGAAGAAGCTGGTGTCTTGGTTAAGTAAAAAGTAGAATTCCATTTCCCTATCTACTGCTAAGGTAGAGTATATTGCTCTTGCAAATAATTGTACTCAAGTGTTGTAGATGATAAAAATGTTGAAAGATATCAGAGTAGTATATGATGAGCCTATTTCCATATACTTTGACAACTCAAGTGCAATGAACATATCAAAGAATTTGGTGCTACAATCTAAGACCAAGCATATATCAATCAAGTTTCACTTCCCGAGGGAGAAAGTGAGTGAGAAAGAAGTCAGACTGGAGTATGTGCCTACCAAAGAACAAATTGCAGAAATTTTCACCAAGCCATTGCCAAAGGATACTTTTGAGTATCTTAGAGGGATGCTAGGGGTGATTACCCCTCCTAATATGAACTAGAGATGCATTTACTTGCATCAATCTATGTGCTTCATAGCTATATTCTAATTCAGATTGATGTTTCCATGGCTGCTACTCAAGGGGAGTAGTCAGATGTGCAGATATGTGGTTGAAAGCTTGTATGCAAAAAGATAGTGTCTATCTTTGCCATTGATGTTGAAGGGGGAGAAGAGCAATGTGAAAAATCTATCTAGAAGAGAAGGGTTGAGGAGAAGAGTCAGAACCTAAGGGGGAGTAAGTGTAGTTGTGTTGATGGTATTTTTCACATCATGTGTTTCCATCAATGCTAAAGGGGGAGATTGTTGGATGTTGTGGTTGTGTTGCTGATATGTGGTTATCATTGATGTCAACACTATTAGCATTGATGTATTGTAGGTTGTATATGTCAATGATATTGAGAAAATTGTTAAGGAAATAGTTGTAGGTTGATAGTGGAATAGTGAAGCTCATGAAGGTGTCTTGCTCAGTATGTTGATGATTAGTTGTTGTGGACTAAATGGTTTATTGTTGAGTATATCTAGTTTATCCACTAAAATTTTTAGAGGTCCGCATGAATATTTGATCATGTTATGAACAGTTGTGTTCTGACAATTTTTTTGTGGCTTCAGTTAGTGTTCCTAATTGAATTTGATGTGATTCTAGTAATTTCAATTGTTGCAGATGCTTCTCTAATGATTCTTGATGCTTTTGGATGGTTTTAGATCATTCTCTATCTTTGTTGTACATCCGCGTTGGTTGGTGTACTCATGGTTAGTGATTTTTCTCTTGTGTGTTCAATTTTTTATGTTCTTGGCTAACATGGTCATTGTAACGTGTTGTGGATTATTGGAGGCTAAAATTTGAATGTTTTGCATACTTGAGGATATTATTTTAAGTCTTCACTATGTTGTGGCTGACGGTGTTTGATTCACATTGAAAATTTACTTCTAAATTTGGGCCGACATTGTGTATATGTTTTATATTTTAGCCGACAAAGCTGTTGATGTAAATCCATTTTACAAATATATAAGAGCAGTTGTTTGTGTGAAGTCGAAGTGTGAAGAAGTTCTAGAGAGAGTGCAAGTGTGCGAACAGTGATCTAATCATTTTATTGCAGAGCAGAGTGTGAAAAAGTTTGAGCAAAGTGTGAAGGAGTTTTTTTGAGCTTAACTGAAACTATAATCAAGCTTTTGTAGAAGCTATTTTCTTAGTTCATACCCTACGGATCTAATATGAATTTCTATAAGGTAGTGTCTTCTTTAGGTAGTGAGCCCTCTTGTATTTGAGCAGTGAACTCTAGGCAGTGTTCCTGAATGCATGTGCATTCCCATTATTCTTCATTATACTTTTAACAAGGTATAATATTGTGGGCTGACATCCACCATGGTTTTTCCCCTAACAGGGTTTCCACGTAAAAATCTTGGTGTTCTCTATGTTTCTGATGTGTTGATTGTTTATGGTTAATTGTTCATTCATCAGATCTAAGATTAAGTTAAATTAAGTTTGACAAGTTTAAATGTTTTGTGATAATTGATTCAGCCCCCATCTCAGTTGTATGTTCTTGTTTTGCTAACAGGGGGGCAATAACCCCTAACTTCTATTAGAGATACTCAATAGTATCCTTTGAAAGCGCCTTAGTGAAATTATGTGCAATATGATCCTTTGTAGGCACAAACTCCATTCTGAATTCATGTTCTACAACTTTCTCTCTTAGAAAATGATACTAAATTGAGATGTGTTTATTGCTTGAATGCATTACCAGATTCTTATAAATTTTAATAGAAATTGTATTGTCACATAGTATAGGAATAGGTTCATCATACACCACCTTCACATCCTTTAAAGTCTACTTCATCCAAAGCACTTGAGTACAACAAGATGCTATAACAATATATTCTTCTTCTTTGGTGGATAAAGAATCTGAGTCTTACTTTATGT
The DNA here is from genome assembly GCA_007258455.2 of Sequoia sempervirens. Taxonomy (NCBI): domain Eukaryota; kingdom Viridiplantae; phylum Streptophyta; class Pinopsida; order Cupressales; family Cupressaceae; genus Sequoia; species Sequoia sempervirens. The sequence continues at coordinate 249,811,632 of VDFB02193867.1, forward strand.
TGAACCATGAGACCAATCTATTTCCCCAAAAGAATGCACTCCTAATTGTACTTCTTTGATCATCAACATAACCTGCCTAATCAATATTAGTATAGGCACTCAAACACAAATTTTGATCATTTTTGTACCATATCCCATTATTCAGAGTACCCTTTAGGTATCTAAATATCATTTTCACAGCTTTTTCATGAGATTGGTTAGGATTAACTTGAAATTTGGAAACCAAACATACCACATACATGTTATTAGGTCTAGAAGTAGTTAAGTACAGTAATCCTCCAATCATAGACATGTAGAGATTTTGATCAACCTCTAGAGAATCATTTGATTTACTTAGGTGACAACCAATCACCATAGGAGTACCCACAGATTTGGAATCTTCCATTCCAAAATTCTTTAACATTTCCTTTACATATTTGGCCTAAGAAAAAAAATGCCACCATCTTGCTAAATAATCTAAAGACCAAGAAAGAAGAATAACTCACTAATCATTTACATTTCAAATTATTTGTGTATCTCCTCTTCAAAAAATTTGCACATGTTATCATCTCTACCAAAGATGATTTCATCAACATACACAACTGTAATCATTGAGTTGTCTTCCTGAACTTTAATATATAGATTACTATTTGTGTTACCCTTCTTGAATCTTTGTTGAAGTAGATACTTATCTAGCTATGCATACCAAGCTCTAGGAGCTTTCTTGAGATCATATAAAGCCTTTTTGAGCTTACAAACCATGTACGGATCTTCAAATAATTGGAAGCCATCTGGTTGCTCAATATATACTTCCTCCTCCAGATCACCATTCCAAAAAGTTGACTTGACATCCATTTGATATACTTTGAAGTTCTTATGAGAAGCAAGAGTGGGAAAAATACTTATAGCCTCCATTCTAGCTATCAAAGAAAAAATTTCCTCAAATTCAATGCCTTCTACTTGTGAATATCGTTTCCAAATCAATCTCAGCTTATTTCTCACAACTTCACCTTCCTCATTTATCTTATTTAGGAAAAATCACTTAGCTCCTATCACATTATTGGCAGCATGTTTGGGAACCATTTCCCAAGTCCTATTCTTTTCAATCTAATCCATTTCTTCCTCCATTTCTTTTATCCAATTATCATCTTTTCTAGGATCCACAAAGTTCTTGGGCTGAAATTTTGACAAGAAGCATATATTTACTTGCTCATTGGTTCTTGCAAACTTCCTCCTGGTCAACACTCCTTCATCCTTGCTTCCAATAATCTAATCAGGGGAGTGATTCTTTTGCATATTTTTTACTAGAGTCTTGAGTATTTATTGGTTTTCGTTTTGTCTCTTCTTTCTCTTCAATATCTTCTTCCTCTTCTTCTTCAATCCAAGGAAGCATATCAGATCCAAAAACTTCAAGTTCATGAGAGATCTGATACAAGTCTTCATCTACTTTGACATTTGTAATTTCAATCATCTTCCCCAATTTCTTGTTGTAGCATCTATATGCTTTTCTCTTGGTAGAATAACCAAGAAAGGTTCCTTCATCACACCTAGGATTGAACTTTCCAAGATCACCTTCATCTCTTTTGATGTAGCATCTACTACCATAGACTTTGAAATATTTAATAGTAGGAGGTCTTCCATACCATAGCTCATAAGGGGTCTTATTGTTGTTGGACTTCAAATGCACTCTATTGAGAAAATAAATATGAGTATGAAAATTTCTTCCAATATACATTTGGTAGGTCAACATCTTTCATCATTGTTCTAGCCATTTCTTACATAGTTCTATTTTTTCTTTCAACTATCCCATTCTACTGAGGGGTTCTAGGAGAAAAAAATGTCTCCTAATGCCATGATCTTTACAAAAAATTTCAAATTCATATGAGGTAAATTATCCTCCTCTATTTGAACTTAAACATTGATTCTAGCATATATTTCATTTTCTACTTTTACTTTAAATATCTTGAACTTATCAGAGTCTTTTGATTTCTCTTTTAAGAAAGTAACCCAATTCATTCTAGTGTAATCATCTATAAGCAACATAAATTACCTTTCACCTTGTTGGATCCTTATCCTTGTCAATCCACATAGATCAATGTGAATCAGATCTAATGGTATTGAAACAAAGCACTCCTTTCTTTTGAAACTATTCTTTGTTTGATTTCCCATCTAAGATTATTTGCACAATTTGTTTGTAGGCTTGGTTATCCTAGGTAAATATCCCACTTCATGAGAGGAAGTGATCCTTACCATTTTTCAAAGTTGATGTTCCACATCCTTATATGCCACATCCAACTTTTTTGAATTGAGCCAATAGGTAGATTCTTCCATTATCCTCCTTCAAATGATAGACATTACCATTTATCCTTGTTCCTTCAAAAACAAGTTTTTCTAAACTTTCCTTTATGATTTCACATCCGTTAGCATGAAATGTAAGATTTTAATCTTTCTTGCATGTTTGGCTGACACTCAAGAGATTATATTTCAGACCTTTGACATATAGGACATCTTCATTTTTATTCTTTCCATCAATTGTTATATCTCCTTTTCCACAGATTTGTGCTGACTTGTCATCACTAAACTTAATAGCTCCACCATTAACCTTTTTAAGAGTGATGAGCCTACTTTTGTCACCACTCATGTGGTGAGAACAACCACTGCCAATTACCCATACATTAGCTTCTTCCTTTGCATGAAAGGAAATCTATACTACTATTGATCTTTGACTAGTCCTTTTGTTCAACAAGGTACTGGACCTTTCTCATTCATCAATAATTTTATTTTTACCATTCAAGTACATGAATAGGGATTCATCATTTAAATCATTATCATCATCTTCATAGGAGCAACTTCCATCTTCGAATACAAGCTTCTTTGTATGGAAATTTGGATGCAAAATGACCTACTCTTCCACAATTGAAACATTTAAAAGGTAACTTACCTTTGTATTTTTCAGTGCCTTTCTTAAGTCTTCTCATAAATTTTTCTTCAACTTCATCAAGTTCATCAATTTCATCAACAAATTCATCTTCAATCTTTTTGTTAACTTTGAATGAACCTTCTTTCTTTGGAGCATCTTGACCAAACTCTCTCATCTCAAAGGTAGTAAGAGTGCCAAACATTTCATCAACTGAATACTAATCTAATTCTTTAAATTCTTCAATAGAAAATACTTTGTGACTGTAAGGTTTTGGGAGAGATCTCAAAACCGTCTTTACAATTTCACTTTTTTTCACTTCTTCACCAAGTCTAGAGATGCCGAAGAAAATTTCTTGTACCTGAAGCATATAACTTGCAATGTCTTCATATTCAATCACCTTTAGAGTCTCAAATCTAATTTTGAAGATATCCATCTTAGCTTACTTCACTTTAGTGTCTCCTTCATAGATGCTACTGAGCTTTTCCCAAACATCTTTGGTAGAATTTCAATTAATCACCTTCAAAAGTTCCAAATCATCCAATCCACACAAGATAGAATTCTTAGCTTTGGCATTGCATTCATACAATATAATTTTAGTTGGATCTATAAGAGGAGTGGTTGGATTATTATAACCACTTTTGAGTGATTGCCACACCCTATACATAAGAGAGTTTAGGTATCCTTCCATCCTCAATTTATAGAAAGAGTAATTAGTCCCATCAAACCTAAGACCCTTGTATGAACCATCATGTGCCATCCCAAATCTCTTCCTCAAGCTATGAAGCTTCTATAGAGGAACTTGGATCTAATACCAATTTTTGAAGACTATCAAAGACTAAAAGGGGGTGGATTAGTCTACACAAAAAATTAACCCCTTATAAAACTTGAAAATTTCAACACAACTCAAAATCCTTTAGTAGATAAAGATAGAACTTCAAGTAGAGTAGTAACAAAGAAGAATATAGCAATTTAAACCTTTAACAAATTCAACAAATTTACCAAGTTGGATATAGCAATAATCATATCAGTAGCAAAGAGAAGGAAATAGAGAACACATACACGCACAAAGAGAACACAATATTTACATGGAAAATGCAATGAGGGAAAAATAGGATGAGAGTTAACTCATAATATAAGGCTCAATGCCTTAGAGCAAGACACAAAAGGAACTTGCAGCACTAAAGTACCAACCAACTCTAGGAGCAAGATATAGAGGACCTGATGATATTCACTATCTCAGAGTAGGATACAAAATATTTATAAGAATATTACAAATATTTCCAACACAACTCTCTATTGACTAAGGCATTCGAGCTCAATTGATCTTTCCTTTCACAATATTTAGCACTATCTCTACTGGATATTTAATACAACTTGCACACACACTTCTTCACACTTGTACACTACTTCTTAATGTTGCATCCAAAATGATCTTGCATTCATATCCACCATAACACTTCAATTCTTCAATTAGGTCAGCCAAGAATAGAATAAACACTAAATTTGAAAGAAATAAAATTTCCATTGGCTATGGTTTAGGACATAGAACAAAAATCTTATGCACTTCTCATTCGAGGAAACCCTAGTTATCTCAATCCAAGGATGAAGTAGGGGAAATAAATGTTGTAATAAGGTGTCCTAGGGTATGATTAATGACTAAAGAGGGGATCACCACCTAGATAGGGCTTGTAAAGACAATTAACATGCAAAATCTAATGTCTAAACTTAATGATATGCAAAGCTTCCCTAAATAACTTAGAAATGGATGCAAATCAGAATAGAAAGTTGAGAAATTAGAGAGATGCACTTGGAAACTTGTAGGAGCTTCAATGGAGACCTAAAATTCTAAAAACACTAAATTTAATGTAAACTAGGACTCATACACCAAATTGGGTGATTTAGTCCCAAAGTAGGGCTTCTGTGCAGGAACAAAAATTTTGCAGAGACAAATTTAGAGCTCTTGAAAACTGGAAATCTAACTATAATGAGACTCATATGCCAGAAGTGGCATATCGGTCCTACTAGGATTTTCTAGAAATTCAAAGTCTAAATCTACTCTTCAATCTCTACTCTGTCTTCGTAACTTGATTTTTGAGTCTAAAATGTTGAATTCTACTTTATAGAGGTCTTTTAATGCTCTTCAAAATAAGGTGACAACTTGGACAACTTTGCAAACTTGACAACTTATTTCCAATCTTTCTCCTCAATATGTCTTCAACCTAGATCTACAAATCACACACTAAAGAGAGGGTAAAATGTTGTTTTGTTACTGGAAAGGGGTTTTCCTTGCTCAAACCCCGTTTTGGTAATCAAACCTTATGATGAAATAAAATGTAACAAAGGAATTATGAATGAAAAAATGTAATGTTGCAACTCACCAAACCATAGAAATAAAGTGTTGCAAATATATATGAGATGGCTAACTTGAATGTGGATCTTGACTCTTGCTTGAATGTTTTAGATCTTGAATTGAATACTTGCTTGAATCATGAAACCCTACATCACAAATGTTAGCTCAAAAACAAACATGATTGATGATGACTTTGACATGATGCTTGATACTTGATTAATGCTCCAAAACACTTGATAAACAACTCTTGAATGCTCTTGTAAACTCTAATTTTCTATTAGGAATGCTCTCATGAAATTCTTAGGTCAAAATGAGTGAAATGACTTTGTATTTATACTTATTTATGCCAAAATTCCTGAAATTACAACACTACAAGCTAACATTAGATCTAGGAGAATAAAATCCTACCAAGAATTTGAATTTAATTTAATTTTAAGCCACAAAGGACTCATACACCAGAAGTGGCATATGAGTCCCATTAGGTTATGCTATGGGACACATTTTTCAAGAAAATATTTGATTCATTTGAATTTAGGACCGAGGCCCTGAAACTTAAGTGGGACCCATACGCTCAAGTTGGTGTATGAGTCACAAATCATATGCATCTAGGCCATACAATCCAAAAATACATGAATTATGATTGGATGTTGGTTTATGTTGGGATTATCCTAAAAAAATGCATTAATTAAGGCTCGTGGATGCAAAATAAGGCCAATTAAGGCATAAAGAAGCCCAATTAGTTAATAAAACCCTATATAAGTGTGAAAGTGTAATACAACACTTTGCAACACCCTAAATAAGGCACCATTAAGTCCATTTAGTTCACATGGGCCCAAGACCAAATGTCAATGTGTTAAACACATTACAACACTAAACCAAGGAAACATTAAGCTTAATTTAACATGGAGGACCCAAACAAGTGTGAAAATGTCATGGAAAACATTTTTCAACATTATAGAATTTGAATGGTCAGCCACCAAAGGATAATGTGGTCCTATATCAAGGATAGAGAGGACCAAAAACAATCTTAACACTTATTTCATTGTAATTGAAAATGATTTATACATAGGCACACATCAACCTAAGTCAGCATCAAGGAAACATGTGGACGAGACATTGAGACACATACCCAATTGGCCCATAAACATTCTTTCAATTAAATTTTATTTGATGCATTCCTAAATAGGATAGTTTAGGACCCAAATATATCATGAAAGATCTTCCATTATAGGCACAACCCCAAAGCACACAACCAAAGAAAAGGAATAAGCCCTATCAGCTAGATATTCATAAATAACACATAAAGCCAACTCAAGACACAATACAAAACCAAAAAAACAATTAGCAACATGTGGATCACATAAGGTTCTCCTTGAATATCCAACATCATTTCCACACACTTCTTTTGTACTGTCGTGCCATCAACAACCACCACAGACCAAGTAGGTACATAAAACTTTGTGAATGGGAAACACCAAATACATAACTGGATGATGTAAAATTTGTAGAACAAATTTCAAACCACTTCAACATATGAGATTGGAATTGATACATTACATGGACAATGTGAGCATATTCACCAAGCCATAGGAGTAGAGACCTCAATGCAAAGAAATGTAGAGCATTTCTCAGACTAGTCCAAACAACTAGCAACACTCTTAACCTTTTTTAATTCAAAAGAACCTCCTTAGTAGCATAGGTGACTTGAAAAGATAGGAGTGCAACATACATAGAGCACTGACATTGAATACCAAATTGCAAGACTAGAACTAAAAAATGGAGGAATGTGGATCATTCTTCTGAACAAACTTCAATGCACCTTCTTGAACTAGAAAAACTTGAGCCACTTATAGAGACCAAAAATTCATTTCAACAACACATATATTATCTAGAACATCAAGAGATATCATGAGACAAACTGTAGATCTTCAATAACATCTCTTCAACATTAGTCAATCTTCTAATCTTCATTTAAATATATCATCATGAAAACAACTCTACTGACATTAATAATGCATTATATGAACATCAACAATAATACTTATTTGATAAGGCATGAAATAAACCATAACTATTATCTTCTTTGATAAGGCATGACATCCAACCAATGTTATCCCAACTTGAATATGACAAATACGACCAATTCCAACGACTAATAAAATATTACTTAGGTCCTGACATCAATTACAACTAAGAATCAAATGTTGATAGCAACTACCAAAAATATCCCTAGTGTTAACATCAATGACAACCATCAGTGTTGAAATCAATGACAATAACACAATGATCAGTGTTGACATCAATGAAAACAAGTGCCAACATTTACAACCTTTGATAGTATAAAATCTTTCTCTCATAGCTAATCTCTCTTGTGATTTTATAGTTCTTATATCTTGGGTGGATATAATATTCAACCAAATATTGCATTGTATAGAGCATTCTATACCAAATATTACATGCTATCAGAGCTTATAGGATTAATTCTTGTTATTCTTAGTTGAAGAAATCTAGGTTGCAAATCTTGGTAGATATTTGAAAGTTGAGTATATTCTTTGCTTGCATCAAATGATGACCTAGAGAATTATAAAACTTGATATAAATACAAGATTTTAGGGGTTCCTCTTTGTGATTTTGTATTGAAGGTTTATTTTGGAGCTATTGGTGCAAATTTGAGCTCACCATTGAGTGTATGGTATCCAAAAATTTTGTTTTTCCTTTCTTTTTGTTAAAATTAGACATGTGAGGCCAGATCTACAAGGGCTTGAAGTTAGGAGGTGGTTACTAGATCTCAAAGGTAGCTGCAATTTTAGAGTATTTTGAGTCAAATTTGACTCTCTTGTTGTGTCTAGAAAGCCCAAGGACCCTAATATTGTCAATTCATCAAATTTGGACCACTTTTTCCTAAGAACTCAAGAATAAAATAGCCCTTTGGTTGTACTATGATATATATTTATACAAATATTATTATTTTCCTATGTAGATGATTGCATTGTAAATTGGTATGGTTTCAATAAAAATGTTTTTTAATTTATTTTTCAAAATTTTAAAAAACAATTGCATACACTTGCACTATTTGCAAGTACTACATTAGTCGTAGTGTAGTAGGGTTCATAGGGGATGCCATGTGTCTTGTACACATTTCATCACATGGTCTAATGGTCCCACCTTTTTAACTAAATATCAATATAAAAATAAATATTCTAGATAACTAAAATAATATTCTATCTTGAAACTTTTTTCGATGATAGATAATCTAACCAAGAATATTTTGAGCATATTCTACCATCCAACCATTAAGGGGAATATTTTGGTGGTGAGGTCATATTACATCACTTTCATGTGTTGAAATTAGCACTATGTTAGGTTAAATTAAGCAAGCCAACCCTCTAACTAGTCAACCCCTCTTAGATGGAATTTTCATTTTGGCAATCAATCTTCAAATAGTCATAGCTTAGTCTCAGGACCTCCAATTTCTAAGAATTCTTTTTAGTTGGAGCATAATATCATTATATTTGTAGTAGTGTAATTTTTTTTCATTTTTGTGCCTATTGTTATGGAAACTACAAATTCTCACATGCATTGTTGAATAATTCTCATTTTTTGAAATTCTAGGGATTTGTTTGGGCTCCTACAGTAACATTTTTTGGTACAATTATTTTTAAAGTGCATAATTTTTCTTGTACTTTGAATTGGTATAAAGTTGACATTTGCATATATTAAAATTAAGTCTGCTTCAATGTTTTTGGTAAGTGGCACATGTAATCACACTAAGCATAAAGTGACAAGATCATAGATTTTTGGGGGGATCTTGATTAAGTAATTTGGGGGACTAATCTTATGGTGGTTAATTTCTTTCTTTTATTTGTTGTGAGTTCTTACAATGTGAAAATATCAAATTGAACTCTTAGCTCCATATAATTATGCTTTATGGAGAAAATAAATATGGAACTATCTCATGGGAAAGGGTTATATAGGATATCTAAGAGAAACCATTATTGAACCTATTGACACTAGTGAAAAGGAAATATGAGAGATCAATCGTGATCAAATAATTATATGCATATGTTCATCAGTCTCTTTTGATTTACAATTTCATATTGAATCATGCAAAACACCTAAGGAGGCTTGGGGGACTTTTGAGAAAATATATGATCAAACTAATAAGATTAGGGGATATCAAATTAATAATGATTTGATGAATCTTGATCCTAAAGGTTTTGACCACAACCAAGATTATGTCTCTAAGATTAAGAAAATAAGAACACAACTAAAATATTGCAAAATCATTGAGGATTTGCAATTGGTTTTAAAAAATTTATCTAAGCTTGGTCTTAAGTATTTAGTGGTTTTTATTGCTTTCTGATTTTTCAAAAAATGTTGCTCTATGGTTTAGGACAGAGAACAAGTTTTCTCTAAATATCATTCAAGGAAACCCTAGAGATCTCAATCTATAGTATGCAAAGGAGAAAGAGATCTTGTAATAGGGTTTTCCTAGGGTTTGATTATAAACTAAAGAGGGGTTTGCCACCAAGATAGGGCTTGTAAAGACTAAGGAAATGCAAGACCTAATGCTTAAACCTAATGCAATGTAAAACTTCACTAAATGACATAAAAATGCATGTAAATAAGAATAGAAAGCTGTAAAATCAAAAGTATGCACTTGGAAACTTGTAGAGGCATGAACAGGATTGGAAATGCTAGAAATTTTGATTTTAATGTTGAGTGGGACTCATACAAAAGTCTAGGTGATTTATTCCAAGATTGGGTTTTCTGCATCAAAACTGGAATCTAACCGTGCTTATTCTCAATCTCCTAAAACCTTAAAAATTGACTATACTAGGACCCATATGCCCAAGGTGGCGTATCAATCCTAGTATGATTTTTTGGAGGATTAAGATCTGATTATTCTCTCCAATCTCTTCTCTTTATGCCACACTTTGTTTCTGGATCTGGAACCCTAATTTTGGACCTATAGATCACTTTTTTTTTAAGATAGCAACCTTGCAATGAGGGGACAACTCCAACAACTTCCTTCAAGCTTGTAACCGAATCTTCAAAGATCCTTCAAGATCCAAGACACCTATATATGAAATTACACATGTAGAGAGAGAAAAACTTGATTGTTAGGGAATGGGGGTTTGCCTTGGTCAAACCCCTTTGAGGTAATTAAACCAAAGGATGAGATAATGAAAGAAAGTCATGAAACATGAAACATGAACAATGATACCTTGAATGATGTCTTGTAAATCTGCAATCTAACATGAAGTGGCCATGAAGAATGTAGATCTAGATCTTGTATATGGATATGGAACAATGCTTTCCAATGGATCTTGAATGCTACATCACAACACTAGCTTAACAACATGCTTGATGCTTGATAATCTTGACATGATGATGGATCTTGAATTGTTGTAATAATTCATGAAGAAATATCCTCTTGAATGCCTTAATAAATGATCTTGTAAACTCTCTTGATTCTCTTGTGAATTCTTGGAATGCTTAACTCTTGAGTGCTTGACTTGATATCATGAAGGCTTAATAAACTAATAATTTCAAACCTTGTTTGTATAGCCAATCCATCCAAGTTACCATTTATTAGATCCTAGAGACCGAAATTCATAAAATTTGAATTTAAAACCTTGATTTCTTGCTTAAAACCCTAAAAGGGACCAAGTGGGACTTATACACCACTCTTGGCATATGGGTCCCAAAGGGCCTTTCTAGAGAGAGAAAGTGTTGAGTTAAGAAATTAATTCTATTTGTTGATCTTGTTAGGATTTTGGTTGAAATAAGCCTAGGATGCATAATATAGGGTCTTAGGGGCCTATTAATGATGATATAAAGGTCATAAATGCAAGGGCTCCAAAAATTCAATGTGAAAGTGTAAATAAATATCTCTACAACATCAAATTAAGGCAAGATTAGGTCAATTTAGCTTAAAAGGGCCCTAAATTTAATGTGAAGGTGTAAATGAATACACTCTACAACACTAAATTAAGGAGAAGTTAGGTCAATTTAGCTTAAAAAGGGCCTTGAACCCAATGTGAATGTGTAAAACACATTACAACACTAGATTAAGGTGACATTAGGTTTATTAATCATTCCCAAATCAAGTAAGGAAAAAGGAATACTTTTTTGTTGCCACATTTAGCCCCCACTTTAGTGAGAGGAGGAACTTTCTTTAAACTCACACTAAAGTAGACATTCAAGAGGGGTCCAAGTGTATCAATACGAATGGTCTAGGATAACAAAGATTAAGGGAGTGGTTAATCCCCTAGGATCTAAGACCCTACATCAAATTGACATAAGCACAAAGGGACACACACAAGGTGTATGATATATAGGAGCAAGACAAGATACACAAACATACAATGTCAAAAAGAAAGAAAAACAAAAAAAAAGAAAAAAAGAAGAAGAGGTGGATCAAGCCTCGACTATTTGTCCAGCACAATGTGGATTAGATCTAAGTTGTTTGCCCAAAAATGTAAGCTCATTTTGAGGCAAAGGAATATTGGGCTATTTGCTAGGTGAGTATCCAAATGGTGGCTCGATGAGAAAGTCATGCCTTTGTATCGACTTCTCATCGTATAACAAGAAATTCATGCCCATGTCTAGGATTCTCATTATACGCTAACCATACCAAAGCTATACCTCCTAATAACTTTGACAAGGCACTTCGAGCTGAATGAGGCAAGCAAAACTTTGTAAGCTTGATACTCATGAACAAACAAGATGGCACCATAGGCAAGCAAAGTGTATTATGCAAGGTGGCCATATAACCGATGTTGTAAATGCAAAGTAGTGTAAGCTACATTCAAAGGGATTTTTCTTAGTTCATGTAAGTTCTCTTCATAGGGAACATCATGCCTAATGTCTCCAAGAGAGGAAAAATCAAAGAGATATCACACTCTTAGAGGATATCAAACCCAATGAAACCACCAAGAAGAGGACACATTGAAAGAATAAAGAAAAATCACCCAGTGAATCATAAGTGTCGATGTATGCCCCCACTTTAAAGTAGTTGCTAACACCATTAATGTGAGCAATTTTTGTAAAGTAGAAGAAGACATGAGAACTTACTTGGAAAGACCTATGCCAAGTCATATTTTTATAATAAGCTAAGTCATGAAAATGGGTTGTGCCCAAAATGTATAACTCAGTACGTCACAAGCAAGCCAACTTAAGGCATATTGTCCACATCCCAAGCTTTCTCTTATATGTACATGAAAGGAAGTCAACTAGCCAAAAGAGACAGTGATAAGTGACATACAAGGACAAAGCTACCTAACTCCTTGCCCCTACTTAGTGTAGGACAAGGATGAGCCGAAAAACATGCTAGAGTGAAAATTAATATCAATTAGAGGAATTAGGTGACTTGACATAAGGAAGAGCATCACACTCCTTAATATGTTGAATTTTGTTACTTAAAGATTTACATTCATTAGTAGCATGACCATGAACTCTATGATATGCACAAAATGAACTCTTGTAGTAGAATTTATTTTGTGTTCTTGGAGGGAGAGATATCAAACGATCTTGGAGGAGTCTCAACAAGATACTCTCTTGATATATAGTAGAGGATGTTCCTTTATTTTGTGACAAAGATATCTCTTGCTTAGTACAGGATGTCATACTTATACAAGAATCTTTAGATTGTGAGATTTTTTACTTTCCTTTAAATGAAGGTGTAAAATCTAATGAATCTGAATCACTAGTGTTTTGCATGGTGACATTGATAGTAGGAAAATATTTCTTTGTTTCTTTTATTTCTTTCGAAGGACAATAACCCAAACCACTAGTGTCTATCAATTCAGGATGCACTAATGTTAAAGCTAGATTAGAAGGATGTTTTGTAATAGTATTGATATTAAGTGAAGGCTTGTTTGTTTATTTTGAGGGACAATAACAAAGACCACTAGTCTTTTCTTGTGTGTGAGGTTCTATAGGGATACAAATACCATGTTCTCTAGCACCACATCCTTTTCCACTATAATCAAATTGTTTCATAAGTTCATAGCCTTTTCCATAAAGCTCTTTCATCTCTTTTGGATTTGGTGTTTGTTAATAGTCAGTTTCATCAACGTTTGTTGTGTAATTTGTTGTCTTTTGTTCTAAAGTGGTTGAGGTGGATGCTTTTGAAGGGTTTTCTGAATTTTGTGTTGATAATATTGCTTTTTCTTTTCCCTTTTCAGAGTCTTTTTTTATGATCTTGTATTCTCCCAGGAATGTTGGTTCAAAGTCTAAGGAACCCCAATCATCTTCTAATAGCTTTGTGACTTCCTCAATGTGTTTTTCTTTGTCTTTATATTGCATGTGTTCTACTTGTGTATTTGGTGTCAATATTTTCAAAGGATTTTCCATGCCTTTCTCAATGTTGAAACAACTTTTTGGGTCAAGGCCAGCTTCGAGTAGAAGGCACCCCATTCATTGCATGAATCCATGGTCTTCCTAAAAGTAGTTTGTATGAAAAATCATCAGGCATAACATGGATTGGTGTTTCTAATGTGGCCTTTCTAGATGTAATAGGCAAAGTGATCACACCAAGTGGTTATTTTCCTACATTGTCAAATCCCTTAATAGATAAAGAGTCAAGTTGAATTCTTGATTTATCCACGCCAAGCCTATCCAAAAGGGTCAGACTACACGCATTAAGGGTTGAGCCATTTTCAACAAGGTTTCACTTTATGCCCAACCTATTACGTATAGCTATTATCATGAGGATCATTTTGTTTTTGTACTTCCAAAGGAGGGAGCTCACTTTGTTGGAAAACAATGTTAGCATCCATTCCTTGAATGAAGGCTGCTATGTCATTTGGTTGCACAAAAGAAGGGATAGAAACTTGTCACAAATAATTTTGAATCATGTTATGGTAATGAGGGGAGGCTTGAATGAGGTCCCACAATGATATCTTAGTAGGAGTGTTGTTTTTTTGTTTAACAATATCATACTTGTTTCCATGAGGAGGACCTGACAAGATAGGGTTAAGCAAGATAGGATTAGGAAATGGGAGGGATGTTGAAGGTGTTTTTTGTGGTTGCAGATTGTTTTTGGTGTTATATGTATGAGCAATGGTATTATGACTTGGCTACTACAAAACATTGTTCTTAGGTGGGTAAGGATAAATTCAGGTTTGTGTTGAGTTTGTTGTTTGTGTGATGGTGAGTAAAGAATTAGAGGATTCTTAGGATGTCCCACAGGGTATGTAGGAGGTCCATTAATCGAGGGGGATCTAATGGATACTTGTGCATTCATAATATTAGCAGTCTTGGTTTGATGTATTTCTAATAAAGGGAAATCTAGTGTTCTCTTCTTACCACCATCTAAGGAAGCCGAAATGTTGTCATTTTCTTCCACCATGATATCCTCCCTAGGAGGAGAGTTTTTAGGGGAGTAACAAACTAGATATTCATTACATTCAATGTTTGTTTCTTCTAAAATGACTTCATTGCAAGTAGGGGAATTATCAATGGTTGGATCATCTTGCTCAATAAGGGTTTCCCTAGGTGTAGAGAGACAACTAAGATTCTCATGAATTTCATCAATTAGGTTTTTTGACATCAAAGTATCTTCTTCACAACTGGGAGAGATACTAGGAGAAGAGGAATTATGATTATCATGATCATTTATGATTTCATTCCTTTGTCCCATAATGTCTTCCAAAATAGGATAGGTAGGGGAAGGAACATAAAGAGTGTTGTTATAGACCTTAAATATTTTATCATCTAGCACTAACCTATCGTCCTCACTTTCAATTGCATCCTCTTTCACTACAACATTCTGATAAGAAAAAGATGAATGGAAACTAGGTAAGGTGATGTTTATAAATGTGTCTATGATCTCATTCTCTTGTGCTATAATATCTTCCCAAGGAGGGGGAGAAGGACAAGCAATAATTTCATGATTCTCAATGATTGCATCTTCTTTCACCAAGATACCTTCATCACTAAAAGGAGAGGTATTAGGAGAAGAACAATTATGATCATCATTGTTATCTATGCTTGTATCTTCTTCTATCACATCATCCCCATAAATAGGAGAGATAGGAGGAGGTGTAATTATAAGGCCAACATTAACATTTTCACTCTCTTGCACCAAGAGACTCTCATAACTAGGAAATGTATTGAACAAATGATTAACATGCTTATTAACTAACTTTTTCTTTGCAAACTTGGAAAAGACATACCAACACTTGTAAAAAGTAATCTATACAACCTCAAAATGGAAAGAGATTTAAAATGCAATGCAATGACCTAGAATGAAATGTGTAAATACAATTTTCAGATTCTAAGTAAGGTAATTTTTTTATTACATTATGCAACAATCTAAAAATTAAATATTGTAAATGAAAATTTGGAATTAAGCAATGCATGAAATGAACTGATTTAGGCTAGATTTAGAGAAATGCATGTAACATAAACTCAACCAACTAAAACAGATAACTAATGATAGAAAAAAAAAGCTCATAAACAAGGTTTTAAATGCTATAAAATGCAATTTCAGATTTGCACTGGGACTAAATCGCCCAGATGGGAATATGAGTCCTAGTGAGGGTTTTTGCACAATTTTCAAAAAAAATTAAGTGATTTTTATGCTTTTTGGTTTGAGTGATGTCTAAGCTTTTCATAACCCAATTTTATTGCATATGTATTATAATATGGTAAATTGAATTTTTGAAGAAATTCAATATATATTAAATGGAAATTTTGGAATTTTTGAAAATAGATTGAAAGAAGTTGACTGATGTTGACTCTGCAAACTTTTGAAATTATCTTATATATCAAGAATTGAACGTTACTAGATAAATTTTCAAGTACAAGTCTATGTAGTTGTAGGGTGAAAAATTGAAGGATGAGAGCATGGTTGTTGTAGGATTATTTAGCCAGATTGAACGGTAAGCCAGTTGGAATCTAGGTGCACACACCACAAATGGCATGATGGCCTAAATATGAACTATTTTTGCATATATAGAAGAACATAATTTCAGGACTTGAATTGTTTCAATGATTGAAAGTGAATGAATTGTAGATTAAATAGTCTACTTAAACTCTGTGTTTTGAAGAAAACAAAACTACGAATTTTAAAGAATGATTAAAAGGATAAGAATTTTGATATGTGAAACTAAGTAAAAATAAATCCCTTTTTAGTTCATATATATTTGGATGCTCAAGATGATATTAAAGTTCCTTAATTAATTAAATGATAGCATAATGTGAATACATATATATATATACATACATACATACATATATATATATACATACATATATATATATATATATATATACATATATATATATATATATACATACATATGAAATGAAGAACAGACATAGTAAATATGAATGAAGTCATATAAATACATATATATGTATACATATTTATATTCTTATTTAGTTTAATCTGATAATAGATGATATCCCAAATAGGACTATGTAAAAATATTGAAGGTGAGCCATGAAGGATGCGGGCCTTGCATAAACATTATGAAAATATTCACAAAAGATAGTGGTCGACAGCTATGACAAAAAAGCGATAACGGTAATGCCCCCAACCACATGCAATGAAAAATTTGTTTTCAATTTTGACTTGATAGCTGGGAGAAACAATAGGGAATTGGAATTCGACTGACAACAAGGCAAGAAAAAATGCAGAGAAGAGCTCATAGAAGCAGAAAAATCAAAGGTAAGCCTCACCAAAAATCTCAATTATTAAGGTAAATCAGTTTCTTTGGAAAATTTTGATTTCATTATTATTTTCATAATATTCTTGTTGTATTCTTTGCATTCTTTTTAAAAAAAATTGATAGCATAGTAAATATGTAATTTATCTGTCTGTGTTGTTACGGCCTTGAGTCGAACAATGTGTAATATCAACCAACTTTTTTTGGGGCCACATGGCCTATGAACCGTCTTGCATGTGAAGTAACCTAAGTTAAAGCCTTATCAGCTAGCCTATAGAGCTAAGTAGAGGCTTAGAGTCATCAAAGACGTGATTTCCATTTAAGTTTTCACAATGAAGCTT
Source organism: Sequoia sempervirens (assembly GCA_007258455.2). Classification (NCBI taxonomy): domain Eukaryota; kingdom Viridiplantae; phylum Streptophyta; class Pinopsida; order Cupressales; family Cupressaceae; genus Sequoia; species Sequoia sempervirens. The sequence goes on from VDFB02193867.1 coordinate 249,828,903, forward strand.
TCCATGTTATGGCTATTAGAATTTCATTCTAATCAAATGTGTATTTTAATGTTTCTAGCTTTGTAGAGGACCGAATATCAATCCTATGGGAATGGGTATAATTCCCCTATGTTTTCTTTTAAATGTATCACCTTTCCATTATTGGCTGGTCCGATAATGGTAAAAGGGATAAAACCATTGTTGAGAATGTGTTCAATATTTTCTTATTGATGTTGCCATTGTTCAGAAGGAATGATGGTATGATTAAGGTAAAGATTCATTAAATCCATGTAAGGTTCGATCTTCATGATCGACACATTGTTTTCTTTGAAATAGATACAGATATGAGTTATGGTATAAACCCAACAAGCCTTTAAGGGTAAACTTGATTATGACCCTTGATTTGCCAAGAAGGAAATGTACCAATCACATAAGGGGAAGTCAATCCTAGAGCGACCAGTGAGTACTTTATTAATGGCCTTGAAAGGCATGAGTTAGGTTAGGAACCCTGATAAACTTCAAAGTTATGTTCCTTGATTGCATGGTTACCCAGTTTCAAATTAACTAGTATGTCGAAACATTTTCATTATAATTATTATATAGTTGCTCATGAATTTTTAGTATCATTTATGTTTTTGAAATGATGAATAATGGACATTCTATTAGCCTAATTTGTTAGAGAAAATTTAATGGCTTTGCATGAAAATGACAGATGAGATAGCTGTAGGCAATATTGTTACTACCAAAACAACATTTTACATTATTTGTTCTTTATAAGATAACCTCGTTCTATTAGAAACTGTGAGCATTAAGTTGTAATGTTATTATTTAACATTTGAATAGCTTGAAACAACATTGTTCATTTTTTGTTCATTGTGATAAAACCTCGTTCTATTTGAAACATAGAACATTAAATTGTAATGTTATCATTTAGGATCTAAACAACTTGAAACAACAATGAGTAATCACAAACAATGAATGTTCTATTGGAAAATTGCATTGTCTGTCATAAAATAAACTGTTTATTTTGGAATAGCATTACATTGATGTAAAAAGTGAATATTTTGTTGCAAACGACACTATTTTTTTGTAAAGTTATCTTGTAGCTATAAACAGTCATGTCCATTAAATTTTTTAGCTTAAACAACATTGAATAGATGTAAACTGTGAACATTCTTATGAAATAGGTTTTCCTATAACTGTTTAGTAGGAAACAGTACTGGTTATGTTTATACAATGAATGTTCATATGTAAACAACAATGTTAGAGTGTCACGGTTATGTGAGAATGCAAAGAAACAATGGTATGTGTGAAGATGTTAATATAGACTTGTTCTAAATTCTTATTTTGACAATAGGAACACCAAATGGAAATATATTTAATGGTTACAAATTTGATTTATTGGCTTATTTCATAATGTATGCACAAATAAAAACTTAAGTAGGCACATATATGTGTATGCACATAGAATTCATCTATGTACATACACATACTTGTGACATACCTTCTTTTGTTCTTAGTTCATTTCAAAATACATAATGCTTATGATGAAAAGTAAATGTGAGTCATGAGAAAGATATGACTGATTGTTGAATTACTCTATTTGAATCATAGATTTGATTTATGTTTAGAAAGTAAATTAGTAATCGGATTTTTCTTTTTCAAAGACATATGTGAGAAGAATATTCTAATACTTGAATGGAAAAATGATACCTAAGTGGACTAGAGCACCTTAGGGCAGATGCTACTAGAGGGTAGATAGCTGTTATGAGATGTATTGTAGAAAGTTACCTTCTGGGGTGGGTGCCGAAATGGATTTTAGAGAGTATAGGTTTGATTTACCAAAACCTATTGTTTGTTATTGTTGCAACTCATTTATTATGCTTGGCCAAGCAATATAGTTCATTTTGTATGTATGAACTCTCTGCCATTCCTAGCATAAATCTTGTATTTTCCTTTCTAACTTGTAGATAGAAATTGCATGTTGATGTTTGGGCACGCACCAGATTCCACCTTGCAGATTGTTCTCTTGCTAAACTTTCAAGTTGGAAGAATTCTGGGGAAGCATAAGCTTTGTGGTTGGGCGGTAAAGTGCTTCAACCATGTTCTCATCCACGAGTGGAGGTGAGCATCAAAGAAGAACCTTAGTTGTTCACAAGAATATTTTAGTCTAAGTTATAACTTGAAGTAGTAATTTCATGTATTTGATGTAAAGTGTACAATGTAATGACTTTGTGGCCTTAGGAGCCAAATCAAACCTAATATTGTAATTTGACTTTTGAAGTGAATAAATGAATCATTACCTCATTTTAAATGGACATGTGTAGCTATGATTGAATTTAGCCACTAGTTATGTCTTTTTAATTTGGAATATATTCATGTGTCATTTACAATAATGTTAAATAAGTAATAATTTAGGATGGGTTATTACATTTAGTATCAGAGCTTAGGGTTCAACTCTAGGCCTTTTGTGTCTGCCATATTTTGACTAGGGATAGTTGACCCTTGACCAAAATTTAGTTTTCCTAATGATTGACTGAACCTAGATTGAATGAAAGTATGGGAAGGATAAAGGCAGGATGAAGGAAAGGGAAAACTATTAGAGCCTCACGTAAGAATGGCATAAAGAAATAAAATTCCAAGATGAAGATTCAATTAGAAATTCCTGATGAAGAAACTCTAGCTCAGTCCCTTACACGACTCAAGCTAGAGAGAGGCTTGAAGATTGAGGAGAAGAGAACACCTAAGATAAAAAAAAGCTTTCCACAGTCTAGGACTGGCCTCTAGGGTGTGGACCCAATGCACCCTTGTTGACTAAAGAGGAAAAGGAGAGCCTGTGTGCTCAACCATCCTCTTCTATAAAGTTTGATTTAAATTCAGATGAGGAACTAGAGGAATGTCCTCTTTCTGATGCTGAGAAATTGAAATGATGTAATGAGAATCCTATTGTAAATAAGGGTCTATTGACTCACCATTAATATAAATAAAATTAGATAATTTTTTTTTTTTGGTGTGCTCAAATGAAGAACTCCAAAATGTGTGTATTATGCATGAATGATTATGTCTTCTAGAATGAGGGATGTATGCATATGAATAATTATGTGATGTAGAATAAGAAAGTTTATTCATAGAACCCTATGTTGAGATGTGATAAACGTGAATGTGTTGTAGGATAAGTGTGGGACAACATGGTGACCACAAGAAAGAGATGGTTGGAAGTGGTTCCAATAACAAACCTAACAAGAGGCTAGAGAAAATTCTAGAGCTTCTAAATCAGCAAGAGTCTTGCATGGATCATATAGAGCAAGAATTCTAAGTGGTATGCGAGGACCGAGACTGCAAGAATGCATAAGCCAATCAAGGAGATGATGGTCCAAGGGTAGGTCCACGAGGAAGAATTGAGGAAGAGCTTGGGAAAGACCTCAAAATAGTAGCACCACCCAAGTTCGATGGTAAGGCTATCAGAGCAGGAGTTGAGGCTTGGGTTATAGAAATGGAAAAATATTTTGGGCTCCGTAACCTTTTCGAATAAACTAAGGCGGCATGGGCTATGTATCAGCTCTCAGGTGAAGCAATGACTTGGTGGTATAATGAGAAGTTAGAATGAAATCTTCAACATGCTAGGACCACTTGGGAACTATTCCTCCAAGCTTTCAGAAAGAGATGGTTACCGCAACTTTTATTTGATAAGAAAGTGACAAAATTTTAGAACTTAATCCAGGGAAACATGGCAGTGATCCAGTATTGGGAAAAGTTCACCAACCTATTGAAGTATGTGTCACAATATTAGGGAGATGAATTTTTATGTATTCAAAAATTCATAATGGGATTGAGACCCCACATAGAAGCTGAGGTGGATATGCATGAACCTCAAACCATGAATGAAGTCTTCCTAAAAGCCACAAAATAGGAATAGAAACTGCAACAATTATCCAATCTGTAGCGACTCCAATTCTAAGTTGTGGTATGGGAAAAAAAAATTATAAAGGAGAAAAGAGCCATTAGATCTGTAATCTCAAGAGGGGAAGTGAGTCACGGGAGAAGGGTGAATAGGGTAATGGTGGAAACTGTAAGAGGTAGAATGAGTTAAACAATCTAAACATGCTTCTACACCTCTAAATAAGACATTGGATCTAAGATTTTAGAAATCTAAACTAATTTAAACTAAAAATCTTCAGAAATCTATCCTATTGCTCTCTAACTCTAAAGATCTCTCTAATCTACTTTTCTCTCAGATTCTAGAAGCTAATAGAATGTTGAATTAACACTTAGAGAATAAGAATTGAACTATTCTATTTCCTATATGATTAAATAACTAAAACTACTGTGATTGCAGCCATGACTGCAAATGTTGGATGCTTGACAGATGCTTGATGGATGTTGGATGAATGTTGAATGCTTGAATGTTGGATGAATGCTTGATGCTTGGAAAACCTGCAGAGTAAGATTGCATAAGTTGGGATCCATTTCCTGTAGCCAAAGAGCTGTATTTATAGCTTTCACGGCAACACATTTGCACAGGGATACGGGATAAGAGGCTGGGATTCAATCTAGAGAATTGAATGGCATGGGATGAGAAGATGGAGCTGATCATGGAGGATTGTTCCTCCCCATGAAAACACCAAGCAAGATGAGAGGGAAGATTGGAGGAAGAAGATTGAGAGGACTTCCTACAGGTTTGTCCCCGAAGCTCTTCTCGTGAATGACAGTAGAATTAATTAAATTTTGAAAATTTAATTTTATTGGTGAGTGAATAGTGGTAAATGATTTATGTATTAATTTAAATAATTTTAATTTATTTAAATTTAGCAAAAAGAGGATTGAATAATTTAATAAATCAAACTATAGGGTTTGTTTATTAAATTAAAACAAAAGGAAAATGATAATTAAATAAAAGATTTTAGATATCTTTATTTAATTAAGAAGAAATGTGATGAAGTAATTAAATAACACAAATTATTTAAGTTGTGTATTTAATTTATGATAGAAGTATAAAAGAAGTAATAATGATAATAATTAAATAAAACAAAGTTTTTAATTTTGTTTATTTAATTAAGAGAGAAATAAAAGAATTAATAATGAACTTAATATAAATAAATATTTCTATTTATTTACTAAGTAGATGAATTTAAGATAAATTAATCAAATAAGTCATATTTAATTAATTAGATTCTCCAGACCATTTTTAGGTGTCTATAGAAAGAACAAGAAGGAAATTAAAGGTAAGGGTAAAGATGACCATAAGCATAAGGGCTTTAGAGAGAACAAGCTAGGAGGTTGCAAAGGGCCTTGAGATGGATGCTATACTTGTGGAGGTGATCATTATGCCTCAAATTATCCTCAGTGGTTGAAGTCACAAAAGGAAGGAATCTACTAGTAGAATCAACATCACCAGATCCATGTTGCAGTTGATAATCAATAGGTAGAGTATCAAGCTTTGTCAATTCAACTGATAGGTAAGCTCTATGGCCAATCTATCTCTATCTTTATTGATAATAGAGCTATTGAATGTTTTATAGATCCTATAAAAATATCTAAGTGTATAAGAGAAAATTTGCACCCTATGTGCAATTCCCCTTTTTTCCTTTTTCCACCTTAGAAAACCAAGTTCTGAGGCTTAATTCCACCTAAGCCCATTGCTTGAATCACACTCGGTTCCTATTTTGAGCATTGGTGAAGGCATTTCTATCAGAGACACCCATGCAGCACATAGACATCCACATGATGTGCTTACATCCCTGATAGATTCCCGAGTTTGGAGCCTACAAAGGCATTACACTTCCCATTGGGGGTCAATTTGTAATGCCCTCTTTGGACGACCGACCCGAATATGGCCATTTCTCCTTATCTCTTCTTCATATTCACCCCTTGAATAGGAATTTTAGCTCTTCACAACTTCCTCACTTCATTCACAAGCTTCATAAGCTCTAAGCAACTTCTTTACCCTCTCTTCAATCTCTAAACACTTTACACTTCACAACAACAACATCAACACTCCACCACTTCAGTAGAGAAAGTGTGGAAGAGAATACCATTGCAGCAGAGGCTTAAGTTCCTCTCATTTTCTCCCCCATTAGCCTTGAGTGCTCTTGGTGGAGGTGGTAAGCTTTCACTCCTCTCCTCTTTTACTTGGTTGAGTAGCATAACACTATTTTGTAGTGCTTTAAGTTCTCTCTACTTCATCTCTACTTTTCTCTCTATCTATTTAGCTGTTCGTGGAGGTGGGAACACCAAAATGGGGGTTTGACTGAGGAAAACCCCTATACAGTCCCAAAATTTTCTCCAGATATCACGCTCGTGGGTTTTGAAAATATTTGTTTGGTGAAGGCTTCATCACTTGGTTGTAAGTATTTCTTTCCTTTCTTCTTCTTATCTTTATTAGTTTTACTTTACTCTATTTTTAGTTTTGTCTTGCATTTTAAATATTTCTTAGTAGTTCGAGTAGAAGTAGCCACTTAAGAATTTTTTGTGATAAACTCACTCTTTGGTCCATACGAGATTCCAACACGCCTCAGGGATGCCAGTTCATCACACAGTCATATGTATTCTGCACTAAAGTTGTTTAGCCAAGAGCTTGTCAGTTTGTCTAGAGAATCTATGTGACCTGCTCTTCCTGATTCTAAAACTTCTGCATTGTTCCATTGAGGTATGATGTAGAGTGGTAGGGAAGGAAAACACACAACCACAAATGGAAAAGACACTCCACACAATGTTGCTCTCAAATACTCTTATGAGGAGTCCTAAACTCCACTATTCCTTCAAGGAAGAAACCCCTCACACCAAGGACTCATGCACTCAGACCTTCCACCAGACTTAAAGACACTTGTACCATGTCCACAAACCAAATCAAGGTTTAACAACCCACCTTGCACCTAGGGACCATCCTTTACTTTTCATTCCAATATTTTAGGCCTCTTTTACATTTAAGGTTTTTAACTCCACCTAATAGGATAGTCAATTTAAATTCCACATGGAGGACTGTTATGACACCAAACCACTAAACTTGGGCTCCCAAAATGGACTTCTATAAAGCCTCAAAACCTCTCTTCTTGATTGTGAATGCATAATCCACAATGGCCTATTCTATCGCTGCTCCAAGAGGCCTAATCCAAAGACCTACACCTGGGTATTGACTACCTAGGCTCACCCCTGCACCCAAAAAGCCATAATTTAGACTCCTACAGGTTATTTACACCTTTCAACATCATCCCTAAGTGCCCCTTAACCAGATTCTTCAAAATCAAGCAAAAACTCACTTTTTTTGCTTGTCAATTAGGCTTGCCACATAGAGATGTCAAGCCACAAATCTTACACCACTTCCTCCAATGAGCCTTCCATTCTTCAATACCTTGATTACATAGTATTATAGACATATATCTTCCATTCCACTAGGATTTAGCAACTCTACAATGTGGGGATAGAAGAAATTCACATTTTTCACCCATAACCCTTATTTTAAGGGTTTTCAGACCACCTGGGAGTAAAATTAAGATATCTCCCTTAATACTCAATGAAAACTTACCAATCTAGAGCCAAAAGAAATCTTATTCAATCCTATTTCCAACCATTATGGGATTACAACATAAAACTAAGTCTATAGGTCGTACCAAGCACATGAAGAACAAACTTTGCACATAAAATTAAGAAAAAAATAGCAAACTCTTTATTGAATGCCTTATTTTCTCCATCAACCACCTTGCCCTGACCAAGAGAGGCATATTTGAAGTCTTAAAAACTCCTTCCAACTTCTTGCAACTGAATTTTGAATTAGTTTCCCATTGGAAACACAAAAACCCTCATTTTGCCACTTAAATGCCTAATTAAGGCAATTTAGACAATTCACTCCAACTCGACTATCAAGAGCCTTCAAAATGTGTCAAAGGAATTTAAAACCTTTTCAAAGAACAAGTTGATTCCCATAATGTGTCTAGATATAGCAATGCATCTTTCTTTCTTAATTTTCCAAGGTTCACTAGACTTACAAAAGGAGGATGGAGACCTTGTTTATACAAAGGAGTTGGTCACCAAGACCAAAAATTCAACCAAAACCTAAAAGACCTATTAAAAAAATATTTGAAATGGTCCTTAGGACCTTATTACACCACCAAAACCAAGAAAATAAAACTCACCAAACATATTAGTTCCCTTGGACCCCCTAGGTGCTCCTGTACCATTCTCCCAAGCAAGAAAAAGATCTCAAGTCCTCTTTGAGATCAGGTCTTCCACATTAGTCCCATGTTGTTTAATGTTAGTTTCAGACATCCAAGTGGCATCCTCATTAGGTAGACCTTCCTTCTAGTCCTCTTTATCTCCTTGGTGTGTAGGATGCATTCAAGAGTCATAGGTTTGCTTGGGGGTAGGTCCTTCACCCAATCTTCATCCTCCATGGTTGTTGTACCTAGTTCATTACCTACATTCATAGAAGCTTTGAAAGGATAAAAATCAGAAATGTTAAAGATAGGAGAGATTGCCACCCCAGGAGGTAGCTCTATTTCATAAGCATTTTGGCCAAACTTGTGGACCACCTTGCAAGGTCCTATCTTCTTCATCATGAGTTTGGTATACTTTCCTTTTGGAAGTCTCTCCTTCAAGTGTTCCATCACCAAGTCTCCAACCTTGAATTGGACATTCCTCTTGTTTAAATCTTCCTTTTCTTTATACTTCTCAACATTCTTTTGAAGGGTTTCCTTCACTTGCTGATGAATGTCCCTAATTGCAACAACAAAATCCTCTCCTTGAGCACTTCTTCTATCAATTCCTTACAGATCTCTTAGTTCATAGACCCCTCTACAGTGCATGCCATAGACTACTTCAAAAGGGATTCTACCAATTCTCCTATTCATGGAGTCATTATATGCAAATTTAGCCCGAGGTAAAATCAGATCCCAAGCTTGTCCATGCTCCTTGGTAAGGCATCTTAAGAGATTTCCCAATGATCTATTCACCACTTCAATTTTTCCATTTTTTTGTGGATGGTATGCAGAGCTAAAGGACATATTTGTGCCAAGTTTCTTCCACAAGGTCCTCCAAAAGTGACCAATGAATTTAGAATCCCTGTCAGAAACAATGCTTAAAGGCAATCCATGTATCCTAACAACCTCCTTAAAGAAGAGACCTGCTATATGAGATGCATCATTGGTGCATTTACAAGGAAGAAAATGTGCCATCTTACTAAATCTATCAACTACCACAAAGAAACTATCAAAACCTCTTTGGCTTCTAGGCAACCCCAATACAAATTCCATACTTACACACTCCCAAGGCCTATTGGGAATGGGAAATGGCTGATAGAGTCCTACATTTGACGAAGTTCCATTTTCTCTTTGACATATTGTGCATCCTTCCACATACCTTCTCATATCCACCTACAACTTTGGCCAATAATAAAATCTCCTAACTTGTTCCAAGGTCTTGTCAAGGCCAAAGTGACCTCCAAGACTCCCACTGTGTTTCTCCTTTATGATATTCTCCCTCATTGAGCATTTAGGAACACACAATTGGCTTCCTTTGAAGAGAAAACCATTTTGCAATAAAAATTCAGAGTATTCACCATGAAAAGAATTCAAATGCTACTCACAAATATTGTATACCTCCTTGAAATCTGAGTCTTCATGATACATATCCTTTAATGCATCAACCCCCATGCTTTGGAGTTGGATCTCTTGCACTAAAAGTGTGCTTCTACTGAGAGAATTTGCCACCTTATTTTCTTGGCCCTTCTTATGATTTATAGTGAAAGTATAGGCTTGCAAAGACTCTACCCACTTCATGTGCCTATGACCGAGTTTGTCCTATGCATTAAAAAAACTCAAGGCATGATTATCAATATAAACAACAAATTATTTAGGTAACAAGTAGTGCCTCCACTTTTTGAGGGCTTGGACCATAGCATATAGTTCCAAATCATATGAAGAATACTTTCTCTTTGCTTCATTCAACCTTTCACTGAAAAATGCAACCGACCTACCTTCTTGGATCAAAACAGCCCCTATTGCTTGATTGCTAGCATCACACTCAATGGTAAAACCTTTATCAAAATCGGGGAGCACAAGTATAGGCTTTTGTGCTACTCTCATTTTCAGATATTCAAACCCTTTATCAGCCTCATTGGTCCAAGAAAACTTACCTTTGTTACCTCCTTTGATGGTGTCCAAAATTAGTGCACAAATTTGGCTAAAGTTCTTGATGAAATTTCTATAAAAGCTTGCAAGTCCATGGAAGCTTCTCACATCTCCCATGGATTTTGGTGTTGGCCAAGTAAGAATAGCATCCACCTTTGAAGGATCCATCTTCAAACTTCCCTTGGACATGACAAAACCAAGGTATACTAGTTCTTCCTTCATGAACTCACACTTTTCCATGTTGATCAACAACTTCTCCTCTTGTAACCTCCTTAATACAATGTTAAGGTGCTTCAAATTTTCTTCTTTGGACCTGCTATAAACAAGAATATCATCTAAATAAACCACAAAAAACTTTCCAATGAAAGGTTTCAATACCTCATTCATAAGGCGCATAAAGGTAATAGGGGAATTTGATAGCCCAAAGGGCATCACCAACCACTCATAGAGCCCTTCATTAGTCTTAAAAGTTGTCTTCCATTCATCCCCCTCTTTGATCCTTACCTGATGGTACCCGCTCTTTAGATCAATCTTGGAAAAGTAAGATACTCTTGATAGACAATCCATGAGGTCCTCCATTCTTGGCATTGGGAACCTATATCTGATTGTGATCCTATTAATGGCTCTTGAATCAGTAAAAATCCTCCAATTCCCATCCTTTTGTGGTACTAGGAAATTAGGAACAACACATGGACTCAAACTCTTCCTCACTAGCCCTTTATCCATCAACTCTCTCACTTTTCTTGCAATCTCCTCATTTTGAGCAGGTGTCATTTTGTATGCAGCCTTATTGGGAAATGTGGCCCCTAGAATCAAATCAATATGGTGGCTTATATCCCTAATGGGAGGCAGGGAACTAGGTAATTCTTTCACCGTTATGTCCTTGTACCTTTCCAACAACTCTTGGATTTCCTTTGGTGTATCTTCCTTCTTTGTGGGAAAATTTGCTCCACTTTTTGACTTCATAACCAGGAAGAATCCTCTTCCTCCTCCTTCCTTCAAGGTATTCATGAAATCCTTCTCACCCACCATCAAAACACTAGGCCCTTCATGCTTTGCCTTATCTTCTTCTAGGAGAGGTGAAAGGTTGTAAGTCTTCCAATCCTTCACAATGGAGTATGTGTTCTTCTCCCCATCATGCTTGGTCTTCCTATCAAACTACCAAGGCCTACCAAGCAGCAAGTGGCACACATCCATAGGGATGATGTCACATAGAACCTTTTCTTTATATGGCCCAATGTTAAATTCCACCCATACTTGCTCATCCACCAAGACCTATTTTCCTTTACTAAGCCATGAAACTTTGTATGGGTTAGGGTGAGAAATTCTTTTCAAATTCAATTTTTCTACCAACTCAATTGAAGGAAGATTATCAATTGATCCTAAATACACTACTATCCTACACACTTTACCTTGTACCTTGCAATTTATTCTGAAGAGTGCTTTCCTTTGTGGGGGTTCTTCAGGGATTGATACCTTGAGTAATGTTCTCCTAATCATCAAGGACTCTCCAACTTTTGATGTAAGGTTTATACAGGTGAAGTCACACTTTCTTCATCCTCATGCACTAGTTGGTTCCTCCTCTCTCCAGCATGAGAGCTTGAGCCTTTTTTTACAAGACATTTGAATGTTGGGTGTCTAGGTTGGTTACAATTGTAACATCTCCCTAAAAATTAATTTGAGCCTCTTCCTCCATTAAATCTTCCCCTTCCATTGGGTCTCCTACCCCTGAATTCCCCTCTATTGCTTGAGTCTCCACTGAATTCATTGTGGCTAGATTCTTCTTGATGTTTTTGAGACTGATTTCTACCCCTACCTCTGAAATTTCTGCTTCTTCTTGTATTTTTCTGCTCTTGTTTCCTTCTTATCTCCTCTTTTTCCCTATATGCAGCTTGTATGCAATCCTCCATAGTCTTGGGAACAACCAAACTGATCTCATCTTGAATATTAAGTCTTAGGCCATTGATATACCTAGCCACTTTTTCCTTCTCACTTTCTTCATGACTACATCTCATACTCAACTTCTAGAATTGCTCAGTGTAGGAAGAAACATCCATGTCTTTTTGTTTTAGATTGTTCCTCTTTCTATATTCCTGTACTTCATGATCAGTAGGAAGGAATTGTGCCTTCAATCTATGCACCATCCTATCCCATGAGTTAATCATGGATTTACCCATCTTGACCCTTTCTCCTTGGGTGAAATTCCACCATGTCAAGGTGGATCCCTTCAGCTTTGTTTTGGTAAACTTTACTTTCTTATTCTCTGCCATGTCTTTGTTTCCAAAATAGTTATTTAGAGCCTCCACCCACTCTAACACTTCATCCACATCCATATTTCCACTATATACTGACAAATCAATCTTTACTCCAGAGGATTCTCCTCTAGATGCATGCAAGGCTTTAAGGAGTCTTCTCTCATGAGGGGGTATCTCTTCCCCCTGAGGGTTCTCTTCATCTTCTTCACCCTCTGGATCTTCTTCAGAGGAACTCTCTTCCTCAACTATCACTACTCTTCTCCTTTCTCTTGCTTCCAAGGCCTCTACCTCTTCTCTCAAGGCCTTCAATTCTCTTGAAACCAATGGTCCAACTTTTGGAGGCATGATGTCTTCCCTTCAACAACTACCTGCAACCTAGCTCTGATACCACTATGATGCAGAGTGGTAGGGAAGGAAAACACAACCACAAATGGAAAAGAAACTCCACACAATGCTTCTCTCAAATACTCTTATGAGGAGTCCTAAACTCCACTATTCCTTCAGGGAAGAAACCCCTCACACCAAGGACTCATGAACTAAGACCTTCCACCATACGTAAAGACACTTTTACCATGTCCACATAGACCAAATCAAGGTTCAATAACCCACCTTGCACCTAGGGACCATCCTTTACTTTTCATTCCAATATTTTAGGCCTCTTTTACATATAAGGTTTTTAACTCCACCCGGTAGAATAGTCAATTTAAATTCCACATGGAGGACTATTATGACACCAAACCACTAAAATTGGGCTCCCAAAATGGACTCCTACAAAGCCTCAAAACCTCTCTTCTTGACTATCAATGCATAATCCACAATGGCCTATTCTATTGCTGCTCCAAGAGGCCTAATCCAAAGACCTACACCTGGGTATTGACTACCTAGGCTCACCCATGCACCCAAAAAACCATAATTTAGACTTCTACAGGTTATTTACACCTTTCAACATCATCCCTAAGTGCCCCTTCACCAGATTCTTCAAAATCAAGCAAAAACACACTTTTTTTGCTTGTCAATTAGGCTTGCCACATAGAGATGTCAAGCCACAAATCTTACACCACTTCCTCCAATGAGCCTTTTGTTCTTCAATACCTTGAGGACATAGTAGTATAGACATATATCTTCCATCCCACTAGGATTTAGCAACTCTACAACATGGGGATAGAAGAAATTCACATTTTTCACCCAAAACCCTTATTTTAAGGGTTTTCAAGCCACCTGGGAGTAAAATTAAGATATATCCATTAATACTCAATGAAAACTCACCACTCTAGCACCAAAATAAAGCTTATTAAATCCTCTTTCCAACCATTATGTGATTGCAGCATAAAACTAAGTCTATAGGCCATACCAAGCATGGGAACAACAAACTTTGCACATAAAATTAAGAAAAAAACAACAAACTCTTTATCGAACGCCTTATTTTCTCCATCAACCACCTTGCCCCAACAAAGAGAGGCATATTTGAAGTCTTAAAAACTCCCTCCAACTTCTTGCAAGTGAATTTTTAATTAGTTTTCTGTTGGAAACACAAAAACCTCATTTTTCCACTTAAATGCCTAATTAAGGCAATTTAGACAATTCACACCAACTCGACTATCAAGAGCCTTGAAAATGTGTCAAAGGAATTTAAAACCTTTTCAAAGAACAAGGTGACTCCCCTCAGGTGTCTAGATACAACAAGTCATCTTTCTTTCTTAATTTTCCAAGGTGCACTAGACTTACAAAAGGAGGATGGAGACCTTGTTTATACAAAGGAGTTGGTCACCTAGACCAAAAATTCAACCAAAACCTAAAAGACCTATTAAAAAACATTTGAAATGGTCCTTAGGACCTTATTCCACCACCAAAACCAAGAAAAAAAAACTCACCAAACATATTAGTTCCCCTGGACCCCCTAGGTGCTCTTGCACCAAGGTAGTATAGGGCAGTTCACTCCATGAGGCTCTTTGAATGAAGAGAACTCATGAGTAGCGAATCCCCCTATATTACATTTTGGTGAAGCCAACGTGAAGAACATTTGTTCTTCGAAAAACTAGGAATTTATTTACCCCTCCTTGGGAGGGTCATAACTTTTGACTTGGTGCTCAGAACTCAAAACCGTTTGCATCATTGGAAAAGTCTCCTAAAAAACTAGTTCAATCCCTAAAATACTAGTGCCTTCATCAGTTGAATTTGATGCAAGTTCCAACATAAAAATTTTCTCCAAAGACCTTTGAAAATGCGATTTACTAAACAATAGAAGATAATAAAAATATCATAATGGATTTAATATCTTCTTTTATCAGTTCAATTTCTAATTTTGTTCAAAAATGTTAATGATATTCCATTTAGTGCATGTGATGGTGACTTGGAATTACCCATGTCACTTGGTGTCTTTGATCCTTCTCACAAAATTCCTCTTTCTTCTGAGGATATTTTGTTGCTAGAAGATGAAATCATTGATAGTTTTCTTAATATTACTTTACCTACTCTCCATTCCAATGCACTCTCTTCTAGAGATGTTACATTTGTGAATGATGAATCTCATCTTTGTTCTGATGCACTCTCTTCTAGATATGGTGCATTAGTGAATGATGAACCTCCTTCCACATCTGATTCTCCCTGGATCGATGTTGAGAATGTTTCTTCAAATAATTATTCCACATTTCATTCTATTTGGATTGATGTTGAGAATATGTACTCAAATAATTATTCTACTAGCTATGATAATTATGTAAATGTAGTTTGTGTCTCTATGGCCTCTCAAAGGCCTAGGAGACTGATCATTTACGTAACTCCAGCTAGTCCTCCTAAAAGGGTTTGTTCTATTGATGGTGTTCCATTTAATAGTAACTCTCCTGATATTCCTATGGCTCTGTCTTATGGAGTGGTAGCCTATACCTATGAGAATAGAAAAACTAAACAAGAAAGTCTTCCTTCAGCTCCTAAACCTATGACTAAAGCATCTAGTAGTTATGATTTTATTTAGCAACCTTAGGTTCCTCCAGATAAGATCTTACTGTAGGACTTTCTTCAGTCTGCTCCTTTTTATCAAGGTATGCTTTGAGAAGCCTTGCAAAAGATCTATTTTCCTTCTTTCGCTAGGCTGTTAGATGATGATGCATTGATGGCATTTATTCATGCAGATTTGTCAAATATTACGTTCTATCCATAGGAACTCCCTCCTTCGGAAGTACAAAAGAAAGTGGACCCTCTAATGATCATAGTTAATATTAATAAAATTGGCACTAGATGTACTCTTGTTGATGTCGGTTCGACACTCAATGTATGTAGCATTGATTTATTGCCTAATATTAATATTGACCCATCTTCTATTAATACTTCTTATGTTGTCCTTCGTGAGTTCGATAATGTCAGTCAACAATCCCTAGGCACGATAGTCTTGCCTTTGAAGTTGGGACCCGTTACCATACCTACCCTCATATATGTTATGGTAGAAAAGTTACCATGTAACCTTCCTCTTGGTAGACCATGGATTCATGCTATGGTTGTAGTGCTGTCTACCTTGCACAAATCTATTAAATTAATTTGTAACAATAAATTAGTCACAATCAAGGTTGACCTTGAGGCCATGCACTTATGTGAGATGGTGGCTACTAGTCAATCTTTGATTGTGCCTACTCTTATTCCTTCAGTATATTTTAATGTGTCTATGTTTACTCTAGTAGTACCTAACACAAAGGATGCTCTTGAGATAAATGTCCCTAAAGAAGATCCTTCTGAACAAAGGAGTCCTAAGTGTGCTCCTTCCACCTCTCCTCAAAGGAATGCATGTCTTAGTGATGATTGGGGTTCTCTAGACTTTACAGAATCCTTCAATGGGAAGTATAAAGTCGACCCGATCCACTTAGACCTTCTGATAACACCATCTACATTCGCTATCAAAGATAGTCATTCTTCTGCATCACATGGCAATGTAGACACAAGTTGCAATATTCTTAGTGTTGATCCTTCTTCTAAGGAAGAAGATTACTCTTCTACTAAAGAGGATGATAGTGATAGCCCTTTTAAAGAGGATGATTGTGATCCCATAGAGGAGTGTGATCCTTGTCATTGGGACAATGCTCTTTATGAGGATCCTCCTTTTCAAGATCTGCAAACATGTTATGGCCTCGATTGTAAAGCTTTTTTCTAAATATGGCTACAAGCGTAAAGGTTGTGGGAATAATGAACAAGATATTCAAGTCCCTATATAATTTAAACCCCAAATGCATAATATAGGGCTTGGTTACTCGAATGAACGGTCTAAATGGAAGCCATTGCTGAGTGACATGAATTCTTCTCAACCTCATCCTGTTGAGAAGATCCTTCCCCCATTGTCTTCTATCTTCGTGCCTCCTTCTTATTATGAGAAGATGAACCTTTCTCCACAAGAGAAAGGCTTGCTTCCCACTCCTCATCCTTTGTCCAAGCAAGAGTGTATTTTTCAGCTTCTAAAATCTCGCTTAATCACTCTTCCTTCTCCTACACGTAAGAAGTCTCATGAACGTGATAAGCATTCTTTTTGTGCATACCATTAAGTGCTTTGCCATTCCACTAGTGAATGTAAGGCCTTCAAAGATAAAATACAACAAATTTTTGATTTAGGTGCCATTAAACTCCTACTTGATTGATGCACCTGTCTTTTCTTTACTTGACAAGTGATATTGAGGTTTACCTCTATCCTGTCCTACACATCTTGCAAGGTTTTCCTCCCCTATTTGTTGGGGGAAGTGATAACTTATTCTGAAGATGTGTGTCCTCCTTAAGGACCCCTCCCTTCGCTATGTCTTTCAACTGAAGTGTCCCTTGAGTGGACCTCATCTTCGTTTGAAGAGTTCCTGGGGGAGCTCTTTGAAAACCTTTCTCTCAAGTGAATTATGTGGTGTCTAGTTTGGGGGTAGCCTAACTAGACCTATTTCATTTTCTTTTTGTCTAGCTTGGGGCTAGCCTGACTTGATCTCACTTTTCAAATAGTGTATCCCTTGAGGGGACCCCTCTCCTTTCGAAGGGTTCCTAAGGGACCCCTTTGAAAGTTTTATGGTCTGTGTGATAGGCCGCTTTAGACACGCTCTATCTACGGGTAGACATGTCGCCACTTTAGACATGCTCTATCTACGGGTAGATGTGTCGCCACTTTAGACATGCTCGATTTGTGGGTAGACATGTCGCCACTTTAGACATGCTCTATCTATAGGTAGACATGTTGCTACTTTAGACACATTCTATATGTGGGTAGACATGTCACCGCTTTGGACATGCTCTATTTGTGGGTAGACATGTTGCCACTTTTGACATGTTCTATCTACGGGTAGATGTGTCACTGCTTCCTGACTCTACGGAGTCCACTTTTCTAGGTTTCCTCCATGCAAGAGATGTTGGGGGATACCTCTCTATAGGACCGAGAATCTGTAGAGCTCCTTATTTTTGGTGATACGAGTTCTCCTCCTCGAGCAAGGTTTTCTTTTATCACCTCTTTTGTGGTGCGGGTTCTACTCCTGGGCGAGTTTTTCTTTCACCACATGCTTTGTTCTATCTCTCTCTTCTCAACTTGCATATATCGGATCGAAGATCTACATCTTCTTCATCCTGAGTATACACCCTTCCCCTCTTCACCTTAGAATTCTTCTATGCATAATTTCTTAATTTGGGGATGACACATAGTACTGAGACAACCTTCTAGACCGAGGTCTCTTTACTTTTCCAACTCAAATCCTTTAAATTTTTATGCTCTAAAATTTCTATCTATTATAGGTTCTTCTTGTCTAATGTATTATCTTCTTCCTCAATGGTTCAGGTATACATTTCTAACCTTAATCTTTTTTGATCTACTTTACCGAGCAATCATCAATATTCATGCTCGCTAAAGTGGGGGAAAAATGTATAAGAGTGAATTTGCACCCTATGTGAAATTCCCCTTTTTTCCTTTGTCCACATTATAAAACCAAGTTCAAAGGCTTAATTCCACCTAAGCCCGCTGCTTGAATCACACTTGGCGCCTATTTTGAGTGTCGGTGGAGACATTTCTATCAGAGACGCTCATGTGGTGTGCAAATTTCCATGCGTCACGCTTACATCCTTGATAGATTCCCACATCTGGAGCTTGCAAAGGCATTACAGTTCCCATTGGGGGTCAATTTGTAATGCCATCTTCAAACAACTGACTTGAATATGGCCATTTCTCTTTATCTCTTCTTCATATTCACCCCTTGAATAGGAATTTCAGCTCTTCACAACTTCCTCATTTCATTGACAAGCTCCATAAGCTATAAGCAACTTCTTCACCCTCTCTTCAATCTCCAATCACTTTACACTTCACAACAACAACATCAACACTTCACCACATTAGTAGAGAAAGTGTGGAACAGAACACCATTGCAGCAAAGGATTGAGTTCCTTTCATTTTCTTCCCCATTAGCCTTGAGTGCTCTTGGTGGAGGTGGTAAGATTTCAATCCTCTCCTCTGTTACTTGGTTGAGTAGCATAACACTTTTTTTTAGTGCTTTAAGAGCTCTTTACTTCATTTTTCCTTTTCTCTCTATCTATCTGGCCATCCATGGAGGTGGGAACACCAAAACGGGGGTTTGAATGAGGAAAACCCCTATACAGTCCCAACATTTTCTCCAGATATCACACTCGTGGGTTTTGAAGATATTCATTTGGTGAAGGCTTCATCACTTACATGGTTGTAAGTATTTCTTTCCTTTCTTTTTCTTATCTTTATTAGTTTTACTTTACTCTATTTTAAGATTTCTTAGCAGTTCGAGTAGAAGTAACCACTTGAGCATTTTCTATGATAAACTCACTCTCTAGTTCATATGAGATGCCAACGTTCCTCGGGGACACCAATGCACCACACTGTCATTCGTATTCTATGCTGAAGTCCTTTGGCCGAGAGCTTAACAGTTTTTCCAAAGAATATTTGTGACCTACACTTCCTAATTCTAAAACTTCCGCATTGTTCCATTGAGGTAGTATAGTGTAGTTTTCCCCATGAGGCTCTCTAAATAAAGAGAACTTGTGAGTAGAAAATCCCTCTATATTACACTAAGATACCGATTAGACCTGGATACATGGAAAATTCATGGACAGTCCAGTATGGTAATTGAGTAGAGTGGAGGGTAGATACTTGTCTCTTTTGTAGTGAGTTATAGCTTCCAACCTTTCAAACTCAAGTCAACTTGTATGTGGCACCTTTAGGCTCATATGATGTAATTTTGGGAATAAATTGGTCAACCGAGCATAAGGCTATAGTGAACTATGAGGACAAGGTGGTCAATTGTCTGGATGATTATGGAAACCAAGTCGAGGTTTGTGGAATGTAGAGACCCTTAGAGCTTAGAAATATTTCTATGATGGAACTTAAGAAGGCTCATCAAATGGGATGTGCAATTTATGTAGTGCATGTCAGTAATCTTGATAGCAAGGAATCATATTTAGATGACTATCCCATTCTCAAGGAGTTCCAAGATGCATTTCTTGAAGAACTTACAGAGTTACCTCCGAAGTGAGAATTTGACTTTTCTATCAACCTTGTTCCAGGAGTTGAGCCTCAATCCAAGGCATCCTATTAGATGACCACCACAGAACTCTATGAGTTGAAGGACCAGTTAATGGAATTGTTGGATAAAGGGATTATAAGACCTAGTGTGTCTCCTTGGGGAGAACCAATTATCTTTGTGAAAAAGAGGGATGAAACCTTGTGTTATTGTATAGATTATTGGATGTTGAACAAGGTGACCATCAAGAACCGATATCTACTCCCAAGGATTGATGAGCTATTTGACCAAATGAAGGGAGTGATGGTGTTCTCCAAAATTGGTCTCAGGTCAAGGTACCACAGTTGAGAATTTAGGAAGAAGATATTCCAAAGATTCCATTTAGATTTTGATATGGACATTACGAGTTCACATTGGTAGTTTTTGGTTTGACTAATGCACCAGTGACCTTTATGAACCTCATGAATAGAATATTCAGAGACTGCTTAGATGACTTTGTTCTTATCTTTATTCATGATATTCTAGTCTACTCAAAGACTATCAAAGAGCATGATAGACATTTGAGGATATTTTTTCAGCAATTGAGAGAAAGGAAACTCTTTGGGAAGTTTTCCAAGTGTTCATTCTATTAGGATAGGGTGCACTACCTAGGCCATATCATTTCAGGTGAAGAAGTCTCCGTAGACCCAAAAAATCTCAAGGTAACCATGGAATGACCAGTGCCTTAGAATGTGTTGGAAGTCCATAGCTTGATAGGCCTCACAGGATACTATAGGAATTTTGTGCAAGGGTTCTCTCAAATTTCATCTCCTATTACCTCACTCAAAAGGAAGGGAACATGGTTTGAATGAACCCAGAAATGCAAGTAGGCATTCTAACTCCTGATGGAGAGGCTCACAACAACACCAGTGCTGACCATCCTTGATCTTAATGGGAGATTCACAGTAATCACAAATACTTTAGGAGAGGGATTGGGAGTATTATTAATGCAAGACAGACAAGTGGTAGCATATGAATCAAGAAATATCAAGTAGCACAAAGTGAACTACACAGCTCATGATTTAGAATTGGTCGTGATAGTTGATGCCTTATAGATGTGGAGGCATTACCTTTTGGGAAAGCCATTGGAACTCAAGATAGACCACTTAGGATTAAGATACATATTTACCCAACCAAACCTTAATGCGTGACAGAGAAGGTGGTTGGAATTCCATAGCAAGTATGACTTTGGAATTGAATATATAAAGGGAAAAGAGAATAGAGTCACTAATTATCTTAGTAGATGAAGACATATGAAAGCCATGATCTCAACAAGGTCTAACTTGAGACAACAGTTGATTCAGAATTTGCTAGGGGATGAGCACTATGAGAAAGTGAAGAGCACCCTAGCAGTAAATCCTTCAGATCATTGGTTTGATGGGTATGAGATAGAATCAAATGGTATCTTGAGATATTAGAGAATAATGTATATTCTTAACTCTAGAGAGTTGAGGAAGTTGGTTTTAGAAGAGGTTCACAATGCACCTTGTTCAGGACACCCCAAAGTATCTAAGATTATCGTAGAGCTAAAGACTTTGTATTTTTGGCCTAAACTTGAGAAGGATTTAGTGGAATACGTATCCAGATGCTTAGAGTGCCAACGAGTCAAGGTTGAGCATGCACATCTAGCTAGGTTACTATATCCTCATGACATGCCTAAGTAGAAATGGTAGGTGATCAGTATGGATTTTGCATAGGGGTTGTCATTGAGCAAGACAAGCATGATGTTATATTGGTCATGATTGATAAGTTGACTAAGGTTGTGCACTTTATTCTAGGAAACCTTAAGGATGGATCGTTGACCCTGGCTAAGAAATTTTACTAGGAGATCTTCTACTTACATGGAGTGCCAGAGACTATCATTTATGATAGGGACACACAAATGACATCAAGGTTTTCTAGACAAACTTGAATGCTGCATTGGGGACAAAAATGAATTTTAGCTCAACTTATCATCCTTTGACTGATGGGTAGACAAAGAGGGTGCATTAGGTAGTTGAAGATCTCCTCTAAATGTATTGTGTGTACCAACAATATAGATGTGAATTGTAACTCCAAGAAAGTGCAGAAAGAAAAGATCAAGTGCAAGCATGCAATGCGAATCTAATGCTAAGCAACAAAGAACAAAGGAAAGTAAAAACGTAATAAAACTAAACAATCTCACCAAATTGCTACGTATTTCCATGAATCATCTCGATTTCCCTTCTCCATTTTGCTGTTGTAGTATAATTTCCCTCAGATTTTCAAGAGTTCGTGCAAGTATAGCCTATGATAGTGATTTAGCAAAACATCGAAGATTCAAGATAAGTGCTCTCAAAAGTCAAGATTTCGCGAGTTTTCGAGAGAGATTGGAATGAAGAATGATAGATCAATTTATAGAAAATTGATTATTCGAACGACAGGCCAGGATTGAAAGATCAACAGATGGTTGAGATTAACTGATTAGACATGCATTATGATAAATGTCAGTAATGACATGAGTGATACAAATTAGAAATAGAATTAAAGATTAAATAAATGATTTAATCTTCTAGTTTGGTATTCGAAAACATAAGAATTATCTTTGCATGACAAAGATAAAGATGGATTGAAGCAACTCTTGTTTGAATGCATGCACAAGGTTTAATTAATTAAATAGGAATATTTAATTAATCCACATGTACATGCAATTGAGTTAGCACTAGATGATTGAATGATTTAACGAAGAGATTACTCAAGAATGCCACTCAGACATTAAATCAAGAGTTAACTGAGTGATTTGAAATAGATATTTGAGTCGAGTCAAAGTGAATACTTAGATAACTCACACAATTTATCTAAATATAGAGGAATGCGTTAAAATAGAATTCATGAATTAAATAATTCATTTAATTCAAGATTTGATATTTGAAGAATAATTAAATAAATAAGATTTATTTAATTAAGTGATGAAAGGATTTAAATGAATAATTAAATAAATAAAGAATTTATTTAATTATAGTTGAAGTATGATAAAGAGTATTAATTAAATAAGAATTGAATTATGAAGAATTAATATTAATGTGTGTCATAGCTTAAACCAGATTTTGTGTCTACATTTTCCCCTCTTTGATACAATGTCATTTTGGCGTTGTGTCAAAGAAAATCGATAAAAATATCCCAGTAATGCCCATGTAAAACAGGTGAAGGTATGCCCCCTCGGGAGGGGGGGTTCAAAGAACATGAGTGTGCTCTCGAAATTGACGAGAGAACTAGAAGATGAAAGAAAAAAGGATAGAAGAAAATAGATAAGGGTGGTGAAGATGTAGAAAAGAAGAAATGTTAGTGCGAAAAGAAAGATAGAGAAATAATAAAAGAAATGAGATGGATTTTAGTATTAGCAATCTTTGATGTTTTGTTGTATCACAAAAGGAATTGCACTTTATCATCATTGGGCGGGACTAATACAAATGGAGAAAAACACCATGATATGACATAGATCAAGGTGTGCAAGGTCATCCACTTGCTAATAACAGATAGTCACAGACAAGGATTGTTGTTAACTCATACTAAGGGCACAAGTTGCCCCATTCCTTTTGTCAAGACAAACCATAGACAAAAAACAAAGGAAAAGACAGGTCATGAGACATCATCGCTCCTCTAAATCCTTCATGGGACATCCTTGAGCAAACTAGTAACATGACTCAAAAATCAAAGTTAAAAGACAGTTGATAGACAACGGTCAAAGAAAACATAATTTTGATACATCGTTGCTTCTCTAAATCCTTCATGGGACATCCTTGAGAAAGCTAGTAACATAATTCCTAGTCATCAATTCAAGATAAATGAGAAGATAAATAAGCCATAAAGTCAAAAAGCCAGTGAAGTATTTGCCAAAACTTGATATTTGTTTGATTTGTTTTGATTGATAGAAGGATTGATTGATAGAGCCTGATGATAGGAAATACACATCTGGATAAGGACTGTAAGTATAGTTTCGATGTTATGACTATCTGTATAAGGCATGAAAAAGCCTAGTTTCAGAAAGACATATATCGTATAAGACGTTGAGTCAGATACCGTTGATGTGATAACCTGTGTAAGGCTATGTTTGATTGTTTGACCATGTCGATTATGCAGGAAGGACTCATCCTATATAATACATAGATTGCCTTGTTGATATCCATATTCAGGAAGGACTCATCCTAAATAAGACAAAGGTTGATTGTTTTGATAATGTCTATCTGCACGAAGGACTCAACCTGTAGCAGACATCAATTGATCTATTTTGATTGTTTCCTTGGCAATTTGTTTGATTTGACTTAGAGACATTGCTGACTTGTTCACCAGATTGATGCATGACTTGATATGATGTGTTGACAATTGACTATGTGTGACAGAAAACCCTAAAGGACTGACCTAGTGCGGCCTCGGGGGCTCATCGATTGATGGCCTTGCCTACATTATACACACAGAGACCTCGTAGTTTGACTTGAATTTGATTGACAAGACTGACTACAAATAGAAGAGGTGTGTGAAAGTGAATGTGATGAAACCTAATGGACTGACCTAGTGTGGCCTCGGGGGCTCATCGATTAATGGCCTTGAATACATTATACATGCAGAGACCTCATAGTTCGACATGACCAATGACCTTGTCATATAGACATATGGATGAATCATGATTTTATACAAACTAACCTAAACGGACTAACCTAATGCCTCAGGGGCACATTAATAGATGGCCTTGCCTACATCTAGTCAAAGAGGCAACATAGTTCGACAAATGACAAAGACTGACAAGTGCAACTGACTCTGACTCTGTTTTTTGGATTTTTGAAATGTTTTGATTTTTTTTTGTCTTTTTGAAGTTTTTTGATGTTTTTTGTGTTTTCTCAGGTCATTTTGCGATGTTTGTGGATTTTTCTATGGTTTTACTTCATCAACACAGCCAATGGAAGAATTGATATGACGCACGTCAAGTGTTTGCCCCTAGTCAAGTATAAGACCAATTGATTATGAATAGGATAGTGCAGTCGATGTCAATCGTGCCAAGTTATGGGAAAGACTACCACTTATTATGAATGGTATATACAAGCGATGGATATGAAAGACATGGTATATGTACAGGGTAGTGGATTATGTACAAAGATAAGGACTATGTACAAGGTAGGCCAGATTAGAATAATAGTAGACAAAGGAGCAGAGTGAAGTACACATGGTGCCTGTTTGCCAGGTTTTCACCATGGTACCTATCCAAAGCGCCACTGAAGTGGTTTTCACTATTGGATGGATAATTTTTCTTTACTATTTTCTTGATTATCTTTTTTTTTTTTTGTGTTACCAAGACGCCTGTTTGCTAGGTTTTCACCTTGGTAACGATTTTTATGATTTTCCAATTTTTTTGTATTTTTGCTAATTAAGACAAAGGCTCCCAGAAGCTATGCGTAGAACTTCTTCAGATGAAGACTATTGATTGGTGAGGACAATGGTTCCCCTTCAGGAGTAGAGAGTTGGTACGCTCCTGATCCAAAAGCTTCTGTAACAATATAAGGTCCTAACTAGTTTGGTTCAAACTTTCCTAGTTTGTCTCTTTCTGCTTGATTCTTTGGGTTCTCCATTAAAACCAGGTCACCAATATCAAAGTTTTTTTTCAAGACCTTCCTATTATAGCTACAACGAAGGAAATTCTGATATGCTTGGAGATGGTCTAATGCCTTCAGTCTTTGCTCATCCAGGAATTCTACCTCATGGAGTCTCAATACTCGGTACTCTTCATCATCAATGTGGCCTTTCAAGGATACCCTTAGGGAAGGAATCTAGACCTCAATAGGAAGAATAGCTTTAGAACCAAAGACTAATGAATAGGGAGCGGTACCAATGGGAGTATGGATACTTGTGTGATAAGCCCATAAGGTAGGGTTAAGCTGTAAATGCTAGTCACGAACAGCATCATTGACAGTCTTCTTAAGGATTCTAATGATGGTCTTGTTAGATGCCTCTGCTTGGCCATTACCTTGTGGGTAGTATGGAGTGGAGAAGTGATGTTGGATATGAAATTCATCACATAGATGGTAGACTTCTTGATTCTTAAATGGGCGGGCATTATCTGTGATGATGGACTGAGGGACACCATACCGACAGATGATATAGTTCAGAATAAACTTAGAAATCTGTGTGCTGGTAATGTATGTCATAGGAATGGCTTCAATCCACTTCGTAAAGTACTCAGTGGCAGTGATAATGAACTTGTTTCCATTAGATGATGTGGGGTTGATCTTACTTATGAGGTCGAGTCCCCATTGGGTGAAGGGCCATGGTGACGTTATAGGATGGAGCTCTTGTGCTAGTGCATGTATCAAATCTCCATGAACTTGGCATTGGCGGCATTTCATTACAAAGACATATGAGTCTTTTTCCATAGTAGGCTAGTAATAACCCAGTCTCATAATATTTTTGGTTAAAGTAGGACTGCTAGAATGGGAACCACATATACCCTCATGCACCCCACACAAGGTTGCTTGTGCTTTAGTAGAATCAAGACATCTTAGTAGGGAATTATCTAAGGCGTGTCTATATAGGGTGTCTCTGACGATTGTGTATTTGGCTGACTTGCGAAGGAATGTCCTACATTGGTTATTTGATAGGCCAGTGGGTATGACTTCAGCATGAAGGTAGTCATAGATTTATTTGTACCATGGGGAATCAGGACCAACAATGTCACATACCATTTTAGAATTTGGGATATCGTAGGATGGGACCAAAAGCTATTCTACCAAGAACTCAAAATTAGGCACGTTGTTAGGAATGTCAATAAGTGATGCAATTGTAGCCATAGCATCTGCTACCCTATTTAAAACATGAGGTATCTGATGAAATTTGACCTTGTCAAAGTACTCTATAAAGCTATCACCCATGCATTTGTAGGGAGCAAGCTTCTCATCCTTAGTCTCGTAATTATCATTTACGTGTCTGATTACCAGTTGAGAGTCACCATATACCTGTAGATTCTTAATTCTCCATTTGAATGCCATGCGTAATCTTGTCACTAGAGCTTCATACTCTGCTATGTTGTTAGTACATGGAAATGAAATCCTAAATGACTTAGGGATGGAATCACCCTGTGGTGCGATAAGCAATATACTAGCCCCTGAGCCATGATTTTTATGTGAGCCATCAAAGTATAGTTTCCATGTTATGTTTGTGTCAATTGTGAATATGAACTCATCAAGAAAGTCCACAACTAATGGGTGATCTGCCTATATGGGTGTGTCTGCTAACTGATCAGCAATGGCCTATCCTTTAATAGCCTTTCTTTCTACATACTGGATATCATACTAACTAAGTATCATAACCCATTTGGCCAGTCGCCCCGTTAATGCTGCCTTGTTGAGAAGATATTTTAGAGGATCTATTTTAGCAATCAACATTGTTTGGTGGTTTAGCATATAATGCCTTAGTTTTTGGGTAGCAAATACTGCTACAAGATAGGCACATTCAATGGTACTATAGTTGAGTTCATAACCTACCAAAGTCCGATTGATATAATAGACTGCCCTTTCATGACCTTCATCATCATTCTGTGCAAGCAATGCTCCGAGTGATGAATGGGTTGCTGTAATATAAATAATCAATGGTCTTCCTTCAACTGATGGCACTAAGACTGGTGGTGTGAGTAAATATTCTTTAATCAGTTGAAAAGCCTCTCCACACCTAGCTATCCATGCAAAGGGTACTCCTTTCTTAAGTAGATGTTGAAAAGGATGTGTCTTAGCAGTCTTCCATGTAATGTCCTTAACTGACTGAGATTAGTGGGTGGGGCCATGTCTATGATTGATTTCACCTTAGCCAGATCCACTTCAATGCCTCGTCTGGAAATGATATACCCTAGCAAGTTTCCCGACTTCACTCCAAACACACACTTCTTGGGATTGAGTCTCACTTTATACTTCTCCAGCCTTTGAAATATCTTGTCTAAAACTTGTAAATGTTATGCCCTTGTCTTGGATTTAACAATAAGATCATTGACATAATCTTCCATAAGAGTGTGTACTAGATCATGAAAGATGGTGGTCATGGCACGTTGATAGGTTGCTCTAGCATGCTTGAGTCCAAAGGGCATAACATTCCAACAATACGTTCCCCAAGGACAAGTGAAAGCCATCTTAGGTTGGTCTTTAGTTGCGATTCTGATCTGGTTATATCTTGAAAATCCATCCATAAGGGACAGCATCTCATATCCTTTTGTCATGTTAACTATCATGTCTATTTTAGGCAAAGGGAAGTCATCCTTAGGACAAGCCTTATTGATATCTCTAAAATTAGTGCAGATGCGGATGCCCCTAGTTGGTTTAGTGACTGCTACAAGATTGGAAATCCAATCAACATAGTTGATAGATCTAATGAAACCAATAGTTGATAGATCTAATGAAACCAACGTCTAAGAGTTTCTTGAGTTCTTCCTTGACTAATAAAGCAATATGTGGGTGCATTTTTCTCAATTTTTGTTTCACTAGTTTGACACCTGGTTGTAAGGGAAAATGATGTAGAACAAGTTTAGGATCCAACCCTAGCATGTCTACATATGACCAAGCAAAATTTATCTGTCTTTGTGCAAAGAAGTTATGGAACTCTGGCTACTCTTCTGTTGTCAATGACGCTGCAAAATAAACCAGTTGAGGATTCTCTTTTGTGCCTATGTTGACTTCTACCGATTCTTCAATGAGCATGGGTGACTTTTCTTGTGTAATAGGGGGAATATTCAAACCTCCATCCTTAGGTGCCTCAGAGAGTTTTTCACTTTCGGATGCATCCTTTCTTTTTACTTTTTCATTGTCTAAAGGTGCCTTTCAGTTTTCACCTAGAGACTCGTCCTTTTTATCTTGTTTATTCTTTTTGTCATTTTTGTGACTTGAGGGTTGAACAGATTCCCCAAAATATTCTTTGTTTTC
>VDFB02193867.1:249857786-249869738 GCA_007258455.2 Sequoia sempervirens
TCTTCTTTATCTCAGAAATATATGAGAAAAATCATTGCGATCATTTATGTAATTCATGGGTAGAAACAAGGGAATTTTTTGTACTTTTTCTAGGGTTAGACTTAATATTACCCAGAAAACTATTTCTTTAAGGAGAAAAATTAGTCTTATAATCTGATCGTAATTCTGAGTTTATTTGTAGAATTTGTTATATGCAAATAAAGTTTCAAATTTTTTGTGCCCTAGTTTTGAAAATATTGTTGTTTTTCTATTATCCCTATTTGGGGATATTACATGCACACAGGTGTTGGACATAAGAAAAGCATGAAAGATGCTAAAAAAACACAATTTTCTACCCCAGTAAGCCTTACCCACTCAATGTAAAAACACACACTACCATTTCAACCCTGTTTAGTAAATTGGAAGGATTTTATAGTGGATTTGAAGATTAATGGGAGTTGACCAAAATATAGCGTGCAACACTTATAGTGGATTTGTTGGCACTTGCACTTGTTTGTCCTCTTTCTCCCTCCATTTTTCAATTTCCAGCTAGCTGGATGTTTTGTGGGCGGCTTGGTATTTCAATTGATCCTTGTAGTCATTATGCCTTCTGGATCATAGCTCCAAATCTCTGCTCTTGCACACACGAGATTAATAGGAGCCAAATAGACTAGTTCATTTTTATACTTTCAAAAGAGAATTTTATATTTCAAATTTAAAATACAATTTGGGTCCAATTATTTTCCTTCATTTTAATTATTATGTAAAATTGAAGCACAAAATGTCTACAAAACACTTTATTTGAACACCTCCTAGAAGATATCAAGGGCCTAAAAGTAATAATATAATAATAATGCTACATTAGAAATTGATTTGACATTCTAGAATAATATGCACATTTCACTAAATTAATGTGTTGCAATATTATTTGTCCATTTTAGTTGGCTTTTGATTAAAGAGTTTGATCTAACATCTAATATCATGCAACATTTCCTCTAAGAAAAAGCATTTGGAAAGTACAAAGCTAAATTCCATAGCCTTCATTAATATCCTTGTTGTTTCTTACAATATGGAAGCTTTAATTGAGGTATGGACATCCATAAAAGTATAACATATAGAGGTATTTTTTCCAAATGTTGAGGTTACAACTATCCTAATCGTATCACCTACTTTCAGTGTTGTGCCATCATATCGAACATGAAACAAATCTACAACTCTATATAAATAAATATATGGTAGAAATATCTAATTGTGAATTACATTTACTTTTCTTGTTTTTTCATATTTGTTCTCTATAGGCTATGCCATATAGTATGCTATGCATAATAGTAATCTCTTTAGTTTTCATGAGTAAACTTCTTCACAACTTAAATATAAGATAGATATAAATATGTAAATATATGCCAAGTCAATAAGAGTAGATGGTGCAAAGCATCTAGGTGGTAGATAAGGATATGATGATATGATTGAGTCTTTTCTTACTCCATGAAGGATTTTAATAATTCATGATTTTGGGTCTATTTTAAAATGAATAGTTTAAACAAGATGTGCTCTTCATAAATGAATTATGATCTTCAATGCATGCTTCACAAGTGGGACATTTTAGTGCTATAGGAAATTTATAACAAATGGGTGGCCCTAGGAAACTCATGTAAAATATCTAAAAGTAACACTTATCTTTCTAATGTCAAGCCTTCTAAAAATAGTGTTTTATTAAACTATAAATAGATTATTGTCACCACTCTTCATTCCACATGAAATGCCAAATGTAGCAATTGCTTTGTTTCTTTTGTCAAGTTTCATTAACCAAGCTATTTAGTGGGTTGAATAAAGTTTTGTTATGACCCTTAGTCTCTTTAAAATAATTAGACAAGATTAGGAAGAGGAAGGGGAGAAAACTAAACTCATTCAAAATAGGGGTAGCTGTGGGTTTGTTGGTTTTCTTTGTATACTATATACTTGGTTCCTATAGGATAAACAAGTCACTGTAGAAATGAAAGATTTTTGATTATCTACCTAATATTGTTTTGTGTTTTTGAAATGGAGGAGATCTACAACTCTATATAAATCGCTATATGCTAATGGTCAAATTATTAGACTATTTAGATCATTTTCTTAGTTGTGTATCCTAACTAATATAGAGTAAGTTTTTTCATTTTAATTGACTACTACATAATAGTTTTTGTGTTGAAAGAATTGTTTCCATTCTTTGTAGTTTTTAAATTGGAATACAAATCATATTTAATTTCACGCCAATATACTTCTTTCATAAAGATATTTGTTTTATTTTTCCTTGCTATTTTCATCTTAAAATTTTAAAAAATGTATTCTATAATATAGAATTATTTTCAAATTGGGACAAAAAGGATTCTAAGAGATATATTTAATCATAAATTTTACAATCATAAATATCATTTAATGTGTATGTTGTAACTTCACTTTTAGTTAAAATAAAAATAACTTAAAGTTATTTATACATATAGTTAAATTGGCAAAGTTGTTTGAGTTAATTACTAAATTTGATCTAAAAATGTTCAACACTTTAGATAAATTCAATTAGATATTGTTAAATTGGAGGTGTCATTTGAGTTAATAATTAAATAACGTAATAATCAATTAAAGCAAGGGACATAATTTTGGATGTGTTTGAATTTAATAAATTACAAATTAAAATAGACATAAATTACTTGAAATAAGTGCTTCATAACCTATCAAAAAGGAAAAAGGAATTTTCTAAAGAAAATAACACTTGACCCAATCATAAATGTATGACCTTCATAGAAAAGAGTGATCCACCTTAGGAATAGCAACTACCCCATCCAAAATTTTCTCACATTACACAAAGCCACAATGTTCCTCCAAGATAAGCCAATCAAATCCTACCTTATGTGTCCTAGTAATCAAATTGGAGATGATCCTAAAAATGACATTGCGAAGGGTGACTGGTCTAAAAAATCTAAACAACTTTGCAAGTATTTCACTACTATGATCAATGTGTCATCTTTCATGAAATTTCCCAAAACACTATTCATTATGATCATATGGAAATTTCTAGGAGAGCTACAATAGTTGTAACATCATGAATTAAAAACATTAAAAAGTACATCATGAATTAATTATGTAACCATATAAGTCAAATATAATTCTATCAAGAAATCAATATCAAATAGATAATATAATCACATAACTCATACATTTCAGTGCCACTGATCTTCTTCTTCATCCAACTCTTTGTCTGTATCATCCGATCTAGATTCGACATTGTAAGGATTGGTCATATCATCATCATCGTCATTGATATCAGTTTCGATAATGTCATCATCCACACGGATATCATCTTCATGAACAATAAATCCTACATCATCATGATTTAGTTCCTCTTCTTTGACATCTTCGTTAGGCACATCATCAACTAACTATTGATCCTAATCATCTTCTAGTTCTTTGGTATCTTCTTCCACCACATTATACTTTACCGAACTTCCTCTTGGATCATGTCTAACAACAAATGACCAACCCAATTTACCTGAAACCTCTGAGTAAAATACCTGCTCATATTGGCTTGGAAGAACATAGGGCTCATTTCCAGCTCACTCAATCGACCTTGTATTAACCATGGTAAATCCATTATCATATTCAATAACAGTTCTCTCGAGATCATTTTCATTCAATCGTAGCTTGTACCATTGGACGACGAACAAAACTAATTTGAAGGACTTAAAATCACACTCAAGTATATCATCCAAAATCCCATAGTATCAATTTTCTGAGACTTCTGGATGTATGTCACTTCTAGATGAAACATTAGTCACTTGAAAGACTGTAGTTATACCAAAATAACAAGTTTTCTTCATGTCATCCAACTTTTTGATTCAAAATTTACAACCATTGCACCACATAGCCTTGTGGTGTTTCACCTACAATATGTCAAACATGTAAAAATTATTGCATCGTTAGTTGATAAACATATTTATTCTTGGCCGAATGTATGCAAAGAAAAAAAACTCAACATATTTATACATCAATATAATTGAAAATAATTAAATAATATGGGTGATTAGTATATTTATACATACCTATTTATCTCTTAAACCATATGCTAAATCAATTTCCCTTGGTGTAACATTGGAATCTCCATTACGATGAGCTTCTTTAACCAATGAAGCCACACATTCCCATGTTAATGCACAACTAGATTGTTGACATCATTCAATCCATATTGTCATCCAATCAAGATTGTTTGTGACGTACAAATGTAGTGCATCCCACTCGACCAAGTATATAAAAAAAAATTAAATTTACAACCGATGTATAATTAGTTAATTTTACGGTATATGACCTTAATTTATAATTGATGTATATTAAAGATTAATAATTAAATAAGTACAATATACATAACAACTAAATGTAAAATGTATTCTAATTAATCTCCATGACCATCTTATAATTACCTCTCACTTTCCTCAATCTACCTTTTCCCATCAGGTAATCCCCTTCAAATTTGTTAATGGAGTTGGGATCCCAAATGCAATCTACATGGATCTTTGTTACAAACTTAGGAAGATATTTAGTAATGTACACCATGGTCTGGTATACCATATATCCCTCCACCATAGAACCCTCAAGATGTGCTCTTTTTCTAACCAAATCCTTCAAAAGTTTCAAGTGCCTCTCAACCATCCACATTGACCTTGTGTGTACAGGTCCACACAATTCAATCTCCTCAACTTGGTGTATGAGGTAGTTTTCTTGTGCATTGAAAAATGTCGAAGGTAGACACTTTTGCATTTCACACTTTAGACGAGGAATTTTTCTCTTCTAATAATTTATATCTTCTTTATGGATTTCTTTAGATGACAACCATCTACAAGTGATTCAAGGCGCAAATATATTAATGAGATTTAACAAAAATATACAATATATTACATAACAAGTAAAAAAAATGGAAAATATAAGATCTATACAATGAATTGAACAAATATCACTACTTACCTCATGTATTTTCCAAGACCATATATAACTTGCTTGACATTGTTGTCGAAGTTGTCTAGGAGAGATAGAGGTAGAATGTATTGCAACAATTATAAAACGATCTTTTCATTATTTTTCCAAAAGTAGTAAACATAATACACTGAAAAGTACATGCAGTATACAAATATATATATATATAATATACCAGAATAATTAGCTTAATGAAGGTATGCCAATCATGTGTTTTCATCTCTGACCCAAATTCACCTTTCTTTGTTATGATATTGTTTATGTTCACAACAAATCCTGTGGGAAATCAATTTTTTCATATGACTTCTTTTATAGCATTGCTTTGTTGCTTCATTAATAACCAGGGAAGGGAACTTATATTAATTTGGCCTTCATCACTATTTAATTGAATGACATTTTTCATTGCATGATTGGCTTGCTGAATGTCACTACAAATTTTGACAATTTTTTCTTTGTCATGCCTTCCATCCAATATTTTCCATAATATTTTTGTTATATTCTTTCAGATATGCATTGTATCAAACAAATGCACAATTTGTAGTTGCTCATAGTAGGGCAACCAACTAAATTGTATGGGACAACTTTTTAGTCCCTGTGGAAGCCGACCATTAATGCCTTGATGACCTTTATGAAGCATATAAGTTAAACAAATTAACAATGAAAATCATTGTCAATTACAACATGATTAAACAAAACACTATAAAAATATAAATTCCAAACATATCATATATGATAGATAAACAATTTGATCTAATGTATAACCTTGATGATTAATTCTATTATATTTCAACTTCCATAGGCGAGGTGTCATTCTTTGTGGTTTTGATGTAGTCTCTTCTTTCCCATTGAAGAGATGTTTTTCAGTAGTTCTATACTTGTGATTTCTATGGAGGAAGTTCCTACACTCATCAAACACCTACTTTCCTAAACTTGTTGAATGACGAGATTTCATCTTTGGACCACAAATTGGAAATACAATTTTCCCTTTGTTTGAAGACCTGCAAGATCATATATAATTGGATTAAATATGTCAATTTTTATAATTATATATAATGAATAGATTATTTAAAAAACATGCATGATATCTACTTCATAAAATTAAATATTGTTAAAGTGCAGTCAAATGTTATAACATACCACAAAAATGTGTTAGCCATGGGGCATCATGAATTCTCCATACAAGCATTCCATGGAATTAAATTTTTCTTTCCTATTGGTCTAGAGACATCATACATAGTGACGCCATTCCATAACTTTAGTAACTCGTCGATAAGAGGCTCGATATATACATTCATATCTTTAACTTGGTACTTACCTAGTTGAATGAACATAAAAATTACATAATTATTATAACCATTTTACTGCAACCTATATAAATTAATGTGCATGACTATTAAATGAAAAAAATATTAGTCATTACGCAACAAAAAAGAAAAATGAGATGCTACTACGTTAAACAAAATTGATGTAAACAAATACCTGGAACAATCATTGCCAACATTATGTGCTCCCTCTTTATTGACATCCATGGAGGAATGTTATTGTTGATAACAAAAAAAGGCCACATCGAGTAAATAGATCTCAGCTCTCCAAATGGATTGACATCGTCCGCTGCCAATGAAAGCCTAAGATTATAGGGTTCTCCTTTAAAGTGTGGCCATTTTTCCTCCATGTCCCTAAATGCAGAACCATCCGCAAGCATTCGAAGAATTTCATCTCCACTTCTATTTCGTGCATGGTAATCCATAAATTGTGCTAAAATTTTGCACCTAAATAATCGTTGCATACATGGAATAATGGGAATATAATGAAGAACCTTGTGAGGCACCTTTTTTGTTGGTTGATCTATTTGATATCTATTGATATGAAATTCTGGTAATTTTTTTGTAAATTCATGTTATTTATGATATATAATATGACCATTGGAACATGCATAGATATTGCTTGATACTCCATTCCAATATCTTTCATAATGGAAGATAAATCTCGGTATGAGCGAGGTAAAATATTTGATAGTGGTAACAAAAATTCACCAATCAATCTACAACAAAAAAATAATTTGTTAATATAAAGAATAATAATGGTACATATTTCATCCTTTATTTATTAGTGATGAACTAACAACAATTAAAATAGATGAAAAAACATGACATATATGACATACCTTAACATCCATGAGATTGCTATGTTGGATAAACCATTCATAACCTTCAATTTCACCAGCAACAATACAACAGAGATAAGAGTTGTTTGGGAGCCTTCATAAAGGGGCTTGTATGCCTTCTCAAGTATAGATAAATCATGAACATCATCAAATTCATCGTGATCATCATGACCAGTTGTGCCACTAAATGTGTCGTGGATCAATGTATTTGTACCATCATCTTCAACTATGTTTTCTGGTGCATGATCATCTTCTTCAATAGGATCATTAACTTCATCTTTGATATTCACAACTCCATGTTCATCCTCTTGCAAAACCACATTCTCCAAGCCATGATAATCCATATCATGTGCCCTAGGGCGCCCCACTTTTATAATAATGATTGACACAAATAAACTATGATCATGATCAAGTGATTTTTTATATATATAAAAAATGTTAAAATGATATAAACATTTACAAATTCAATCAATATAAAGACATATAATGAAAAACTTACCAATGGATGATAATCATGCCCCCCTTCAACGTGACCATGCTGCCTACAATGTTTTTCAATTGTTGTGATTAAAAGTCTTCTTGTCTTTAAGCCCTTGCAATTATTGCAAGGACAATAACATTTCCCATCACCCTTTCTTTTCAATCTAGCCCACAATCTAGCAAGTTTTTCTTCATTTTGTTCTAGACTAATATTATCTGACATGATTTTTCTTTACCAAGTTTGAACATTTAGATCTTTAAAAAATATCAAACTCACACTCCAATAATTTTTAATCATAGACAAGTAAAAAAATATAATAATTCTAATATTTTGCACCAAAAAAATTTGGCATGCAACCAACCCTGCAAAAGAGAAGATAATTTAAAGTTAATGACCCCAAAAAACACTTTAAAATTTTAATTCTAGAACTTATTAAATTATGATTGTACTACGATTTCCAACTGTTAGACTCCTAAAATTAGAATATTGAACTTGCACAACAAAATTTGGAAATGAAATTCTGAAAATGCACAAGTCTAAAAATGAAATTTCATGAGATGTTGCTTTAAAATATGATTTTCAAACCTGGAACAAATCTGACTTCACAAATGAATTCTAGAAAAAGACAATGACTACCCTCAACTTGACGATATCTTCTTGAATTTTTTTGATTTTTTCCAAGAAAATAATCCTTAGTTCTCCACAAACTGTTGCAAGTATATAAAATTCACAAGTAGAGCAATTTCATAAGTAGAGAAAATTCGAGAGTAGACCAAATTCGCAAGTATAGTAAATTCGCAAGTATAGCAAAACACTGTCACAAGTATAGATAAATTGTCGAGCTCACTTTTATTTATTAAAAAAACATTCGTTGAAATTTTGAAGAACAGCCCACTAACCATATGTCGGTCACAATTTGACTTTACGTGTTTGTCGAAATATCGACGAAAAATCAGGATCATCAAAATTTCGATGAACGTCAAGCATAAATTTTAAAAAAAATTGAAAATTTCACATTAAATATCATAGGTACTCGACAATACATCTAATTATACATCTTTCGTCTGAACTTTTTGTCGTATTTTGTAGTCAAATGTGTTAGTGATTATGTCTTTCTTAGGCAAGTCTTGGGCACAAATGCAAAAAAATGTCAAAACTATAAAATAACATGAGCATGTTATACCGCACTCGTAGCACATTATAATACGCTAATGTTATGTCTTTCTTTTTGTTAAATTCTAGTATATTAAATGTATGTATATATATTTGTATGTTTGTATGTATGTATGCATGCTTGTATGTATGTATGTATCAGTGTATGTATATGTATGTATATATGTATGTATTAGTGTATGTGTATGTATATGTACGTACGTATGTATGTATTAGTGTATTTATATGTATGTATGTATGATTGTATGTATGTATGTCTTTAGAGGGAGGGAGAATTTTAAGAGAGAGAGTTGTCTAGGTAGGGTGGGAGGGAGAGAGGGAGGGAGAGAGGGAGGGAGAGACCTAAGAGAGAGAGATAGAGAGGTAGTGAGAGAGAGGCCTAAGAGACAGAGAGGGAGTGGAAGAGAAGGGATTGGAGTGAGAGGGACTTGGCTAGGTAGGGTGGGAGGGATAGAGGGAGAGAGAGAGGGGGTGGGAGAGAGAGACTTGAGAGAGAGGGAGAGAGAGGGGGAGAGAGAGAGAGAGAGAGAGAGAGAGAGAGAGAGAGAGAGAGAGGAGAGAGAGAGAGAGGCTTGAGAGTGTGAGGGGGGTGAGAGGGAGAGACTTGAGAGATAGGGAGAGAGAGGTGGTGTGAGAGAGAGGGAGTGTGAGAGAGAGGGAGTGGGAGATAGGGGGTTGGAGTGAGAGGGACTTATCTAGGTAGGATGGGGGGATAGAGAGAGAGAGAGTTACCAGGTAGGATGCCAGAGGGAGGACTTAGGAGAGAGGGGTGGAGGGAGACCTAAGAGATAGGGAGAGAGAGGGAGTGTGAAAGAGAGAGAGTGGGAGAGGGAGGGAGTCGTGGAGAGGGGGAGAGAGAGAGATAGAGAGAGAGAGTGGGAGAGAGATAGAGGGAGTGAGAGAGAGAGAGAGAGTGGTAGGGATTTATTGATTAAGAGGTACATAGAAAGAGGGAGAGGGTAGATAGAGACAATTAGAGAGGGTAGGAGAGAGGGAAGGAAAGAGAGTTGAGATAGAGAGAGAGAGGGATAGTGATTGAGGGTATAGGGTTGAGGGATTAGGGTTGAGGCTCCAATGTAGAGGGTAGAGAGTTCAGTGTATAGAGTATAGGGTTGAGGGTTTAAGAGTTTAACGGTTGAGGGTTTAAGGGCTAATGGTGTAAGGGTTTAAGAGTTGAGGGATGAGATTAAGGGTTTAAGAGTTAAGGGTTGAGGGATTAGGGTTTAGGGTTTAGGGTATAGGGCTGAGGGATTATAGTTGAGGATCCAATATATAAGGTAGAGGGTTGATAACTGAGAGTTCAAGGTTTAATGTATAGGGTAGAGGTTAGAGGGTTGAGGGTTTAAGGGTTGAGGGATTAGGGTTTAAGTGTTGAGGGTTGAGGGTTGAGAATTTAAGGTAGCGAGTTTAAGGGTTCATGGTATAGGGTAGAGGGTTTAATGGTTTAGGGTTTAAGGGTTGAGAGCTTAAGGGTTTAAGGGTTGATGGTATAGATTTGAGGGATTAGGGTAGAGAGGGAAGGATGGAGGGTGGGAGAGATGGAGGGAGATGTGAGATGGAGAGGAGAGAAGAGGAGGGAAGGAGAAAGATAGATGAGGGTTGACGATCCAATGTTTAGGGTAGAGGGTTGAGAATTGAGGGTATAGGGTTGAGGGTTTAGGGTATTGGGTTGAGGGTAGAGGATTGAGGGTATATGGTTGAGGTATTAGGGTTGAGGGTCCAATGTATAGGGTACAGGGTATAGGAGTTGAGGTTTTAGGTTTTAAGGGTTGACGGTTGAGGTATTAAAGGTTGAGGGTTTAGGGTTGAGGGATTAAGGTTTGAGGGTTTAGGGTTTAATGATTAAGGGATTAGGCTTGAGGGATTAAGGGTTGAGGGTTGAGGGTTGAGGGTTGAGGGTTGAGGGTTGAGGGTAGAGGGTAGAGGGTTTAGGGTAGAGGGTTTAAGGGTTGAAGATTAGGTTTGAGGGATTAGGGTTGAGGGTTTATGGTATTGG
Organism: Sequoia sempervirens; assembly: GCA_007258455.2. Taxonomy (NCBI): domain Eukaryota; kingdom Viridiplantae; phylum Streptophyta; class Pinopsida; order Cupressales; family Cupressaceae; genus Sequoia; species Sequoia sempervirens. The sequence goes on from VDFB02193867.1 coordinate 249,868,581, forward strand.
TTATTGGGTAGAGGGTAGAGGGTTTATGGTGGAGGGTAGAGGGTAGAGGATTTTGGGTTGAGGATTTAAAGGTTTAAGAGTTGAGGGTATATGGTTGAGGGATTAGGGTAGAGATGGAGGGAGAGACAGAAGGAGAAGTGAGATAGAGAAGAGATAAGAGGAGGAAAGGATAGAGAGAGAGATGAGGGTTAAGGATCCAATGTATAGGGTAGAGGGTTGAGAATTGAGGGTAGAGGATTGATGACCTATAGGGTTGATTATTTATGGTATTGGATTGAGGGTAGAGGGTTGAGGTATTAGGGTTAAGGGTCTAATGTATAGGGTATATGGTTGATGGATTAAGGGTTTAATGGTTGAGGGTTTAAGGGTCGAGGTTTTAAGGGTTGAGTTTTTAAGATTTTAAGGGATGAGGGATGAGGGTTTAGGGTTTATGATATAGGGGTTGATGGTTTAAGGGTTAATGGTTGAGGGTTGAGGGATTAGGGTTGAGGTTTGAGGGTTTAGGGTTTAGGGTTTAAGGTTTAAGGTTTCAAGGAGAGAGAGAGAGAGAGAGAGAGAGAGAGAGAGAGAGAGAGAGAGAGAGAGAGAGAGAGAGAGAGAGAGAGCAAGAGGTTCATAGAATGAGGGAGAGAGTAGATAGAGAAAATTAGAGTGTAGGAGAGAGTGAGGGATAGAGAGGTGAGATAAATAAATAGAGAGAGAGGGATAGGGGTTGAGGGTATATGGTTGAGGGATTAGGGTTGAGGGTCCAATGTATAGGGTAGAAGGTTTAGGGTTTAAGTGTTTAAGGGTTGAGGGCTTAAGGGTTTAAGAGTTGAGGGATGAGGTTAAGGGTTTAAGGGTTTAGGGTTGATGGATTAGGGTTGAGGTTTGATGGTATAGGGTTGATTATATAGGTTTTAGGGCATAGGGTTGAGGTATTATGGTCAAGGATCCAATGTATAGGGTAGAGGGTTGAGAGTTTAAGGGTTGACAAATTATGGTTGAGGGATTAATGGTTTAGGGATGAGAGTTTAGGGTAGATATTTTAAGGGGTTAAGGTTTTAATGGTTGAGGGTATAGGGTTGAGGGTAGAGGGTGTTGGGTTGAGTGTAGAGGGTAGAGGATTTAAGGGTTTTGGGTTTAGGGGTTGAGGGTTTAGGGTTTAGGGTTGAGGGT
>VDFB02193867.1:249869758-249904431 GCA_007258455.2 Sequoia sempervirens
GGTATTTGGTTGATGGTAGAGGGTTGAGTGTATAGGGTTGAGGGATTTGGATTGAGGTTCCAATGTATAGGTAGAGGGTATAGGGTTTAAGGTTTGAGGGTTGAGGGATTAGGGTTGAGGGACTAATGGTTGAGGGCTTATGGTTTGAGGGTTGAGGGTTGAGAGATTAGGGTTGATGAATTAAGGGTTTAGGGATTATGGGTTGAGGGTTGATGGTTTAGGGTATTGGGTAAAGATGGTATAGGGTAGAGAGTAGATGGTTTAAGGGTTTAGGGTTGAGGGTTTAAAGGTCAATAGGGTAGAGGGAAGAGGGTTTAAGGGTTTAAGGGTTGATGGTTTAAGTGTTCAGGGTTTAAGGGTTTAGGGTTTAGGGTTGAGGGATTAGGGTATAGAGGAAGGGATGGAGGGAGAAGTGAGATAGAGAAAAGGAGAGAAGAGGATGGAAGGAGAAAGATAGATGAGAGTTGAGGATCCAATGTATAGGGTAGAGGGTTGAGAATTGAGGGTTTAGGGTATTGGGTTGAGGGTAGATGATTGAGGGTATAGGGTTGAGGGATTAGGGTTGAGGGTCCAATGTATAGGGTAGAGGGTATAGGGGTTGAGGGTTTAGGGTTGAGGGATTAGAGAGAGAGAGAGAGAGAGAGAGTGGGGGGGTTGGAGTGAGAGGGAATTATCTAGGTATGGTGGGAGGGATGGTTGAGACAGGAGAGAGAGGAAGTGGGAGATAGAGGGAGATATAGAGGAAGAGAGAGAGAGAGATTATGGTTTAGGTTTTAAGGGTCGAGGTATTAAGGGATTAAGGGTATAGGGTTGAGGGATTAGGGTTTAAGGCATAGTGTCCAGAGTTGAGGGTTTAGGGATATGATTTATGGTTAAATGAGAGACTTAGATGGCTAAGGAAGGATGGATGGCTAAGGAGAGAGAGAGAGAGAGAGAGATGAAACCTTTAGAAAGTCAAAATTTTCATAATGCAATTATGTTTTGAAGTTGAGATATAGCTGTTGTGTATAGCAAGAAAAATGCACTCACATTATAATGTGAGAACATTTTGTATTGCTCTAAAAATAGTTAAAAAGTCAACACACCCATGATCTAGGTGCATATACTCTATTATTCTCTTGGTTATGCATGTGTTCTAACAAAAAGAAGCTTTTTGATGTTGTTGGGAAGTGCACATGAATTTTTTTTGCATTATACCACCTTTGCATGAACTTTCCACCTCATGTTTATGGTTTGCCAACTTAGGAAGGAGGAAATAATAGAGTTTTCACATCAGATTTGATATACATCAATTCAAGTCTCAATTTTTATAGTGTTGTAATGCTAATTGTGTTTTAATTGTAGGAATTTAACATTATACATTGGTTATTTGTATTGTTGTTAGTAATTATATTCAAGAGTGATATACAATTGAATGTTGAAAAGGAAAAAATCTTGTGAAAAACTCAAATATTTGAGGAGTTTGATGCAAGAAGAAACAAAGACTACATGATTGGGTAGAACTCCTCTATTCAAATCTTCATTTATTAGGTATGTGAAGTCTTTAAACATTTTATTTACATTTTCCTTAATTCTATTATGTTTCTTTATCATCCCTTATCATACATGCTTAATAATATGCTTTAATTTTGTTATTATGCATATTCCATGTTCATCATTGTTTGTTTGTCATTATAACCTTTAAATCCCCTCTTGTCACATTTTAAACTACACAATTCTTTACACTTTCTAATTAAATTTTAAACCACATCTCTTTGAGGCATTTTGTTAAACCAATTGATCTACCTTGTGTATGCTTCCACATTTTGTATACAAATATATGAGAGTAGTTATAATTATGTAATATAATACATCATTTCTCAATCCTTTTCGATGGATGTGCATACCCCTTTCCATAGCTTCCTTTTTCTATAGGCATGGGGGATGTTGGAAAATGTAGTGAAATTTGGTTTTACACCTAGAAATTGCATTTTCTTGAAATTTTCTAAAGCCTTTTCAACAAATCCATTGTGTTCATATCCTACAATCATTGTAGTCCACGAGGACATATCTCATTGAGGAATTTTATCAAATATTTCTACCAAAACAATTGATTTCCTTGTCTATGCTACCAAATTTTCCATGCATGTCTACCAAAGCATTGTATCAAACAACATAGACAAGGAAATCAACTATTTGAAAAATGCCTCAAAGAAATGTGATCTCATGGTGATGTGCATCACCACGAGGCCACATTTCTTTGAGGAATTTTTTCAAATAGCTCACTACATTGTCAATGCAGATGCATTGACAAGGTAGTGAGCATTGTAATAAAAACATGGTATAGAAATCAGTTAAAGAGGGAAAATAGAATAAATTTGGTCATGCTACAAGAGGTATCAAACAACTGATTATAGGACATTATCACCATGAGACCCCATGATTTTTTTCATAATCACAATCATAAGTATCATTGGCATGTGTCATTGTCACTATAGGTTAGGACTATTATTCTTCATTAGCACTATCATTCCATTTCTATTCTTCACTAATGCATATCTGCACCTTGAACAATTGCATATGCTCATATGACTAGCTTTTATAATACAGTCTACCTCCATGATAATTTCTTGTTGTACCATGACTGATATACCTTGCTTGGTGACTGTGATAGTTTTTATAGTTTCATGCAACATTATCTTGCTTCCTTCACTTGTAGCTGGCTGAAAAAATGACTATGTTCTTGTTTGTAGCACTGTGCTTTCTTGTTCTCTAACCCCATCATTATCTTTGCACCTATATGTGTTATTAGTCATAAAAAAATAAGATTGAGAAGGCTTATCTTTAAACTTGAGTATGATTTCCATATACCTCATCATTATCATACATGCCCTTCAACACTTTTTCAAGGTTGATGCAGGTTCACATGTGATATGAAGTGTCCTTAGGCACCTTGTAGGTTATGATGTAGCTCTTCACATAGATGATTTTGATATAAAATTATTCTTATAGCTGATAATGGGGACCTAAAACCTAATTTGGATATCCTTATAATTCTTATTAGACATGTGTGAAAATAATATGAGCTTAATTTGTGTGGAATTGGCCAAAACTACTTATAGTCAAATGAGGCCTCTTTCTAAGGATTATTATGGAACAACAGTTACTAAATGGATTATTTAGGTCATGAAATTCATATGGAAGGTGTATTTAGACATTTATAACATTCGTAAAAAGTCCCTAGTCTTGAACATTCTTGAAATAAAAGAATTTGCGCTAAAAATAGACAAATTGCCATGTAAAAGCTAAGAAATCAAGGGCTTTCTAGAAAAGGAATGTGCATGTCTGGAAAAATCATGAAACTTGGCACATCATCCCATACAAATATAAGCATAAATAATCCAATTTTTTGGGAAAATTTAGTTGGTGGAAACAAATGCTAAGCCTATGCACTAGTTTGAGGCCTAAGCCAATAGTTCCAAAAAAACTTAAGTACTGTAAAGTTGCAAAGGGGTGCAACTTGCTTTTTGGAACTCATGTGACCAAATGGGTTGTTCCAAGATGTCTATATAGTTACATTTAGGCTATGCATGATCCTCTTTTGCACCTAAAACACAAAAAAATGGGTTTCATCAAAGTGTTTGATAAACAATATGGTGAAACACAATTTTTCTAACAGGTGTTCACTCAATTATGTGCAAAATAAGATGTCAATAACAACCAGAAATACAACCTAACTGTTATAGAAACTATGGGGGATGTTTTTAGAGCATAAAAAGTTGTATACCTGGCTAGAAATTTTATTTTTTTTAGATATGGATGACTCATTGTCCTTCAGTGGAAAGTGGATCCTTTTAGGATTTCAAAAAACTAATTTTAGGATCATGTTCCTTGATATTTTCACTCTTAAATTACCTGTTATCAAGTTCTGGAAGCCTGTATATAATTATATAGAGATCTTTCCATGATTTTTCACTTTGAATGACAACTTTTGTAACATTGCAACTTTAACAATTTTATTCCAAATCTTTCACAACTTGATCTTCTACCTATAAATCTGCAATTACACACTCAAGGGTAGAAAAACTTGTTGATTTGTTAGTAAATGGGGGTTTGCCTCAGTCAAACCCCTTGTAGGTAATTAAACCAAATGATGAAATGAAACATGAAATTTGAAATAATGTAAATGATATCACCTTAGATGATGTCTTGTGAAATAAATCTACAAACTATCATGTAGTGGCCATGAAGAATGTAGATCTTAGATCCTTGAAATGATGTGAACAATAGTTTCAAGTAGATCTTCAATGCCACATCCACCTCTTTAGCTCAACAACATGAATGCATGCACAAAACCCTTGAAATGATTATATGATCTTGAATTGCTGCAATAAACACTTGAAATGCCTTGAAAATGATTTTGAAATGCTCTTGTGAACTCCAATTTGCGATCTTTCTTGAGTGCTTGAAAGTCTAGGATCAAACTAGGTGAATTAACCCCTTATTTATACTAAATTAGGAGGTTAACCCCAAAATTCAAAGAACTAAGGCCGACACCAGATCTAGAAAGAAAGATAATTAAATTCCCATGAGAATGAAATTCAGAAAGGGGGGTCTCATTAAGGGAAGACCCACTCACCATCTTGGGCGAATGGGTCTTGGCTAAGTTTCCAGGACCAAGCTTCGGGGGATTGAAAGAAGGATAAAAACCCATTCTAGATCAACTGAGAAAGGGGGGTCCTATTAAGGGATGGCCCATTTTCCATCACTGGCTCAACTTACCAAGACCAAATTTTTCCCAATGAAATAATTTGTTAATTAAATTATGGTTGTCGGGATACATCTTCAGGAGGTGTCAAAATTAAGGCCTAAATTTGAATAAAAAATGGGGTTAATAACTCCAATTAACCACAATTAGTTAAGACCGCTAAGATAAATGTGAAAGTACCTTAAAACAATTTACAACACTCTTGCAAAGGACCAATTAAGGCATGTTTTAGTTAAATAAATGTCCTAGAATAGTTTGAATGTGTGCAACACATTACAACACCACTCCAAGACATCATTAATTTAGTTTTGATGTCAATTATCAAACCAAGCAAGGAAAAGGCTACTTTTTCCGTTACTACATTTTCCCCCACTTTAGTGAGAGGATGACCCCATGTCAAACTCACTCTAATGTAGACATTCAAGATGCTTAAGTATGCAAAAATAACAAAGATACATGATCATACCCTGTCAAAGGCTAGGAAAAATAAAAACAAAAACAAAGGATCAAGTACAACCGATTCAATGTGATGTGAGGCGATGGTTGTTTGTCCATAACATGCGTTGCTCACTCTGGGGTAGTCAAACCTCAATCTATCCACTAGGTGAGTTGTCCCAAAATATGTGTGTGCTCACTCTAGGGTAGTGGAACCTCATTCTGTCCACTAGGTGAGTTATCCCAATGAGGTGGAAAATGAGAGAATCATATTAGCCTCTCGTACAATACCAAATTTATCCTCCTCAAAATTTTGATAACGCACCACAATGAAAATGATTTTGTAAATGCTTTTTGAATGTCATGTAAAAAAATTTCTTAAAGGGAATTTTTATTTGTTCATGTAACAATCTTCCTCTTAGGGAGAATTGTTCCTAATGTCTCCAAGAGAGGACAAGTCAAAAGTGTCGGATTATTTCCCATGGGATGCCTCATTCGCATCATTCCATGACAGTAGATCATACACTCTTGGACGAAGTCAAATCCAATGACACCACCAAGAAGAGGACACATCACAAGAAAAAAAGGAAAATCACACCATGATTTTTTTCTAAAAGATGTCAGCTATGTATGCCCCCACTTTAAAGTGATTGCTACACCATTAGTGTGAGAAAATTCTTTAAAGTAGCCAAATTTTTTTATCCTAAGACATGAGATATTTCCTTTGAAAACCCTATGCCACGTCAAATGTTTCCAAAGAAAGAAAGAAAAGTACGTCACATGCAAGCTAACTTAAGGCATGCCATTCACATCCCAAGCTTGCTCTTACATATACATGGAAGATGGTCAACTAGCCAAAAGAGACAAAGAAAAGTGACATACAAGGACAAAGCTACCTAACCCCTTGCCCCCACTGAATGCGGGACAAGGGTGAGCCGAGAATGGATGATGGTATGTTTCTCCTTGTGATATTGAATGTAAAACATTCAATAGTGAGTATCCTATGATCCTACAACTATTGCATGGCAAGGAGTAGAAACTATTGTTATTGTTTATGATGAGTAGATAAAGTATTGACTTGATGGCTATGTAATGAGATATTCCCACATGTAGTATAGAATCAATTCAAGATGTACCAAAGTTAAACTTGTCTTGGAAGAATCTTTTTTAAGGTTGTTGATATTAAATGAAGTTTTTTATTATGTCTTGATTTCTATCAAAGGACAATAATGAAGACCATGAGTCGTTTCTTGTGTGTTAGGGTTTATAGGGACATGGATACCTTGTTCTCTAGCACCACATCATTTTCCACTATACCCAAGTTGTTTCATAAGTTCATAACCTTTTCTATAAATATTTTTCATTTGTTTTGGGTACAAAGGTTTCTCATAATCACCTTTATCAAATTTTGTAGTGTATGTTATCTTTTCTTCTAGAGTGGTTGAAGTGGATACTTTTGAATTTTTTATTGACATTACCGCTTTTTCATTTCCCTTCATAGAATCTTTTGTTATGATCTTGTACTCACCCATGGATGTAGGTATAAAATCCAAGGAAGTCGAAGCATCTTCCAATAATTTTGTGACCTCTTTAATAATATTTTATTTTTCTTTCTCAACATGCAAACAACTTTGAGGTCCAGGAACAGTCTTGATTGTGTACGCCTTGTTCTATATGTGAGGAATGTCATTGGAACTCAACTACTACAAAACATTATCATCACTGAGTTGCTTTTGAGGTGGTTCTAAGATGACTAGAGGTTTATTTTGAACTTCTGGTTGTTGTGAGGGTGGATGAATGATAAGTTGAGGCTTAGGTGGTTTGATAATTAGAGGACTCGAAGGAGCTCTAATGTTCAGAACCTCAACACACTTGTCCTTATATTCATGGTATCTTAGTGAAGGGGATTCTAGTGTTATTTCATCACCTTTGTCTTAGGAAGTCACATCACTATTTCTTGAAATACATGTTTCAATGTTCTCATTTGCTTGCATCATGATATCTTCCCTAGTAGGAGAGTTTTTAAGAGCAATAAAATAGATGTTCATGGCATTCATTGTTTGGTTCTTCTAAAATGTCTTCATCACAAGTAAGGGAGTGATGAATGGTTGGATTTTCTTGCTTATCAATGATGAAATTATCTTGTTCCATAATGTTTTTCCTAGGGGAAGAGAGGAAAATATGAATCTCACAATTTTCATCAATTGGATCATCTAACATAAAAGTATCTTAGTCATAAATAGGAGAGATATTTGGAGGACAAATTTGACTGTTGTGATTGCCCATGATTTCATCCTTGCTTTCTAAGGTCTCATTCTCTTGTGTCATAATATATACTCTAGTGGGAGAGCTTTCAAGAGGTTCATCACATTCCATGATTATATTTTGTAAAGTAGCTTCATCGCGAATAGGGGATGCCTCAAGAGAATAACAACTATGAGTTTCATGATCACCAATGATTGGAGTTTTTTGTTCAAATAGATCTTCCCAAATGGTAGGGGCACTAGGAAAGGGAGAAAAAATATTCTCATGACTGTCAATAAGTGTATCTTCTAACACCAAACTATCTTCTTTACATCTAAAAGAGATATTAGGAGAAGAACAAATTTGATTGTCATGGTTATCTACAATTACATCCCCATGTCATATAATGTCTTCCCAAGTAGGAGAGGTAGGATTGTCATAGATCTCAATCATTGTATCTCTTAATACCAACATGTCCTCATAAATTTGATTTTCATGATTGTTCTATGATTATATCCTCTTTCACTAAAGCATTCTCACAAGTAGGGGGTGTTGGAAGATGAATGGAGACTAGGTAAAGTAGTGTCAATGATCTTATCTTCTTGTATCATAATATATTTCCAAGGAAGAGGAGGAAAGGAACAAACAAGACCTTCATGAGTCCCACCAATTGCATCTTCTTTCTTCAAGATACCTTCGTCACAAATAGGAAAGGTATTGGGAGAAGAACAACTATGATATTCATGGTTATCTATTCTTGTATCCTCTTCTATCACTCAATTATGTACAAAATAAGATGCCAATAACAACTAGAAATGCGACCTAACTATTATAGAAATTATGGGGGATGTTTTTAGAGCATAAAAAGTTGTGTACCTTGCTAGAAAGTTGTTGTTTTTGAGCTATGGAGGACTCATTCTCCTTTAGTGGAAAATGGGTCCTTTTAGGGTTTTAAAAAACTAATTTTTGGATCTTGTTCCTTGATGTCTACACTCTTAAATTCCCTATTATCAAGTTCTGGAAGCCTGTATTCAATTCTATAGAGCTCTTTACTTGATCTTGCACTTTGAATGACAATTTTTGCAACTTTGACAATTTTGCTCCAAATCTTGCTCAACTTGATCTTCAACTTGTAAATCTAAAATTACACACTCAAGGGAAGAAGAACTTGTTAATTTTTTAGTAAATGGGGGTTTTCCTCAGTCAAACCCCTTGTAGGTAATTAAACCAAATGATGAAATGAAGAAATGAAGTATGAAACATTAACTAATATAAATGATATCACCTTGGATGATGTCTTGTGAAACAAATCCACAAACTATCATGTAGTGGCCATGAAGAATGTAGATCTTAGATCCTTGAAAATGATGTGAACAATAGTTTCAAGTAGATCTTCAATGCTACATCCACCTCTTTAGCTCAACAACATGAATGCATGCACAAAACCCTTGAAATGATAATATGATCTTGAATTATTGCAATAAACACTTGAAATCTACCTTAAAATTCCTTGAAAATGCTTTTGAAATGCTCTCATGAACTCCAATTTTATATCTTGCTTGAGTGCTTGAAAGTCTAGGATGAAACTAGGTAAATTAACCCCTTATTTATACTAAATTAGGAGATTAATCCTGAAATTCAAAGAACTAAGGTTAACACCAAATCTAGAAAGAAAGATAATTAAATTCTCGACAAAATAAAATTCAAAAAGGGGGGTTTCATTAAGGGAGGACCCATTTTCCATCTTGGGTGAATGGATCCTGGCTAAGTTTCTAGGACCAAGCTTTGGGGGACTGAAAGAAGGCTAAAAACCCATTCCAGATCAACTGAGAAAGGGGGTCCTATTAAGGGAGGACCCATTCGCTATTGAGGGTGAATGGGTCTTGGCTCAACTTACCAGACCAAATTTTTCCCAATGAAATAATTTGTTAATTAAATTATGATTGTTAGAATAGATCTTTAGGAGGTGTCAAAATCAAGGCCTAAATTTGAATCAAAAAGGGGGTTAATAACTCCAATTAACCATAATTAATTAAGACCACCTAGATAAATGTGAAAGTGCCTTAAAACACTTTCCAACACTTAAAAAAGGTACACATTATGTAATTTTTTATTGAGAAGGGTCCCATAAGGCTTAATTGAGAAAATACATCCTAGAAAAGTGTGAAAATGTGTTACAACACTTTAGAACACCCTTGCAAAGAACCAATTAAGGCATGTTTTAGTTAAATAAAGGTCCTAGAATAGTGTGAATGTGTACAACACATTACAACACCACTCCAAGACATCATTAATTCAGTTTTAATGTCAATTATCAAACCAAGCAACGAAAAGGCTACTTTTTCCATTACTACAACACCCAAACATGTTGAATCAATCTGAGCTACATTCAAACAACTCAATCCCTTAAGAGTCCAAAGTGCAAAATGGCTGCAATCTTTGACAGACTGTTACTCAAAAACCATGATGCTTAGAAACATTTTTTTTGAGGCTATAGAATCGTGTTGGTCCCCTTATAATAATATCTCTTAGTTTTTGATATCTCGAAGGTGTTTTCCAATGGTGATGACTTTTCAGTTGATGAAAAAAGTGTCAAATGTAAGCAGTGTAAAGTTGCAAAGGGTTGTAACTTTCATTCTACAACTCATGTTACCAAAGGAACTATTCCAACATGACTATATGGTTATGTTTATTCTAGGAATGGTCCTCTTTCACACCCAAACATGCCAAATCAGTCTGAGCTATGTTCAACTAACTCAATCCCTTAAGAGTCCAATGTGTAAAATGGTTGCAATCTTTGACGAGATGTTACTCAAAAACTGTGATGCTTAGAGACTTCTTGTCTAAGGCTACAAAATCACATTGGGCCCTTCTACAATAACCTCTCTCAGTTTTTGATATCTTGGAGGCGTTTTCGAGTGTTGACAACTTTTCAGTTGATGGAAAAAGTGTCAAATGCAAGCAGTGTAAAGTTGCAAAGTTCCAAAATGTCTAGATGGGTATGTTTAGGCTAGGGATGGTCCTTGTTTGCACCCAAACACACTGAATCAGTTTGAGCTAAGTTCAACCAACTCAATCCCTTATGAATCCAAAGTGCAAAATGGCCACAATATTTGACAGGCTATTACACTAAAACCATGGCACTTAGAAACTTTTCATCTAAGGCCACAAGATTGCATTGGGACCCTCTACAAGAACCTCTCTCAGTTTTTTATATCTTGGAGGAATTTTCTAGTGGTGATGAATTTTTAGAAAAAAGTGTCAAATGCAAGCAATGTAAAGTTGCAAAGGGGTGTAATTTTCATTCTGCAACTCATGTGACAAAATTGACTATTCCAACACATTGGTATGGGTACATTTAGGCTAGTCACAGTCCTCTTTCACACCCAAACGCACTAAATCAGTCTGAGTTGTGTTCAACCGAGTCAATCCCTTAAGATGGCATGCAAGACTTAGGAAAAGAGAAATATTCACATGATAGTTAACAAGTTTGAGTTTTCCACACCAAAAGCATATAATTGCATGAAAGAGGTAAAACATGTGGGTGTCAAAATAGTTGAGGAAAAGGGAAAATAAAAAAAATTTAAAAAAACCATGTTGAGGAATGGGGGAATTGGTGTATGAGGCCCGAGGTTAATCTAGACATCCCAAGCTTCACCCCACTTGCATGATTAATCATGAGTGATGGGTTTGATTAATTGGTATAAGAAGGCTGAGGGTTGATCTATAAATTCTTCATTCCATACCATTTACAAGAATTCATGAGTGACAGTTTCCATTAGGTACTTAACTAAATCGATAGGTTTTGGATTTACATGAAATCACACAACAAAATACAATCTTACCTAGATGGGTTTGGTTGCAGGGGATGTTACTCTAAATGAGATAAATGGTAGAACCAGTTGACCAACATGCAGTTGAATTGATTTATCTTCCATATATTTGTGTTGGGCGTATTTATAATCTTGTATGAGTTAGATGCTCTTGTGTAAGCATGAGTACAACCCTTGGAAGTCAAATATGAATGTTGGTGAGTTGTAGTTTCAAATTAGGAATATAATATAACTCTACCAAAGAGTGTAGGAGACAAGTAGATTGAATAAGAACATAATCCAAAAGAAGGCATGTTAATAGAGGACCGTAGATGTTATTGAAAAGGCCCCAATACATTTGAAATCCCAAATTGACTTGTAAATGTTACAAGATGGTAGTGGAAATGAGGAAGCACAACTTCAATACTTTTTTTGTAAATCTCTCTTTCAATGTGTGTTTGAGTTATTTACTTTCTTACTTTCATCCAATTAATTCAGTAATTGAAGCACATAAGAAATTATATGAATGATATTCTCAATTTATTAGAAGCATAATTCTTACTTAAAAGAGTAACATTAGACTTTACTAATATACAATCAAAAGAATCAATGTGCTCAATTACTACACCATTATCTTATGGATTTCAAGGGCCGCATGTCAGTAGTAACATAAAAGGAGTGTGAAATTTGGCTTATAAGCATTGTAGGCATGTGTTTGAGCATGCACACAATTGTATAATGAATATAAGATCTAGATGGAAGCCATAGTGGTGGGAAATATAATTTTGTAGACTTTTATATATTGATTCAATATCGTTGAACATTGAATTAGCACATAAGTAAATGATGAATCCTTGGTGAATCATTTTTGAAATTATTGAAGTTGTTTAGCATCAACTAATAAAGTTTTTTAGCATCAATTAATAAATATTCAAGAAAAACCATGAAGGACAACAATGAGCAATGCTAGGGCTAACCAAATGCTAAATGTCAAGACCATGAGAAAATGAAAGATGTAATAAGTGAAGTATACATTGGAAGCATGAAGCATAAATTATAATAAGTGAAGCATACACCTCGATATGTGAATCACACATGTGAATAAGTGAAGCATAAGTTCTCAAATACACGTAAGCCATGAAGTATACATATGAATACAAAGTATACACATGAATACAAAGTATACACATGAATACAAAGTATACACATGAATACAAATTATACACATGAATACAAAGTATACACATGAATACAAAGTATACACGTGAATACAAGGTATACACATGAAAACAAGTAAGTCTCAAAGTATACATTAGAATACATGTAAGTCACAAAGTATACACATAAGTTGTAAAGTATACACTTGAATACACATAACTCATATCTATTGAAGTGTGGATTTATAATGCAAATATGGACACCATCAATAAGAAAGATTTGTATTAACCACATAGCCATGTAGGAATACATCAATATATGTTGATATAAGTATAAAATATATACAAAATAGCCATATAGGCTTATGAGAATGCAAAATAGGCATACAATTTCAAGTATATGCAATACAAACTATGTCCAAAAATTCCATATAGGCATATGACAAAGGACCCCACTCAAAATTCATTTCCTTCCAGGTGAATGAAACAAACGGGTGGCCTTTGGTGGTCTAGTGGATGGAAATGCATATGACACTCATTTACCCTAAACTCAAGGCTACTCCTCCTAGAGTTTAGTTCCTCATCAAGCTTCAACTGTTACAATAATAGGTAAAGACATTAATATATAGAAATTACATTATAAAAAATGATATATTTAACAAAATAATCACTTACTGCCACTAGACAATCTCTCTCCTCATGCAAAATATCTGCATGCTCATGTTGTGGCATGCCCAATTCCTATACAAACCATCCAAATAGAAATTAAACTACGAATCAATAATCATTTGGTTTTTCACTAACTAACAACTATAACAATGAATCTAATTTGAAACTTACTAATCTGCCTCATACCCCTGTGAGAGGCATCGAGTTGTCTATTGCACAAGATACACCTTCCTCCATTACCCTATCCACATCTAGAGGTGATTCCACTTCCATATGTCTAAAAATAAAATAAAAAATTATTCAATCATGAAAAGTAGAATAGTGATGCAGGTCATGGCTTATAATGTATGTGATAATCAACAAAATTTTGAGTACTTATTGAACTATATATTTCTCACTATTATGCTTACTATTTTCCCTATCTATAGCTTGTTTGAAAGCACCTGTTTTAGGCTTTTATCCATAGCAATGATGTAGTGAATTGTTTAAAAAATGCCTCAAAGAAATGTGGCCTCATGGTGATGTAATGCCATGAAAAATTTCTTTAAGTTTTTTCAAACATTTCATTTCCTTCTCTATGCTATTATGCTAGGATGGGGTGGATGGTATAGTGTGGTCTTGGTTATGAGATGGAGGAGGGTCATGAGGGAAGAGGATCATTAGATGTGGTGGAAGGTGTACATTGAGACCACATTTTGAGAGATATCATACAATGGAGTGGAAGAGGTACATTGATCTAGATACAAAAGGATGTCATTAGATGAAGTGGGGGAGAGAGGATTGTGAGAGGGAGGATGAAGGGATAACTTTCTCTTGAGATGGAAATATATCATTAGATGAGATCGAAGGGATATGTTGTTCTTGATTGGAAATGGGATCATGAGATGGAAGGGGATCATATGATGGAGGAGAAGGGTTTCCTTGATCTTTATATGGAGGGGAATCTATGTTAACATTCTTTGGATTAGGAGATGGACATAGTTCATTTGATATGCATGGTGTCATGAGGGAGGAAGGTTTTATAGACTCTTCAACTTGGATAGATGGATTGATAGGGGATTCATTTAAGATTTAGGGTATTATGGTTTATCTTGATGTGGGGGTGATGGAGGATGCATAATATGGGAAGATTGCACCAGTTTATTTTTGCATGGGGAAACAACCACCTTTACAAATAGTCCTTGCAGGAAGTTATTATGAGATACATGGGATGGCTTTGCTTGGTAATAGTGGGGTGATGTGGGATATGAAAGTAGAATAAGAGGTGGAAGCTTCCATGGATTGGTAAATTGAGGATGAGGATGTGGACCTTGAAAATGATTTGGAGGGGAATTTTGGCCAAAGGCTTGGTTTCTATTCTTAAGACAGTGAGTTGTTTGGAAAAATGCCTCAAAGAAATGTGGTCTCATGGTGATGGAATGTCATTCCATCACCATGAGAGCACATTTCTTCAAGGAATTTTTTCAAACAACTCATTGCATTGTTTATGCTATTTCTTAATATTATGCTTTGATATATTTTTTCCAAGCATCCATACTTTGTTGGAAAAACACTTGTTTTAGGATTTTAGCCATAGCAACAAGGAAGTGAACTGTTTGATAAAATTATTTGGTAGACATTTATGGAAAATGTGGTAGAATAGACAAGGTGGTGATTTGTTTCAAAAAATATCTAAAATAAATTGGGTCTCATGGTGATGGACATCACCATGAGACCACATTTCTTTGAGGCATTTTTACAAACAACTCATTGCCTTGTCTATTCTATTGCTTACTATTATGCTTTCATATATTTTTTCCAAGCATCCATATCATAGACAAGGTAATGAACTATTTGAAAAAATTCCTCAGTAAAATGTGGTCTCATGGAATGCCATGACAAGCAATTCAAATTGGTAGCTGCTCCTAGTTATTACTTATGATATGTGAAGTAATTGTGTCACTGCTTATGTTGAATTTCTAAAAAACTATATTGTAATTGAAATTTCTCAATATATCCACATCTAGTTATTAGTTATGCAATGTGAAGTAATGCTTTGAGTTTGAAAGATGTGCAATGCAATGTAATCAACAATATGAATATAAAATTCACAAATCTATTAAGTACAATTCATTAGTTAAACTCTTTATTCTATTACCTATGTGAAGGTTTGAACTCCACTGGCACTGGGAGGTGTTGTCGTGAAACCTCCAATATTAACCTATTCAACATCCAAAATCAGATGTTAGAATACTATTCATATAACAATGTTATTCACATGTAATATTTATAATTTTTTACTAGTTACATACCTCAACAGTAGATGTAGTGGAGTAAAAAATAGGTAGAGGGCCGGTGTAAATAGTATTAACATGATGACCCTAAAATTTTATTACAATCATTAAAATAAATTAGTTAATCTTGCATTTTAAAATGAAATTTAATAACTCAAATTCAATTAACATACTAATATTTACCTAAGTATCGAGGCCAAAAGCCTCATTCAACATGAAAATTGCCATCACCAACTGGGCAGTTGTAGACAATCCTTCACACCAACCTCCTGACTATATGTGGGGTCATATGTATAGGCTGACTTGCAAACTTGACAAGAATGGGGTGGAACCCTACCCCTTGAACTCTCCCCTGGTTGACGTACTACAGGACTGGCACATTGGATGATACTCTAGGTCAAAGAGCTAATAGATTGTAGAGTGTCCACCTGAACACTCTCCTTCACAACAGAAGGGATAGCAATGTGCTCATAAGCCGGCCTAGAGAGTGATCATATCCCTTTATGTTGAGGATCAAGATGTGCACCTAGTCTATCTTGTGCTAACCCACCACCTCTCCCATGAAAGTCCTGCATATCAAAATAGTTGGGGATTTTTTTGAGGACGAACTCACAGTAGAGTTTCCTTAAGAAATATTGGGGGACCTCATTATTATTGCATGGATGATGGTCAAAAAACATCCACCACCTCTTCCAAAAAATGTTCCTAAGCCCTTGGTGGTTGCACCAATTTATAGGAAACCTCTTTCTATTAAGGTCAAGAGTTTGATTTGTGTGTGGGTTAGTGAATAGTGAGCACAAGTCATATTTTGTAATTTTGTAATTTTTTACTTGTTTATATGATACTTTATCTACATAAAAATATCTACACTCCTGCCTCTTATCCGCCCAACCACTTAATTGATTTCTAATTGCATCTACATGTGTTAACATGGCTTGAATTCAATTTGCAAGTGTAGTTCTTTCCAAGGTTGAACTTACACAATCGTTCAACCTCACAATTAACTCAATTTTTTTTTTGTTGTTTTCAATTCCCCCATTAAATTTTATTGAGTTCCAGGAGGATGTTGAGGAATTTTTGGAGGAGTTTGTTGTTGTGGTTGTTCATCGAGATTTTTTTGGTGTGCTTGTTCATGAGTAGGAGAAGGATTTTGAGGAGAATCAAGTGGATTTTCAACTCTTGATAATTAAAGAAATTAACATGAAAACATATTAAATCTACCTAATTAATAAAAAATTCATTAAAAAAAACAATAAAATCTTACTCCTCTGAGCTGCCCATCGACATGGTGACATTCTGGAAAAGAAATAGCAATAATTTAGTGAAGAAAATGGATGAATTTGAGGTCTCCACAATGTGAGTGGGACTTGGAAGGGTTTGTAGGCCATAGATGAAGAAATGTGACAATGTAAAATGATTTTGATTTTCTTTTTTTCTCATAAAGACTCAAAAAATACTCGTGTTATAATGCGAGCATGTTGTAGGCTTGATGTGACTGAGCCTTAGGCTCAATCACACCAAGCCATAATGCGAGTGTGTTATAACGCACTTACATTATGACTTTTCAATTTTTTAAAAAAAGTTGGCCACTTTTTGGCGCCCCCAACTTTTTGCACCTACCCAAATGCTCCACATTCTCCACATTGATGTTTGTAATCCTCCAACTTGGTGAATGTGCTCACATCATTTGTGCAATGTCTTAGTTCCAATCTCATATGCTGAAGTGGTCCGCAAGCTATTCTAAAATGCTAGATCATCCAGTTATGTATTCAGTGTTTCTTGAATAGAGATTTATGTACTTGTTTGGTCTATGGTTGTTGTTGATGGCATGACAATATGAAAGAAGTGTATGGAAGTGATGTTGGATGTTCAAGGAACATAGCTATGTGATTTTCATGTTGTTAATTGTCTACTTTGGTACCACATTGTGTCTTGAGTTGGATTTTTGTTTTATTTGTGGATATTTGGTCGACATGGCTTGTTCCTATTCCTGGTCCATGTGCTTGGGGGACTGCACCTACAATGGAAGATTTTTCATGATATATTTTGGTTAAGACCTATCTTGTTTAGGAATACATCAAGTAAATGCAATTGAAAGAGTGTTTCTGGGCCGACTGATTATGTGCTTCAATGTCTCATTCACGTGTTTCCTTGATTTCAACTTATGTTGATGTATACCTATGTATAAACAATTTTAGATCATATTAAAAGAAGTGTTAATACTGTTGTTGGTCCTATCCATCCTTGGGATAGGACCACATTATGCTTTGGTGGCTAACTAGTTGAATTCAATGTTTATACTCTTCTTGGCTGACCTAATTGAAGAATTAAAGTGTTGTGATGGATATAAATGCAAGATAATTTTGGATGCAACATGGAGTAGTGTACAATTTTGAAGAAATGTGTGTGATTTGTATTGAATATATAGCAGAGATAGTGCTAAATATTGTGAAAGGAAAGATGAATTGAGCTTGAACACCTTAGTCAACAAAGAGTTGTGTTGGAAATATTTGTAATATTCTTATAAATATTTTGTATCCTTCTTTGTGATAGTGAATCTCATTAGGTCCTCTACTGCTTTCTCCTAGATTTGGTTGGTACTTCAGTGTTGCAAGTCCCTCTTGTATCTTGCTTTATAGCAATGAGCCTTCTTGTAAGTCTTTTGGCGGTGAGCCTTATATTGCAAGTTAACTCTTGTGACCACCAAAATTATACTCCCTTTTTGGAGAAAGTACAATTGTTGGTCTAATTTGGACCTATCTTGTGTATTAATTATCCTTTAAATCATCATTTATATGCCCCTAGGACCCATTATTTTAAATCTCGAGGCTCATTTCACCTAAAAATCCTATAAAATCATTCAAAACATTGAAAAATCCAAAAACCCACCACAAAAAGCTAAGGTGGGACTAATTCACCACCTTGGACAAATGAGTTCCCTTAGGTGGGACCCATTCACCAAGTGTGGCGAATGAGTCCCATTTGGGGTCTTTCAAATTTGAGCGAGAATGCACCAATTTAATTCAAGTTTTTGTTGGGTGTCGGCCTTTGAGATCTAAATAATGGTCAATTAGGTGTCAATGCCTACAAAATAAAGCTTCTAAGTCATTTTTCACAATCCAAGCATATCTCTAAGTCATTTTCAGGAGAAAATTCAAGAGTCAAGTGTTGAGAATCATTTACAAGAGCATTCAAGTTTCAAGAGGATATAAAGTTAAAGCATTGGAGTAGCATTAAATCATTTTTATAGGTCTTCAAGCTCACTTTCAATCAAGATCTAGCATTTTCAAGGGTTGATCATGGAGGCCTATGGTTAATCATGATGGATTCTAAGTTGGGGAGATGCAACTAGCCATCAATCCAAGCCTAAAGACTTGTTTCCTAAGTGATTCCATCTTCCATTATCATTGTACATTCAGCCTAAGCAAGGTACATGCATCATTAGGGCTCATTTAGGGTGATTAGAGATCATCACAATTGAGTAATTCATCTTTACATTTCCAGTCTTGCATCATATTCTTGCACCTTAGAATAAGATTGCATTATGTTTTAGATTTCCTAGTCTTTGACACATTTAAGGCTAGGGTTTTCATTCACATTTCTTTATTCTTATCAAGGTTTAATTACCAAACTATGGGTTTGACCAAGGAAAACCCCCCACTAGAAAATCAAGTTGAATTCTACTTTGCAAGTGCTTTTTGTAGGTTCGGATCCGTAACTTAGATTGGAAGGAAAGGGCAGGTGTTGGAGTGCGGATCAGAGCTTTCAATTTATGAAAAGGAAAAATAGGACTAATTCACCAATAGTAGTGAATGAGTCCCATTGTAGTTGTTTGTATATTTTGACACCCTTTTTCCCGAAACAAACTCCCAAACAAAAACCCTGAAATAGGACTGATTCACCTAGATTGGAAAATGAGTCCCAGTTGGTCAAAAAGTAAAAATTTCTGAAATTTCAGAGCTATTTCCAGCCACTTCAAGGTTTTCAGGTGCACACTTTTAGTTCCATATCTTTCTATTACATTTTTTCACTTTCTAAGGTTATTTAGAGTTAGTTTTCATTTCACACTATGTTTTCCATTTCATTGTCATTTGCAAGTTTACACTTCGTGGTGAACCCCTCGTTAGATATAATTCATTCCCTAGGATAACCCTATTGCAACATTTCAATCTCCTTTGCATTGAGATATATAGGGCTATCCTTGAGTGGAGTCTCTTTGAAAGTGGTTTTGAATACATTATATCCTAATCTTTCATTCCAAATCACACACACCTATTTTAAGAGGTTCCATTTTAGTGAACCAAAAGTGTCAATCACCATACTGGCAAAACTATCATAGAGGATAGCTGAAGGCTTGAGGATACCCCAAGGCTATCAGACATGGGAATTGATAGGTATGGTACAACTGATATGCTCAATGCACCAAACCAATAGAAGCGTACAGTGTACCATATTGTCCACCTCCTAAAAGACAAATTGTCCAAGATCATAATATAAGTGAGCTAGAATATAGAACCCCTAGGCATATATTGTTCAATGCTCTACCATCCCTCATATCAGGTGTACTATTCCTCCCTCTAGGTGTGCTCCTTGACCATCTGGGATGAGTACTAGTGCAACTGTAAGCATCATAATCCATCTAACCAATGGGGGCCATGAGTATAGAAGCATTGCTAAATCTATCTGCGCCCCCACTCTCTCATCATGTAATAGTCCAAAA
Source organism: Sequoia sempervirens (assembly GCA_007258455.2). Classification (NCBI taxonomy): domain Eukaryota; kingdom Viridiplantae; phylum Streptophyta; class Pinopsida; order Cupressales; family Cupressaceae; genus Sequoia; species Sequoia sempervirens. The sequence continues at coordinate 249,889,816 of VDFB02193867.1, forward strand.
AGGAAATACTAAATGTTATTTTTCATCTCACAAAATGATCGCTCTACGTGGAAATGTACTCGCTCACCCTACATAGGAACTCAGAGTATGCAGTGTATGTACTCTAGCGTGATAGTCATCTCTCTACTCGATAGATGGAATGTACATGTATCAACATGCCAGCACTCTACTAGCGCCATCAACATCGCACCATGGTACATCATGGGGGGCATGAGGTATGCCCAGTATAATCCTATAGTCTGTAGTAACTCTGTATCCTCTACTGAAAGAGTGGGGGTTGAATATCTAAGAAGACTAATTTGCCTACCACCTAGATGTTGGCATGAACGGGTGGGAACCTAACAAAAAGTAAAAGTGTCTTATAAGCAGTCTAAACTATTCAATTTTTACATCAACAATCATAAAAGTGTACTAAAGTTGTTCTAGTGTGATTTCCTTGAGGCCCTAGACACTTTAGAACCCTTTTGGGATGCTTTGCAAAGAAATGGGATGCTTTGTGAACTTTTCTTGCAGGGCCCTATATTAACCTATAAATGTGTAAAAATCATAAAATCACTGCGTAAGAACAAAGCAAAGGTAGAAAATTCAACTCACCTAATGATAGTGCTCACCGTGGGCCACTTGGTCCCACAAGACATCCAATCTCATAGGTTTATAATCTCGTCTGCTAGGCATCTTTCACTCCTCTTCAATTACTCTCAAGATACAAAAAGGTAAATAATAAAGTAAGTTACAATTTACTTCAATTTTTACTCTTATATAAGTTAAAACTAGGGTATTTACTACATTAGGGTTAAAAAGTGCATCTCAATCTAATCAATATAATGAGTGCTAGAGAGCTCCATTTTTTATGTCATTTATTGCATTGGAATTATAATTCCACTCCCAACATCATCAACTATCTATCATTATATGGCATGGTAATTGGAAATTCCCTATGATATGACTTGTCTCATACAATGTGGCTAAATTGCTACCTTGATTCCACCTTCATAAAGCAAGTAGAATCAAGGGGGGCATACATCTACCCTAGAATCCCCTCTAAATGATGGCAGTGATCCCAGCAAACCATTGTGTAGACATGTGTCATTCACCCACAAAGGTAGTTAGAACACATGGAAATCTAGCGGGACACATTGCCCACTCTCTCCTTCCCTTTGATGAAGTCCTCACAAAAGAGACACATGGCAACACGTTGGGGCCCGTTCGTTGATTCCCCCGCTTGCGATAAAAATCCCCCACGGTGAAGACATGTGGAGGCAGTCTCTACCACCGGCGATGACTATGGGGTCCACCAAAAAGTGTGTGTGGATGGATGTTATGTGGCATGCAAATGGGGCTTGATTGAAAAGTGAAGGGAAGCAGCCTTGAAATTCCCATGGTGTTGACACGTGGAAGCATGGAAGGAGTCGATAGGAGAGTGAAAGAAGGATTCCTTCTATAGAGTGCCTGGTGGACACGTGGTAGCAGCAAATGAATTTCTTCAAAAAGGGGTTGGAAATACATGTAGTGTGGCCCGAACTTAGCAAAATAATCCTCCCAAAGGGAGCTAGAGGAAATATATATCTACAACTTTTGGAAACTATCAGGGGTGTTTCGCCTGTGGAATGAGGAACCCAAAAAAAATTGTTTCACACACCAGAGCCTTATCCATTGGGTGATGCAATCAGAGCTTGGAGAGAGGAGTTTTTAGAGGAATCCAGTCAACCTCGGATGGCGTTGATCTATCAGCCTTGGACTTGAGTTGGAAGAGTAGCCGCACTATTAGGTGAGTGACACACTCAATATCCTCTACACTAGGGGGCTAACTGAAGATGTAAAAAAGTGGATGTGTCTTATTGTTTCTCTTCAATCTTCACCGTAATCTACTTCATTGTGGCCACCGATTCCTCCTAAAGAAATGGGGAAGGTAAGCCCATCTGAGTTAGCTAGGAGAACCTATCCCGCATGCTATTCATGGTTTGGTCTAGTGTGGCAGCGCACTCACTAGCATGGAGGATAGCTGCATGGTAGTGGATGAACTTGTTCGCTATTTTGGCAGTGGCCTTTCGATTCCCGATTCCTACATTTGCTAAGTCTTCATCCAGGTCCATGTATAGATTATTAAACAATTTTTTCACCTCAAGAATCCTTTCTGCAATGGATTGTGAGAACCACTCAATCACTCCACGAACTTCCCTACCTAAACTTGTTGCCTCTGTCATAAATTGGATCATCGGCTGAAGAGTCAGGTAGAAGGCCTTAACTTTTTCTCAATATGAAATATATAATTGTTGAGCCATAGGAAGGAGATTCAACTGGGTAGTAGGGGGTTGTCGAAGATTCCTCGAAATATTGATCTTCACATCTCTTGATCCAACATCTTATGTCAGTTCTGCAACCTTTTTATTTGCAGCTGAAAGTTTCTCTTCCAAGGTCCTCTATTTGGCGAGCTATTTTTCTTTGGCCTAGTTTTTGTTTGTTGATTTTGTTTCAAGGAAAGACTTCATCTCCTGGACCTTATTCTCCAATTGAGTATTTCAGTCCTCAAATTCCACATCCTTCTACTACAATTTTTTCTCTAATTGAGCGTGTTGATTGTCAAACTCCTCATTTTTTTGTTGCATCTCCTGCTCCACCTGAGCCAACTAGTCCTGTAATTATTTATTTTTCATCCGCATCTTGACGACCAGGTTAGAATCAGTGGATTGGAACTTTTCAAGCTCCTCCTAAAGATTATCTTGCATTATCTATGCTTTCCCTAATAATCATACAAATTCTACATCGCTCACCTTATCCTTTTCCAACAGGACCTCGACTCTCTCCTTAAACAATTTTCAGCTCTTCTTTCTTCTTCAGCTGGCAATCGGACTTGAGGAAGTCAGTGGTCACTACCCATTATGTTTCTTTCATGAGCTCAACTTTGTCTTGCAGTCGGGCTATGCTCAAATTGAGTCCCATGGCATACATGTTGTAATCATTGGGCTGCATTTCCTCTTGTGGCTTGATGGAAATCAGATACATGGTTACAAAATGCAATGATTGTTGAGCCTCATTGAAAATAGTTTGTACCTTTGGCTCTGCTAGCTTCTTGGCATCCTTGGCCTTTCTCTTCTAGATCCTGAGAGCCCGTGCATGTTTTGTTTTATCACCCTCTAACATAAACTCTGTTGGCGAGCTAATGAGCCAGCCTGTGAAGGGTGCACCAAGAGGAAGAGTGAAATGGAATGAGAGGGTAGTGGTTATGGGCGATTTTTTCCTTAAAAGAGATATTTTTTGCAGGGAGAATGGACGATGCCAAATCCTAGTTTGTGATGCAATGGGAGGACTCAAGGGAAGCGATGGTGGTAATAGAGTCATGGCAGATTCCATCTATTGGGCAGACTAGGTTAGGGCCAATACAGTAGTAGCAATAGGGGTGTCAATGGCAATCGCAGATGTAAAAGGTGAAGTGATAGTAGATGCAGATTGGGCTGCAGCGAAAGGTGGAAAGGTCTACAGAGGAGTCAAGACAAATGGTCTTGTCTAGGAGAACTAAGAGAAATCTCTCGTAACCATTGTGGTAGAAGTAGAAAAAGAAGGGCCAACACTTGAAGTGAGGGACACCACAGACATAGTAGGAGGAACTAAAGATTGTGAAGAAATAAAAGAGGGAGTGAAAGTTACCTGTTGTTCGGTTCATTGCAATCCCTCGCCTGCTACAGGTTCTTGGCTTGTTGAGGGCTCCTAGCTTCTTGAGAACTTTCTCCAAAAGTTGCTTCTATGTGCTACCATTTGACAGGAAGGGAATCATCCACCTCTATAGCCTCTGACTGTTGTTGTGAGGTTGTTTTGGTTCTTTTTGTGGTCTAGGTGTGAGTCATCGAGGCCCTCACACACAATATGTTCACTTGCACATTTGAAGAAATATTGATAGGCTGCTTCGTCACCTTCTCTTTTGGCTATGTTGGAGTCATCTGTGCTTCTATTTCCTTCTCCTTTCCCTTCTCGGTATATGTTTCGGCCTCCTCTGGGTCGACATATTCATCATCACTTGCATTAGAATCAATATGCACTTCATTCCATAATTTATTGAATCTTTCATTTGTCTCTATGCTCTGATAAGGGGCATCAAGATGTTGGATTTCTTGTCAATAGATCCAAAAATCCTTAATTACTTCCTCGGTCCAGTTTACTTTCCTTGACAACTCATTGCAAAGGGTGGCCCCTATTTGGTGCTTCCCATTGTACTTTTTTGAAGGGAAGTGGAACTTAAGCCATGGCGGCCTACTATCCTCGATTGGAATATGAGCTAGGTCAACCAACAACTCATCTTGGTCCTTCAATGGGTTATGTTGCTTCTCCCAGTAAGGTTGGGGGTTGTGCATTACCTTGACATGCTCATTCGGTAAGTCATTTTTGGGGTTGTTATTCCATTTATCACAAATCCATACTAGCCATAGATGAGCTAGCTTCACTCTAGCAGCTTATTCGTCTTCTTCTTGGCCATAACCACTATTTTAAAGCTTAGCAAACTAGTGAAAAATCCTTTCTTCTTGGTTGGTCCTCCACAAAAAGTATAGTCAATAATTGATAGTTTTCAAAACATTTCGAGGGCCAGCACCCAATTTGTGAGAAATGTTGAAAGCCAAAATGGTTCCCCAATAAAGCCACACATCTGAATGAATGTGAAATCTTCTCTAAGAAACCAGTTGCATTTCATAGTAAAATTCTGCATATACTCTATTTGGTCTAAGGTGAGCCAATAAAAACCACCATCCTCACTCAAATCTTGTAGAATCAGACTCAAGAAATAATCCAAAAATGCATAATAATCATAAGTTGAGGAGAGGAGAGGATTCCATACAAAAAATGGCCTTTTTCTTCCCTTTTCATCAAATATAGCCAATCTCACATGTTTTTTAAAGAAGTCAAGGTTCTGATGCAAAAACATATGGGCAAGGAAAGAAGGAAACCTGAACCTCTGATGTGTTTTGTATTCCCTTATCTACTTCAACATCTCCTCAACAATCAATTCAGCAAATTCATACCAAAAAATGGAATGTTTCCTACACAACTAAAACCCTAGACCCAATTGAAACTCTTGAACATACATGTCAGTGTCTAGTCCAAAAACAAAGGCCATCATTGAAAAGGCATCTTGTAGGTCCACGGGGAAAGTATTGTGTGCTGCCGGAATCTATGGTAGCTTTTTCTGATCTTCCCTAGGCCTTTTGGTTTCTTTGTTATAAAAATCCAGAGAAAAATCTATCATTTTCCATATTTTATCCCCCTTTGCTGGAGTGAATGACTCTATCTTGTCCACTTTGGAGCTTCATTCAAGGATGCGTAGCATTTTCTAGATAGCTTCTCAGAAAATATTAACTCTCAACTCCTGGCCCTCGATGGTGTTGGTATCCAGGTTGAAATGGTTAATGGCCTCATCGACTAGCTTCGAGCGGTAGTGCACAAATAGGACCATATATTGTGGAAGCCCGCTGAACCATTGCTTCTGTGCCAAAGAATTTGGGTTGCTATTTTTCTTCATCATTTCGCAGGCTATCTCCCTAAGAGTCTTAGGGTTCTTTACAAGGATGGGATCATGATTTTTATCCCATTCCTCCTTTATTTGGCTCTAGTCTCTATGGTTTTTTCGCTTTTCTGAGGCCATGTGTTTACCCACTCTGACTTCTCTGGTATCCCAGGTGAATCATAAGAGACATCTTCAAAGATATAGGTGAATGGTACTGCACGCATGTCATCAAACAAGATTTGTGTTGCCTCTCCTTGCATTTTTGTTTGAGAACTTTCAGCCATTTTCCTTTTGTTGTAGGTTTTTGCTATGCTCAAATTTTCTACAATTCACTTCGGCTCTGTCTGTGCTCAACACTCTTTGCTCTAGGTAGCATGCTTAAGAAGTTTTCACAATATTAGCTTCTTGCATGCAATACTTTAGCTTTTTTTTTTTGCAGTAGTATTAAATTCAACATGTACCACCAGCACTTTGCTTGTGCGAAATGAATTCCTTTCCATTTTTGAAATGACAAGAATTCATAATGAATTGGTAATGATTTCCTATGACAAGATTTTCTTGGAAATTGAACTGATGATTGAAAGCGGTTTAGGCTTCGTATGCTTTGACAATTAATATCCCAAAAGGAATGATTAAGCCAAAATATGCAATAAGTGCTTGAAAAGATGAGTTCTTCCTTGGAGCTTGAAAAATGCTTGCAACGCAACACCTCAGCACCTGGCCATGCAGACTACCACCGAGGGCTGCCACTGACTTATGCTTAATTAATTAGCTCTTATTAATCTTGCACATAGCAAACCATACCTAGCAAACATAATTGGGTGGGAAATTCGAGCAAGCATTGGTGGTATTTTCAAGTTGGTACTCAATTAGCATCATGCTTATGGAATACAAATTACCTTTCATATCCTGGCTATTTCTATAAATAGGTGCTTAGGCAATAGCAAAATCACACTTAGCAATTTGAGAAGAATTGGTATTAGGTAGTTAGGCAGAATTTGGCATTAGAACTTGCGTAGAGCTAGACTTAGGCAGTTGCATAGAGATTAGTACTAGACAGTTGTATAAAGCTTAGCACCATGAATACTCCCATTAGGCTAGTTTGTAACAAGTCCTAGACAACATTCCTAGGTGAAATCTCGAATAGGCGATTGAAGAGAATGACCAAGAATAAGCATTCACTAGCTATCATAGACATGAAATGGGTTCTGGGGAGGGACTACATTGAGTATGAGGATAAATACTAGGTCAATACTGATGTATGTTCTCATTTGTTGCCTCATTACTTGATATTCAGGTTCCCAAGCAAATGATCCTTCGCCTCGTGCTTGAAATATTTCAGAAAGCGTTACTTAGGCGGTCTTGGAGAGGTGGTGGAAAATGTTGCGTTTGGTCTGGGCCTTCCAACAGAAAGTGACCTTGAAAAGTATATTGAAGAAGATGCAATAGTACCATGGGTACCATTCTTGAGTGGGTTCTGCATCCTATTACATGAAGAGCATCATCAAAGGGTGAATCGTTCCTACCACTTCCTGTTTTGTTGCTACAATGTGGTGCCCTTCTACGATGTTGACTGGTATACCGACTTCAAGAACCTAGTGTTCCCTCCACCACTGTCCATTGCTCTAGTTGATGATATTGCTACTCTGAATGCTCCTATTTCCATTCTTGTTGATGATGTTATTCCAAACACTATTGTTGATGCTTCCATTTCTCTTGCTCGAGACCAAAAACCCTTTTATGTTTTAAGAAACCAACACTTTGTTAATCCATTTTGTATATATGCCTGGAAAAGGCCTTTACCATACATATATATGAAGAAATTTCATATTATATAGATATACCTTAAAATCATGGCCTTAGATCCATTTTGAAATGTATTACCAAAGTATATATTTTCGTATATAATGAATATACAGCTTATATTAAAATTCTATCTCCTTTGCCTTTTTATTTTGCAATGTGGGTTCTCTTTTCTTTTTCTGCACATATGTGTTCATTTTAATTTTGCATATGGGTGTTTTTTTTCTCTATGTCATGGGTTGCAAGTTACTTCTATCTGCTTCTTGCGATAATGGGTTCCATTTATTTCTGGATTCCTCGCACAAATGAAATTTATTGAAAGAGCAGCCAACAAAAAACATGAAGGAAAATAATTACACTACTCACATATTTACACTAGAAAAATAATTGTGAAGCCTAATTAAACAATTTTAGGTCAATTCCATTAATCAGAATACTCGATGCTTCTTTCTCCATATTTTATAATTCGAACACATTGTGTTTCTTGCATTGAATTATTTTGAAAGGGCCTTCCCACAGACTGTCGAACTTTCCATATTGGCTAGGCTTTGTGGCCCTTTCATTGAACTTTACTACTAGGTCTCCGCACTTTAGACCTTGGTCTAAGGAATTCTTGTTGAACCATCTTTTAACCACTTGCTGGTGGTTGGACATGGCTATCAGGGCCTTTCCCCTTTTTTCCTACACTTCCAGCAACTCAGCCAACTGAACCTCCATGGCGTCATTTTTTTCTACCTCAATAGATTTGAGCAGTTGTAAAAAAAGAATTTCCATGGAGATAGGTAACAATGCTTCTTTCCCATATTCTAACTTGTATAGTGAAGTATTGAGGACTTGCTTGGGAGTTATGTGGTCTACCCAGAGTGCTGCCTAAAGGTTCTTATGCCATTATCTGTGGTGTTTTGACTTGATTCTTTTAATTATTCAAACTAATTTTTTGTTGGTCGATTCGGTCAGGCCATTCCCTTGTGGGTAGTAATTTGATGAGGTTTTCAAGTATATGTGATGCACAAGTGTGAATTGACATACCTTAGATCCTAGGAAAGCCTTAGCATTGTCGGAGATGATGGTCTTTGGCAAGCTGAATCTCATCACCAGTTCCTCAAGGAAGTCCACTATTTCCACCTCTGTTGCATTCTTCAGGGGCATGGCTTCGGTCCACCTAGTAAAGTAGTTTATGGTTGTGAGGATCCATTTGTGTCCAGTGCTAGAGGCAAGATTGATCATTCCAATGAAATCGAGGCCCCATTGTGCGAAGGGCTCATTAGCTACAATCAAGTTGAGAGGCATTGCAGAATTTTTTCTTCTTCCTACGAAGAATTGGAATTCCTTGCAAGCTTTTACAAAGGAGTATGAGTTATTGAATAGTGTAGGCCAGAAGTACCTAGCACACATGATTTTGATGGCAGTGGTCTTCGCAAAGAAGTGGCCACCTGCAACACTACTGTGGAAAGCATCGAGGATCTTTTTCGCTTGCTCTATGGTGACACATCGCAATAGAATGTTGTTGAAGTTCCTTTTGAAAAGGACCCCTTCGATGAGCGCATATCCATCATTCTGCAATCGACATAATCTTCTTTTTTGAGAAGGAAGGTTGGCGGATACCTTCTGGTGTGCATGAATCTCAATCTGTCTACCAACCAGCAGCCTTCAGATTCAGACTCATTGGTCAAAACTAGCTCTGGTAGCTCTTCTTTAGCTGTCATTTCCTCATTGTGTGCCAAATATTCACACAGTCCTCTTCCTTGGACATTCTTTGTAGGCTTGACCTCAATGTTGTATTCAAGGATCTTATTGATCCAATTGGCCCTTTTTTTAGTGATCTCTCCCTCCATGATGAATACGCATACACTAGAATGCACAATATAAAAAATCACCTTATTGTAGGATATAAGATGTTAGTACTTCTTGATTCCCTTTATAGTGGAAAAAAATTTCCTCTCTATGAAGTTATAGTTCATCTCATATTCCTTTAGGGTCCGGGAGTGAAATTCCATCAGATGTTCTCCCTTTCCTTCCTCATCCTTTTGAGTTAAGACAATAGCGATGCTTGACCTGCTACTGAATACATACATTATGAAGTATTTTGATAGGTTTGTATTTACTAGCATAGGAGCTGAAGAAATAGCATCCTTAACCTTCTCAAAGGCTTCTCTCGATTCTTTAGTCCATTTGAATAATTGATCCTTTTTTAGCATTAGGGTGATTAGTCTGATTAATCCTACAAAATTTGAAATGAACTTGCTCACAAAATTTACCTTCCCTAGGAAAGATTGGACTCTTTTCTTGTTGACCAGTAGGGGAAGCTCTCTGATTTCCTTCACCCACTCAGGATCAATTGCAATTCCTTCTTTGGACACTACATGTCCTAATAATTTACCTTGCAACACCCTAAAAACACATTTTTTCAGACTCAGGGATACCCCAAACTCTTGGAAATTTTTAAAACCATCTCTAGGTGATCAAAATGATCATCCTTAGACTTGGCGAATATAGTTAGATCATTCAAATAGATTAGGATAATCTTGTTGATTAATTTGTTGAAGGCGATATCTATTGCCTGCTGGAAAGTGGCTCCCGCATTTGAGAGGCCAAAAGGAATTTTAGCATATGTGAAAATTCCCCACTTGGTAGTGAACATTTTGTGTTGGTCCTCTTCTTTGACCCATATTTGGTTGTAATCGGAGTAGCCATCCAGCACATAAAACATTTTCGATCCTGCCACTATTTGCAAGATAGACTCCATAGAAGGCAACAGATAGTGGTATTTTAGGGATGCTCTATTTAGGTCCTGAAAGTCAACACATAGGTAGATATCTCCACTCTTCTTTTAGACTAGGACCAAGTTGGATACCCATGTGCTATACTTGATCGAGATGACGATCCGAGACTGAATTAGCTTTATTAGCTCTTGCACCATTAGTGCCCCAATCTTCAAATTCACTGGCCTCTATTTTTGGTGGACTGGCTTTGCACCTTCCATCAGCTCTATTGTATGCTAGATGATGTCGAGGTCATATCCCTTAAGGTCATCATATGACCAAGCTACTACTCCTTGATACTTCTCACAAAATTTGATGAGCCTCTCCTTATCGTGATGCAGAACATCCTTCCTAAGTTTAAGCTTTCTTCCATCTCTGACCTGAGGGTCCGCATAGTTGCTTTTGTCCACTACAAACTTCCTTTTATCATTTCTTTCATCATCACAATCAAACAGGTCTTCAAGAGTGACTAGCCCCTTTGGAAGCTTGTTAGACCTTAGCTGAATGATTTATTTCTCGTAGGCCTCGACAATCTTTGATTGGAGTTGGTTAGAAAACTCTCCTGACTATTGGATGAATGAGGAAATGTGTTCATCGCTCTCAAACACTTTCTAGCTCCGATTATTATCTAGAATTTTTGGTTAGACTATCACTCGTATAAAGTGTTTGTTATGACTTAGGTCAGAGGTAGGATCAAATTGAGATCTAATTGCGGCCATGCAATCCACATCAGCATTTTTTTCTCTAGGCACTATTTGGATATTAAAGGCTTTGAAACCCTCAATCAAGTCTCAAAATCTATGTCTATAGGATCTCATGCAGATATTCTTGGTTGTGGAAATCCCTCAGACTTGGTTGACTACTAGTTCAAAATATTCGAACACCATTAATTGCTAGATTCTCATTCACTCTGCAAGGCTTAGACCTTGCACTAGGCATTCATATTCAACTTCATTGTTCGAACAAGTGAACTTTACATCTTGCTCCATCAAAGTGCAATGTCCATAGTTTGAGGCTTGATCACCTTTGGATTCCTTCATGACCTTCAAAATCTCTTGATCTTCATCATAGATGGCATAGGTGCCTAACCTAGTAGCATGATAGTTTCCAAAAGGATCAACATCTATGTATTCTCTCAAGAGAACTTCCTCTGAATCCGTCGGGTCTTTGATCACTTTTTCATCCTCTAGTAGCTCGGTGCAATGCATTTCTTCTTTTGTTAAAGAAGTATGGGAAACCTCAAATTTGATCATGGATTCATCGGCCACATGTTCCAAATGTAGAGGTTTGGATATTATCTTCATTTTAGCTTTTTGCTTGGTCCTGAGGATCAAGTGTGACCAATCCAAAGAAAGATACCCACCTATTTTTGAAGTGAATTCCTAGGATAGGTAAAGGTCAAACATAAGGGGAACATCTATGATCACAGTATCATGCAGAACTGTGATGCTAGGGAAAGATAATAGAGTCAAGGGGAGATCTTTGGTGAGACCTATAGTTTCAACTTTGTTCCCATCAAGCTGCATAACCCCCCTCTTTAAAGGCTCATAGCTAAGTCCTAAGTCTTCAGCTATCTACTTGGGCATGACTGTGGTGCTAGCGCTAGAGTCAATCATGGAATTATGCAATATTTTTTTACCCACAATAAGAGTTAGGAAAAGGGGCTTGGGTTTTGTCTTATCTCTTACTTAAATAGAAGCCTCCTCTGCACTATTTTCAGAACTTTGGTAAGAGGTGATGAATCAAAATCTTTTTCCTTAGATGATTGCTCCATAGGCTTGATGATTGGATCTTCCTGTAGGGCCTTCTGCAACAATGTCTTCTACTTTGAAATAGCTAAGATATCCCAAAGGGACACATTAGCGAATGATTTTTTCAATTGTTCCACCACATTAAACAATGGTGGATTTGGAGACTCCTGCTCCTTAGCTTTGGTTATAAAAAATTTCCTTCACAATGGAAATTGTTGTGCCACTACAGAGGTACTAGGTGTCTAGTCAGAAGCACTTTTGGACTATGAACTGACTAGTTGTGGGATGACTCATTTTCCCATGAATCTCCTCTTTGAGTGAGTGTTATAATTGGACTGCACTTACAGGGTTTTTGATGTGGATGCAGCATTGGAAAACACCACCTCTTCTTCTTCCATCCATGAGAAGAGTGCATGATCGGGAGCAATATCTGTTTATTTCTCTAGGGACATCCCTTGTATTTATGAGGTGAGTACCACATTTTCTATTTGTGAAGAGGCATATACATAACCTCTAAGGTCCAACACTACACCTTGACTGCATTGTTTTGGTACCTTTTTTTGTAGATTGTCACACGGGAAGTTTTGAGGCATATGTGCATCACCACAAGGGAAGCACCAGGGGTTGATGTCATCGACTAAATTTTTTTCCCCCACTATCAGTTCTCTGCTTGAGCTTGGGTTAGAACTCTGTAATAGAGAAGGCACTGGTACTATTTGATTAGTTGTTTGCACCTACAGATTTGTGTGTGCACCTCCTTGGAACTAGTTTTGCTAGTAGGAAGATCTTAAGCCTTGATAATGTTGGTAGGTCAACCTTGGAGGCACAGACTGGTTTCGCTTGATGACAATTATTTCATTGGAAATGGTCTGCAACATTTCCTTAACATCACTCAACTAATCCTTTGAAGAGTCGGATGTAGAAGCAATGTTTTGTGGTGCTCCTGGATATGTGTACATAGATTGGGGAGGAGCAAGCACACTAGTAGATGGAATCTCCTGGGTAGGAACTGATATCTCAGGAAATATAGGCATGATGGGCTAAGGTGAAAACTTCCATATGTCTATTAGATTGTTCTCTACCTTGACTGTGATGTTGTATGCATCTAGTAGCATGGTTCCACCAAGAGATTGGATCATCATTGAGATGTCGTTGTTGATGGATTTCAAGTACAAAATGAATGCCAACTTATCCGACAAGTGGATAGCAGCCTGAATTCTCTACCAAGTTAGATGGAACTAGGCATTAAAGTCGATCATGGCTTCATATGGGGCCCGCTTTATGATTGATAGCTAATGATATTGTGAATATTTTTCTCCATCATTTAAGAATCTTTCATAGAAAGGGTCTCCAAGTTGATCCCAGGTAGCCATAGTATTAGCTTGTAAAGTGTGGTACCAATCTAGCACTTTACCCCTAAAAGAGGTTGCAAGAAATATTAGCGCTATATTTTGGTTTGTAACGCCATGCACCAAGAATACATCTACCACATCTTGCAGATGTTTAGATGGTGTTCTCAAGCCATCCCTGATAAATTTAGGAATAACCTTTAAAGCAAAGACTGGGATAGGGACATAAATGACGGGTGCTACTGGTGCTACAAGAAGACTTCTGGCATCCCATGCCACAATTTCTATTACCGATTGGCAACATGGCTAGCAGAAGGGGCAGAGGGAGAGAAACGTTCACAATATGGGTTCTCACTTGTACTATTCCTAGTGGTGATACTAACAAACTAGGGTTATTCATTGTTTGGGATCTAGTAATAGGATGATGGCTCATACACCCTCTTTAGATTTAGATTCATTTAAGCAATCCCACTAGGCATGCCAAAAAAAGAAACTGTTGATGCCAAAAAATGGCAAGGTAACAACCTTATGGGAAACTCAGTTAATGGGAAACCAATTGCACTAAACTGAGTGACCTTCAAGTTTTTATAGAAGTCAACTTCTTCTATATTTAGGGTTTTGGAATCAGAAAAGGAAGTAGATATAAAAATAAAGATTTAACTAAGGCGATGCGCCAAGATTTAGATATAAGGCATTATAAATCTATCTTTAGGGATGCAATTTAAGGGCCCGTTCAATAATCTGTTGAGTCCCAGAATAACATAAATCAAAGATGAAAACCTGAACAATTTATTCAATGACATAAAATAATTCTCATACACATTTACTGAAAAAAAGAGTCAAAGACATGGTCTAAACTAGCAAACTTGTATTTAAAATTATAGAAGTTCTACAAATAAACAACTCAGTACAATAATGGCACACTATAATGCTTTATCAAATAGCTTAAGAAAATAGAAAGGCTGAATAATGGCATAGTCTGTGAGTCTCATACAATAATCTAAAACAGTACAAAAGGCCTGGTGTCTTTCCCAATTTTTCTTGTATCTTCCGAACTCCTTTTTAGAAGGAAGAAGCAGTATATATAGATAAAAATCCCACCACCTGGTGGGCCAGTAACAGAAAAGATCTTGCATCACGAGCAATGATTCCTATAGCAATGATTTCCCTTGGTTGTTGCAACATAAAATATCTGGGCCATGGAATGTAGTCACGCTCGAAATAGATGCATCCCCTTTGAATGATGGCAGTGGTCCTAGTAAACCCTTGTGTAAACATGTGTCATTCACCCATGAAGGTAGTTAGAACATGTGGCAATTTGGTGGGGCATGCTACTCGCTCTCTTCTTCCCTTCAATGAAGTCCCCACAAAAGAGTCATGTGGAAATAGGTTGGGGCCCATTCATTGATTCCTCCCCTTGCGATAAAAATACCCCACAGTGAAGACACGTGGAGGAAGTC
>VDFB02193867.1:249904531-249949669 GCA_007258455.2 Sequoia sempervirens
CAATGTGGATCAGATCTAAGTTGTTTGCCCAAAAATGTAAGCTCATTTTGAGGCAGAGGAATATTGGGCTATTTGCTACGTGAGTATCCAAATGGTGGCTCGATGAGAAAGTCATGCCTTTGTATCAGCTTCTCATCGTATAATGAGAAATTCATGCCCATGTTTAGGATTCTCATTATACACTAACCATACCAAAGCTATACCTCCTAATAAATTTGACAAGGCACCACAAAACAATGAACTTCGAGCTGAATGAGGCAAGAAAAACTTTGTAAGCTTGATACCCATGAACAAACAAGATGGCACCATAGGCAAGCAAAGTGTATTATGAAAGGTGGCCATATAACTGATGTTGTAAATGCAAAGTAGTGTAAGCTACATTCAAAGGGATTTTTCTTAGTTCATGTAAGTTCTCTTCATAGGGAACATCATGCCTAATGTATCCAAGAGAGGAAAAATCAAAGAGATATCACACTCTTGGAGGATATCAAACCCAATGAAACCACCAAGAAGAGGACACATCAAAAGAATAAAGAAAAATCACCCAGTGAATCATAAGTGTCGATGTATGCCCCCACTTTAAAGTAGTTGCTAACACCATTAATGTGAGAAATTTTTGTAAAGTAGAAGAAGACATGAGAACTTACTTGGAAAGACCTATGCGAAGTCATATTTTTATAATAAGCTAAGTCATGAAAATGGGTTGTGCCCAAAATGTATAACTCAGTACATCACAAGCAAGCCAACTTAAGGCATATTGTCCACATCCCAAGCTTTCTCTTATATGTACATGAAAGGAAGTCAACTAGCCAAAAGAGACAGTGATAAGTGACATACAAGGACAAAGCTACCTAACTCCTTTCCCCTACTTAGTGTAGGACAAGGATGAGCTGAAAAACATGCTAGAGTGAAAATCAATATCAATTAGAGGAATTAGGTGCCTCGACATAAGGAAGAGCATCACACTCCTTAATATGTTGAATTTTGTTACTTAAAGTTTTACATTAATTAGTAGCATGACCATGAACTCTATGATATGCACAAAATGAACTCTTGTAGTAGAATTTATTTTGTGTTCTTGGAGGGAGATATATCAAATGATCTTGGAGGAGTCTCAACAAGATACTCTCTTGATAAATAGTAGAGGACGTTCCTTTATTTTGTGACAAAGATATCTCTTGCTTAGTACAGGATGTCATACTTATGCAAGAATCTTTAGATTGTGAGATTTTTTACTTTCCTTTAAATGAAGGTGTAAAATCTAATGAATCTAATTCACTAGTGTTTTGCATGGTGACAATGATAGTAGGAAAATATTTCTTTGTTTCTTTTATTTCTTTCGAAGGACAATAACCCAGACCACTAATGTCTATCAATTCAGGATGCACTAATGTTAAAGATAGATTAGAAGGATGTTTTGTAATAGTATTGATATTAAGTGAAGGCTTGTTTGTTTATTTTGAGGGACAATAACAAAGACCACTAGTCTTTATTTGTGTGTGAGGTTCTATAGGGATACAAAAACCATGTTCTCTAGCACCACATCCTTTTCCACTATAATCAAGTTGTTTCATAAGTTCATAGCCTTTTCCATAAAGCTCTTTCATCTCTTTTGGATTTGGTGTTTGTTGATAGTCAGTTTCATCAACATTTGTTGTGTAATTTGTTGTCTTTTGTTCTAAAGTGGTTGAGGTGGATGCTTTTGAAGGGTTTTCTGAATTTTGTGTTGATAATATTGCTTTTTCTTTTCCCTTTTCAGAGTCTTTTTTTATGATCTTGTATTCTCCTAGGAATGTTGGTTCAAAGTCTAAGGAACCCCAATCATCTTCTAATAGCTTTGTGACTTCCTCAATGTGTTTTTATTTGTCTTTCTATTGCATGTGTTCTACTTGTGTATTTGGTGTCAATATTTTCAAAGGATTTTCCATGCCTTTCTCAATGTTGAAACAACTTTTTGGGTCAAGGTTAGCTTCGAGTGTGTACACTTTTTTGTTGTAGACATACTTCATTACATGATGAAGAGTAGAAGGCACCCCATTCATTGCATGAATCCATGGTCTTCCTAAAAGTAGTTTGTATGAAAAATCATCAGGAATAACATGGATTGGTGTTTCTAATGTGGCCTTTCTAGATGTAATAGGCAAAGTGATCACACCAAGTGGTTATTTTCCTACATTGTCAAATCCCTTAATAGATAAAGAGTCAAGTTGAATTCTTGATTTATCCATGCCAAGCCTATCCAAAAGGGTCAGAATACACGCATTAAGGGTTGAGCCATTTTCAACAAGGTTTCACTTTATGCCCAACCTATTATGTATAGCTATTATCATGAGGATCATTTTGTTTTTGTACTTCCAATGGAGGGAGCTCACTTTGGTGGAAAACAATGTTAGCATCCATTCCTTGAATGAAGGCTACTATGTCATTTGGTTGCACAAAAGAAGGGATAGAAACTTGTCACAAATAATTTTGAATCATGTTATGGTAATGAGGGGATGCTTGAATGAGGTCCCACAATGATATCTTAGTAGGAGTGTTGTTTTTTTGTTTAACAATATCATACTTGTTTCCATGAGGACCTGACAAAATAGGGTTAAGCAAGATAGGATTAGGAAATGGGAGGGATGTTGAAGGTGTTTTTTGTGGTTGCAGATTGTTTTTGGTGTTATATGTATGAGCAATGGTATCATGAATTGGCTACTACAAAACATTGTTCTTAGGTGGGTAAGGATAAATTCAGGTTTGTGTTGAGTTTGTTGTTTGTGTGATGGTGAGTAAAGAATTAGAGGATTCTTAGGATGTCCCACAGGGTATGTAGGAGGTCCATTAATCGAGGGGGATCTAGTGGATACTTGTGCATTCATAACATTAGCAGTCTTGGTTTGATGTATTTCTAATAAAGGGAAATCTAGTGTTCTCTTTTTACCACCATCTAAGGAAGCCGAAATGTTATCATTTTCTTCCACCATGATATTCTCCCTAGGAGGAGAGTTTTTAGGGGAGTAACAAACTAGATATTCATTACATTCAATGTTTGGTTCTTCTAAAATGACTTCATTGCAAGTAGGGGAATTATCAATGGTTGGATCATCTTGCTCAATAAGGGTTTCCCTAGGTGTAGAGAGACAACTAAGATTCTCATGAATTTCATCAATTAGGTTTTCTGACATCAAAGTATCTTCTTCACAACTGGGAGAGATACTAGGAGAAGAGGAATTATGATTATCATGATCATTTATGATTTCATTCCTTTGTCCCATAATGTCTTCCAAAATAGGATAGGTAGGGGAAGGAACATAAAGAGTGTTGTTATAGACCTTAAATATTTTATCATCTAGCACTAACCTATCATCCTCACTTTCAATTGCATCCTCTTTCACTACAACATTCTGATAAGAAAAAGATGAATGGAAACTAGGTAAGGTGATGTTTATAAATGTGTCTATGATCTCATTCTCTTGTGCTATAATATCTTCCCAAGGAGGAGGAGAAGGACAAGCAAGAATTTCATGATTCTGAATGATTGCATCTTCTTTCACAAAGATACCTTCATCACTAAAAGGAGAGGTATTAGGAGAAGAACAATTATGATCATCATTGTTATCTATGCTTGTATCTTCTTCTATCACATCATCCCAATAAATAGGAGAGATAGGAGGAGGTGTAATTATAAGGCCAACATTAACATTTTCACTCTCTTGCACCAAGAGACTCTCATAACTAGGAAATGTATTGAACAAATGATTAACATGCTTATTAACTAACTTTTTCTTTGCAAACTTGGAAAAGACATATACCAACACTTGTAAAAAGTAATCTATACAACCTCAAAATGGAAAGAGATTTAAAATGCAATGCAATGACCTAGAATGAAATGTGTAAATACAATTTTCAGATTCTAAGTAAGGTAATTTTTTGATTACATTATGCAACAATCTAAAAATGAAATATTGTAAATGAAAATTTGGAATTAAGCAATGCATGAAATGAACTGATTTAGGCTAGATTTAGAGAAATGCATGTAACATAAACTCAACCAACTAAAACAAATAACTAATGATAGAAAACAAAAGCTCATAAACAAGTTTTTAAATGCTATAAAATGCAATTTCAGATTTGCACTGGGACTAAATCGCCCAGATGGGAATATGAGTCCTAGTGAGGGTTTTTGCACAATTTTTAAAAAAAATTAAGTGATTTTTATGCTTTTTGGTTTGAGTGATGTCTAAGCTTTTCATAACCCAATTTTATTGCATATGTATTATAATATGGTAAATTGAATTATTGAAGAAATTCAATATATATTAAATGGAAATTTTGGAATTTTTGAAAATAGATTGAAAGAAGTTGACTGATGTTGACTCTGCAAACTTTTGAAATTATCTTATATATCAAGAATTGAACGTTACTGATAAATTTTCAAGTACAAGTCTATGTAGTTGTAGGGTGAAAAATTGAAGGATGAGAGCATGGTTGTTGTAGGATTATTTAGCCAGATTGAATGGTAAGCCAGTTGGAATCTAGGTGCACACACCACAAATGGCATGATGGCCTAAATATGAACTATTTTTGCATATATAGAAGAACATAATTTCAGGACTTGAATTGTTTCAATGATTGAAAGTGAATGAATTGTAGATTAAATAGTCTACTTAAACTCTG
Source organism: Sequoia sempervirens (assembly GCA_007258455.2). Classification (NCBI taxonomy): domain Eukaryota; kingdom Viridiplantae; phylum Streptophyta; class Pinopsida; order Cupressales; family Cupressaceae; genus Sequoia; species Sequoia sempervirens. The sequence continues at coordinate 249,909,194 of VDFB02193867.1, forward strand.
TGTTTTGAAGAAAACAAAACTACGAATTTTAAAGAATGATTAAAAGGATAAGAATTTTGATATGTGAAACTAAGTAAAAATAAATCCCTTTTTAGTTCATATATATTTGGATGCTCAAGATGATATTAAAGTTCCTTAATTAATTAAATGATAGCATAATGTGAATCCATACATACATACATATATATATATACATACATATATATATATACATATATATATACATACATATGAAATGAAGAACAGACAGTAAATATGAATGAAGTCATATAAATACATATATATGTATACATATTTATATTCTTATTTAGTTTAATCTGATAATAGATGATATCCCAAATAGGACTATGTAAAAATATTGAAGGTGAGCCATGAAGGACGCGGGCCTTCCATAAACATTATGAAAATATTCACAAAAGATAGTGGTCGACAGCTATGACAAAAAAGCGATAACGGTAATGCCCCCAACCACATGCAATGAAAAATTTGTTTTCAATTTTGACTTGATAGCTGGGAGAAACAATAGGGAATTGGAATTCGACTGACAACAAGGCAAGAAAAAATGCAGAGAAGAGCTCATAGAAGCAGAAAAATCAAAGGTAAGCCTCACCAAAAATCTCAATTATTAAGGTAAATCAGTTTCTTTGGAAAATTTTGATTTCATTATTATTTTCATAATATTCTTGTTGTATTCTTTGCATTCTTTTTAAAAAAAATTGATAGCATAGTAAATATGTAATTTATCTGTCTGTGTTGTTACGGCCTTGAGTCGAACAATGTGTAATATCAACCAACTTTTTTTGGGGCCACATGGCCTATGAACCGTCTTGCATGTGAAGTAACCTAAGTTAAAGCCTTATCAGCTAGCCTATAGAGCTAAGTAGAGGCTTGGAGTCATCAAAGATGTGATTGCCATTTAAGTTTGCACAATGAAGCTTTCCATGTTATGGCTATTAGAATTTCATTCTAATCAAATGTGTATTTTAATGTTTCTAGCTTTGTAGAGGACCGAATATCAATCCTATGGGAATGGGTATAATTCCCCTATGTTTTCTTTTAAATGTAACACCTTTCCATTATTGGCTGGTCCGATAATGGTAAAAGGGATAAAACCATTGTTGAGAATGTGTTCAATATTTTCTTATTGATGTTGCCATTGTTCAGAAGGAATGATGGTATGATTAAGGTCAAGATTCATTAAATCCATGTAAGGTTCGATCTTCATGATCGACACATTGTTTTCTTTGAAATAGATACAAATATGAGTTATGGTATAAACCCAACAAGCCTTTAAGGGTAAACTTGATTATGACCCTTGATTTGCCAAGAAGGAAATGTACCAATCACATAAGGGGAAGTCACTCCTAGAGCGACCAGTGAGTACTTTATTAATGGCCTTGAAAGGCATGAGTTAGGTTAGGAACCCTGATAAACTTCAAAGTTATGTTCCTTGATTGCATGGTTACCCAGTTTCAAATTAACTAGTATGTCGAAACATTTTCATTATAATTATTATATAGTTGCTCATGAATTTTTAGTATCATTTATGTTTTTGAAATGATGAATAATGGACATTCTATTAGCCTAATTTGTTAGAGAAAATTTAATGGCTTTGCATGAAAATGATAGATGAGATAGCTGTAGGCAATATTGTTACTAACAAAACAACATTTTACATTATTTGTTCTTTATAAGATAACCTCGTTCTATTAGAAACTGTGAGCATTAAGTTGTAATGTTATTATTTAACATTTGAATAGCTTGAAACAACATTGTTCATTTTTTGTTCATTGTGATAAAACCTCGTTCTATTTGAAACATAGAACATTAAATTGTAATGTTATCATTTAGGATCTAAACAACTTGAAACAACAATGAGTAATCACAAACATTGAATGTTCTATTGGAAAATTGCATTGTCTGTCATTAAATATAACTGTTTATTTTGGAATAGCATTACATTGATGTAAAAAGTGAATATTTTGTTGCAAATGACACTATTTTGTTGTAAAGTTATCTTGTAGCTATAAACAGTCATGTCCATTAAATTGTTTAGGTTAAACAACATTGAATAGATGTAAACTGTGAACATTCTTATGAAATAGCTTTTCCTATAACTGTTTAGAAGGAAACAGTACTGGTTATGTTTATACAATGAATGTTCATATGTAAACAAAAATTTTAGAGTGTCACAGTTATGTGAGAATGAAAAGAAACAATGGTATGTGTGAAGATGTTAATATAGACTTGTTCTAAATTTTTATTTTGACAATAGGAACACCAAATGGAAATATATTTAATGGTTACAAATTTGATTTATTGGCTTATTTCATAATGTATGCACAAATCAAAACTTAAGTAAGCACATATATGTGTATGCACATAGAATTCATCTATGTACATACACCTACTTGTGACATACCTTCTTTTGTTCTTAGTTCATTTCAAAATACATAATGCTTATGCTGAAAAGTAAATGTGAGTCATGAGAAAGATATGACTGATTGTTGAATTACTCTATTTGAATCATAGATTTGATTTATGTTTAGAGAGTAAATTAGTAATCGGATTTTTCTTTTTCAAAGACATATGTGAGAAGAATATTCTAATACTTGAATGGAACAATGATACCTAAGTGGACTAGAGCACCTTAGGGCAGATATTGTTAGAGGGTAGATAGCTGTTATGAGATGTATTGTTGAAAGTTACCTTATGGGGTGGGTGCCGAAATGGAGTTTAGAGAGTATAGGTTTGATTTACCAAAACCTATTGTTTGTTATTGTTGCAACTCATTTATTATGCTTGGCCAAGCAATATAGTTCATTTTGTATGTATGAACTCTCTGCCATTCCTAGCATAAATCTTGTATTTTCCTTTCTAACTTGTAGATAGAAATTGCATGTTGATGTTTGGGCACGCACCAGATTCCACCTTGCAGATTGTTCTCTTGCTAAACTTTCAAGTTGGAAGAATTCTGGGGAAGCATAAGCTTTGTGGTTGGGCGGTAAAGTGCTTCAACCATGTTCTCATCCACCAGTGGAGGTGAGCATCAAAGAAGAACCTTAGTTGTTAACAAGAATATTTTAGTCTAAGTTATAACTTGATGTAGTAATTTCATGTATTTGATGTAAAGTGTACAATTTAATGACTTTGTGGCCTTAGGAGCCAAGTCAAACCTAATATTGTAATTTGACTTTTGAAGTGAATAAATGAATCATTACCTCATTTTAAATGGACATGTGTAGCTATGATTGAATTTAGCCACTAGTTATGTCTTTTTAGTTTGGAATATATTCATGTGTCATTTACAATAATGTTAAATAAGTAATAATTTAGGATGGGTTATTACATTTAGTCTAAGAGCTTAGGGTTCAACTCTAGGCCTTTTGAGTCTTCCATATTTTGACTAGGGATAGTTGACCTTTGACCAAAATTTAGTTTTCCTAAGGATTGACTGAACCTAGATTGAATGAAAGTATGGGAAGGATAAAGGCAAGATGAAGGAAAGGGAAAACTATTAGAGCCTCACATAAGAATGGCGTAAAGAAATAAAATTCCAAGATGAAGATTCAATTAGAAATTCCTGATGAAGAAACTCTAGCTCAGTCCCTTACACGACTCAAGCTAGAGAGAGGCTTAAGATTGAGGAGAAGTGAACACCTAAGATAAAAAAAGCTTTCCACAGTCTAGGACTGGCCTCTAGGGTGTGGACCCAATGCACCCTTGTTGACTAAAGAGGAAAAGGAGAGCCTGTGTGCTCAACCATCCTCTTCTATAAAGTTTGATTTAAATTCAGATGAGGAACTAGAGGAATGTCCTCTTTCTGATGCTAAGAAATTGAAATGATGTAATGAGAATCCTATTGTAAATAAGGGTCTATTGACTCACTATTAATATAAATAAAATTAGATAAAAAAAAATTTGGTGTGCTCAAATGAAGAACTCCAAAATGTGTGTATTATGCATGAATGATTATGTCTTCTAGAATGAGGGATGTATGCATATGAATAATTATGTGATGTAGAATAAGAAAGTTTATTCATAGAACCCTATGTTGAGATGTGATAAACATGAATGTGTTGTAGGATAAGTGTGGGACAACATGGTGACCACAAGAAAGAGATTGTTGGAGGTGGTTCCAATAACAAACCTAACAAGAGGCTAGAGAAAATTCTAGAGCTTCTAAATCAGCAAGAGTCTTGCATGGATCATATAGAGCAAGAATTATAAGTGGTATGCAAGGACCGGGACTGCAAGAATGCATAAGCCACTCAAGGAGATGATGGTCCAAGGGTAGGTCCACGAGGAAGAATTGAGGAAGAGCTTGGGAAAGACCTCAAAAGAGTAGCACCACCCAAGTTCGATGGTAAGGCTATCAGAGCAGGAGTTGAGGCTTGGGTTATAGAAATGGAAAAATATTTTGGGCTCCATAACCTTTTCAAATAGACTAAGGCGACATGGGCTATGTATCAGCTCTCAGGTGAAGCAATGACTTGGTGGTATAATGAGAAGTTAGAATGAAATCTTCAACATGCTAGGACCACTTGGGAACTATTCCTCCAAGCTTTCAGAAAGAGATGGTTATTGCAACTTTTCTTTGATAAGAAAGTGACAAAATTTCAGAACTTAATCTAGGGAAACATGACAGTGATCCAGTATTGGGAAAAGTTCACCAACCTATTGAAGTATGTGTCACATTATTAGGAAGATGAATGTTTATGTATTCAAAAATTCATAATGGGATTGAGACCCCACATAGGAGCTGAGGTGGATATGCATGAACCTCAAACCATGAATGAAGTCTTCCTAAAAGCCACAAAAGAGGAATAGAAACTGCAACAATTATCCAATCTGTAGCGACTCCAATTCTAAGTTGTGGTATGGGAAAATAAATTTTATAAAGGAGAAAAGAGCCATTAGATCTGTAATCTCAAGAGGGGAAGTGAGTCATGGGAGAAGGGTGAATAGGGTAATGGTGGAAAGAACAAGAAGGAAATTAAAGGTAAGGGTAAAGATGACCATAAGCAGAAGGGCTTTAGAGAGGAAAAGCTATGAGGTTGCAAAGGGCCTTGAGATGGATGCTATACTTGTGGAGGCAATCATTATGCCTCAAATTATCCTCAGTGGTTGAAGTCACAAAAGGAAGGAATCTACCAGTAGAATCAACATCACCAGATCCATGTTGCAGTTGATAATCAATAGGTAGAGTATCAAGCTTTGTAAATTCAACTGATAGGTAAGCTCTATGGCCAATCTATCTCTATCTTTATTGATACTAGAGCTATTGAATGTTTTATAGATCCTATAAAAATATCTAAGTGTATAAGAGAAAATTTGCACCCTATGTGCAATTCCCCTTTTTTCCTTTTTCCACCTTAGAAAACCAAGTTCGGAGGATTAATTCCACCTAAGCCCATTGCTTGAATCACACTTGGTTCCTATTTTGAGCATCGGTGGAGGCATTTATATCAAAGAAACCCATGCGGCACATAGACATCCACGTGATGTGATTACATCCCTGATAGATTCCTGAGTTTGGAGCCTACAAAGGCATTACACTTCCCATTGGGGGTCAATTTGTAATGCCCTCTTTGGACGACCGACCCGAATATGGCCATTTCTCTTTATCTCTTCTTCATATTCACCCCTTGAATAGGAATTTTAGCTCTTCACAACTTCCTCACTTCATTCTCAAGCTTCATAAGCTCTATGCAGCTTCTTTACCCTCTCTTCAATCTCTAAACACTTTACACTTCACAACAACAACATCAACACTCCACCACTTCAGTAGAGAAAGTGTGGAAGAGAATACCATTGCAGCAGAGGCTTAAGTTCCTCTCATTTTCTCCCCCATTATCCTTGAGTGCTCTTGGTGGAGGTGGTAAGCTTTCACTCCTCTCCTCTATTACTTGGTTGAGTAGCATAACACTATTTTGTAGTGCTTTAAGTTCTCTTTACTTCATCTCTACTTTTCTCTCTATCTATTTAGTTGTTCATGGAGGTGGGAACACCAAAATGGGGGTTTTACTGAGGAAAACCCCTATACAGTCCCAACATTTTCTCCAGATATCACGCTCATGGGTTTTGCAAATATTTGTTTGGTGAAGGCTTCATCACTTGGTTGTAAGTATTTCTTTCCTTTCTTCTTCTTATCTTTATTAGTTTTACTTTACTCTATTTTTAGTTTTGTCTTGCATTTTAAAGATTTCTTAGCAGTTCGAGTAGAAGTAGCCACTTAAATTTTTTTTGTGATAAACTCGCTCTTTGGTCCATACAAGATTCCAACACGCCTCAGGGATGCCAGCTCATCACACAGTCATCCATATTCTGCACTGAAGTCGTTTAGCCAAGAGCTTGTCAGTTTGTCTAGAGAATCTATGTGACCTGCTCTTCTTGATTCTAAAACTTCGGCATTGTTCCATTGAGGTATGATGTAGAGTGGTAGGGAAGTAAAAAAGACAACCACAAATGGAAAAGAAACTCCACACAATGTTGCTCTCAAATACTCTTATGAGGAGTCCTAAACTCCACTATTCCTTCAAGGAAGAAACCCCTCACACCAAGGACTCATGAACTCAGACCTTCCACCAGACTTAAAGACACTTGTACCATGCCCACAAACCAAATCAAGGTTCAACAACCCACCTTGCACCTAGGGACCATCCTTTACTTTTCATTCCAATATTTTAGGCCTCTTTTACATTTAAGGTTTTTAACTCCACCCGATAGGATAGTCAATTTAAATTCCACATGGAGGACTATTATGACACCAAACCACTAAACTTGGGCTCCCAAAATGGACTCCTATAAAGCCTCAAAACCTCTCTTCTTGATTGTGAATGCATAATCCACAATGGCCTATTCTATTGCTGCTCCAAGAGGCCTAATCCAAAGACCTACACCTGGGTCTTGACTACTTAGGCTCACCCCTACACCCCAAAAGCCATAATTTAGACTCCTATAGGTTATTTACACCTTTCAACATCATCCCTAAGTGCCCCTTAACCAGATTCTTCAAAATCAAGCAAAAACACACTTTTTTTGCTTGTCAATTAGGCTTGCCACATAGAGATGTCAAGCCACAAATCTTACACCACTTCCTCCAATGAGCCTTTTGTTCTTCAATACCTTGATTACATAGTATTATAGACATATATCTTCCATCCCACTAGGATTTAGCAACTCTACAATGTGGGGATAGAAGAAATTCACATTTTTCACCCAAAACCCTTATTTTAAGGGTTTTCAGACCACCTGGGAGTAAAATTAAGATATCTCCCTTAATACTCAATGAAAACTCACCAATCTAGAGCCAAAAGAAATCTTATTCAATCCTATTTCCAACCATTATGGGATTACAACATAAAACTAATTCTATAGGCCGTACCAAGCACAGGAAGAACAAACTTTGCACAAAAAATTAAGAAAAAAATAGCAAATTCTTTATTGAATGCCTTATTTTCTCCATCAACCACCTTGCCCTAACCAAGAGAGGTGTATTTGAAGTCTTAAAAACTCCTCCCAACTTCTTGCAACTGATTTTTGAATTAGTTTCCCATTGGAAACACAAAAACCCTCATTTTGCCACTTAAATGCCTAATTAAGGCAATTTAGACAATTCACTCCAACTCGACTATCAAGAGCCTTCAAAATGTGTCAAAGGAATTTAAAACCTTTTCAAAGAACAAGTTGATTCCCATAATGTGTCTAGATATAGCAAGGCATCTTTCTTTCTTAATTTTCCAAGGTTCACTAGACTTACAAAAGGAGGATGGAGACCTTGTTTATACAAAGGAGTTGGTCACCAAGACCAAAAATTCAACCAAAACCTAAAAGACCTATTAAAAAACATTTGAAATGGTCCTTAGGACCTTATTACACCACCAAAACCAAGAAAATAAAACTCACCAAACATATTAGTTCCCTTGGACCCCCTAGGTGCTCCTGTACCATTCTCCCAAGCAAGAAAAAGATCTCAAGTCCTCTTTGAGATTAGGTCTTCCACATTAGTTCCATGTCATTTAATGTTAGTTTCAGACATCCAAGTGGCATCCTCATTAGGTAGACCTTCCTTCTAGTCCTCTTTATCTCCTTGGTGTGTAGGATGCATTCAAGAGTCATAGGTTTGCTTGGGGGTAGGTCCTTCACCCAATCTTCATCCTCCATGGTTGTTGTACCTAGTTCATTACCTACATTCATAGAAGCTTTGAAAGGATAAAAATCAGAAATGTTAAAGATAGGAGAGATTGCCACCCCAGGAGGTAGCTCTATTTCATAAGCATTTTGGCCAAACTTGTGGACCACCTTGCAAGGTCCTATCTTCTTCATCATGAGTTTGGTATACTTTCCTTTTGGAAGTCTCTCCTTCTTCAAGTGTTCCATCACCAAGTCTCCAACCTTGAATTGGACATTCCTCTTCTTTAAATCTTCCTTTTCTTTATACTTCTCAACATTCTTTTGAAGGGTTTCCTTCACTTGCTGATGAATGTCCCTAATTGCAACAACAAAATCCTCTCCTTGAGCACTTCTTCTATCAACTCCTTACACATCTCTTAGTTCATAGACCCCTCTACAGTGCATGCCATAGACTACTTCAAAAGGGATTCTACTAATTCTCCTATTCATGGAGTCATTATATGAAAATTTAGCCTAAGGTAAAATCAGATCCCAAGCTTGTCCATGCTCCTTGGTAAGGCATCTTAAGAGATTTCCACTTGATCTATTCACCACTTCAATTTTTCCATTTTTTTGTGGATGGTATACAGAGCTAAAGGACATATTTGTGCCAAGTTTCTTCCACAAGGTCCTCCAAAAGTGACCAATGAATTTATAATCCCTGTCTAAAACAATGCTTAAAGGCAGTCCATGTATCCTAACAACCTCCTTAAAGAAGAGACCTGCTATATGAGATGCATCATTGGTTCATTTACAATGAAGAAAATGTGCCATCTTACTAAATCTATCAACTACCACAAAGAAACTATCAAAAACTCTTTGGGTTCTAGGCAACCCCAATACAAATTCCATACACACTCCCAAGGCCTATTGGGAATGGGCAATGGTTGATAGAGTCCTACATTTGACAAAGTTCCATTTGCTCTCTGACATATTGTTCATCCTTCCACATACCTTCTCATATCCACCTGCAACTTTGGCCAATAATAAAATCTCCTAACTTGTTCCAAGGTCTTGTCAAGGACAAAGTGACCTCCAAGACTCCCACTGTGTTTCTCCTTTATGATATTCTCCCTCATTGAGCATTTAGGAACACACAATTGGATTCCTTTGAAGAGAAAACCATTCTGCAATAAAAATTCAGAGTATTCACCATGAAAAGAATTCAAATGCTACTCACAAATATTGTATACCTCCTTGAAATCTGAGTCTTCATGATACATATCCTTTAATGCATCAACCCCCATGCTTTGGAGTTGGATCTCTTGCACTAAAAGTGTGCTTCTACTGAGAGAATTTACCACCTTATTTTCTTGGCCCTTCTTATGATTTATTGTGAAAGTATAGGCTTGTAAAGACTCTACCCACTTCATGTGCCTATGACTGAGTTTGTCCTATGCATTAAAAAAACTCAAGGCATGATTATCAATATAAACAACAAATTATTTAGGCAACAAGTAGTGCCTCCACTTTTTGAGAGCTTGGACCATAGCATACAGTTCCAAATCATATGAAGAATACTTTCTCTTTGCTTCATTCAACCTTTCACTGAAAAATGCAACCAACCTACCTTCTTGGATCAAAACAACCCCTATTGCTTGATTGCTAGCATCACACTCAATGGTAAAACCTTTATCAAAATCGGGGAGCACAAGTATAGGATTTTGTGCTACTCTCATTTTCAGATATTCAAACCCTTTATCAGCCTCATTGGTCCAAGAAAACTTACCTTTGTTACCTCCTTTGATGGTGTCCAAAATTGGTGCACAAATTTGGCTAAAGTTCTTGATGAAATTTCTATAAAAGCTTGCAAGTCCATGGAAGCTTCTCACATCTCCCATGGATTTTAGTGTTGGCCAAGTAAGAATAGAATCCACCTTTGAAGGATCCATCTTCAAACTTCCCTTGGACATGACAAAACCAAGGTATACTAGTTCTTCCTTCATGAACTCACAATTTCCATGTTGATCAACAACTTCTCCTCTTGTAACCTCCTTAATACAATGTTAAGGTGCTTCAAATTTTCTTCTTTGGACCTGCTATAAACAAGAATATCATCTAAATAAACCACAACAAACTTTCCAATGAAAGGTTTCAATACCTCATTCATAAGGCGCATAAATGTAAAAAGGGAATTTGATAGCCCAAAGGGCATCACCAACCACTCATAGAGCCATTCATTAGTCTTAAAAGTTTTCTTCCATTCATCCCCCTCTTTGATCCTTATCTGATGGTACCCTCTCTTTAGATCAATCTTGGAAGAGTAAGATACTCTTGATAGACAATCCATGAGGTCTTCCATTCTTGGCATCAGGAACCTATATCTGATTGTGATCCTATTAATGGCTCTTGAATCAGTAAAAATCCTCCAATTCCCATCCTTTTGTGGTACTAGGAAAGTAGGAACAACACATGGACTCAAATTCTTCCTCACTAGCCCTTTATCCATCAACTCTCTCACTTTTCTTGCAATCTCCTCATTTTGAGCAGGTGTCATTTTGTATGCAGCCTTATTGGGAAATGTAACCCCTAGAATCAAATCAATATGGTGGCTTATATCCCTAATGGGAGGCAGGGAACTAGGTAATTTTTTCACCATTATGTCCTTGTACCTTTCCAACAACTCTTGGATTTCCTTTGGTGTATCTTCCTTCTTCTTTGTGGGCAGATCTGCTCCACTTTTTGACTTCATAATCAGGAAGAATCCTCTTCCTCCTTCCTTCAATGTATTCATGAAATCCTTCTCACCCACCATCAAAACACTAGGCCCTTCATGCTTTGCCTTATCTTCTTCTAGGAGAGGTGAAAGGTTGTAAGTCTTCCCATCCTTCACAATGGAGTATGTGTTCTTCTCCCCATCATGCTTGGTCTTCCTATCAAACTGCTAAGGCCTACCAAGCAACAAGTGGCACACATCCATAGGGATGATGTCACATAGAACCTTTTCTTTATATGGCCCAATGTTAAATTCCACCCATACTTGCTCATCCACCAAGACCTATTTTCCTTTACTAAGCCATGAAACTTTGTATGGGTTAGGGTGAGAAATTATTTTCAAATTCAATTTTTCTACCAACTCAATTGAAGCAAGATTATCAATTGATCCTAAATCCACTACTATCCTACACACTTTACCTTGTACCTTGCAATTTATTCTGAAGAGTGCTTTCCTTTGTGGCGGTTCTTCAAGGATTGGTACCTTGAGTAATGTTCTCCTAATCATCAAGGACTCTCCAACTTCTGATGTAAGGTTTAGTACAGGTGAAGTCACACTTTCTTCATCCTCATGCACTAGTTGGTTCCTCCTCTCTCCACCATGAGAGCTTGAGCCTTGTTTTACAAGACATTTGAATGTTGGGTGTCTAGGTTGGTTACAATTGTAACATCTCCCTAAAAAGTAATTTGAGCCTCTTCCTCCATTAAATCTTCCCCTTCCATTGGGTCTCCTACCCCTGAATTCCCCTGTATTGCTTGAGTCTCCACTGAATTCATTGTGGCTAGATTCTTCTTGATGTTTTTGAGACTGATTTCTGCCCCTACCTCTGAAATTTCTTCTTCTTCCTATATTTTTCTGCTCTTGTTTCCTTCTTATCTCCTCTTTAGCCCTATATGCAACTTGTATGCAATCCTCCATAGTCTTGGGAACAACCAAACTGATCTCATCTTGAATATTAAGTCTTAGGCCATTGATATACCTGGCCACTTTTTCCTTCTCACTTTCTTCATGACTACATCTCATACTCAACTTCTAGAATTGCTCAGTGTAGGAAGAAACATCCATGTCTTTTTGTTTTAGATTGTTCCTCTTTCTATATTCCTGCACTTCATGATCAGTAGGAAGGAATTGTGCCTTCAATCTATGCACCATCCTATCCCATGAGTTAATCATGGATTTACCCATCTTGACCCTTTCTCCTTGGGTGAAATTCCACATGTCAAGGCGGATCCCTTCAACTTTGTTTTGGTAAACTTTACTTTCTTATTCTCTGCCATGACTTTGTTTCCAAAATAGTTATTTAGAGCCTCCACCCACTCTAACACTTCATCCACATCCATATTTCCACTATATACCAACAAATCAATCTTTACTCTAGAGGATTCTCCTCTAGATGCATGCAAGGCTTTAAGGAGTCTTCTCTCATGAGGGGGTATCTCTTCCCCCTGAGGGTTCTCTTCATCTTCTTCACCCTCTGGATCTTCTTCAAAGGAACTCTCTTCCTCAACTATTACTGTTCTTCTCCTCTCTGTTGCTTCCAAGGCCTCTATCTCTTCTCTCAAGGCCTTCAATTCTCTTGAAACCAATGGTCCAACTTTTGGAGGCATGATGTATTCCCTTCAACAACTACCTGCAACCTAGCTCTGATACCACTATGATACAGGAGTGGTAGGGAAGGAAAACACAACCACAAATGGAAAAGACACTCCACACAATGCTTCTCTCAAATACTCTTATGAGGAGTCCTAAACTCCAATATTCCTTCAGGGAAGAAACCCCTCACACCAAGGACTCATGAACAAAGACCTTCCACCATACATAAAGACACTTTTACCATGTCCACATATACCAAATAAAGGTTCAACAACCCACCTTGCACCTAGGGACCATCCTTTACTTTTCATTCCAATATTTTAGGCCTCTTTTACATATAAGGTTTTTAACTCCACCCGGTAGGATAGTCAATTTAAATTCCACATGGAGGACTATTATGACACCAAACCACTAAAATTGGGCTCCCAAAATGGACTCCTACAAAGCCTCAAAACCTCTCTTCTTGACTATCAATGCATAATCCACAATGGCCTATTCTATTGCTGCTCCAAGAGGCCTAATCCAAAGACCTACACCTAGGTCTTGACTACTTAGGCTCACCCATGCACCAAAAAAGCCATAATTTAGACTTCTACAGGTTATTTACACCTTTCAACATCATCCCTAAGTGCCCCTTAACCAGATTCTTCAAAATCAAGCAAAAAAACACTTTTTTTGCTTGTCAATTAGGCTTGCCACATAGAGATGTCAAGCCACAAATCTTACACCACTTCCTCCAATGAGCCTTTCATTCTTCAATACCTTGAGGAAATAGTAGTATAGACATATATCTTCCATCCCACTAGGATTTAGCAACTCTACAACATGGGGATAGAAGAAATTCACATTTTTCACCCAAAACCCTTATTTTAAGGGTTTTCAGGCCACCTGGGAGTAAACTTAAGATATATCCCTTAATTCTCAATGAAAACTCACCACTCTAGCACCAAAATAAATCTTATTCAATCCTTTTTCCAACCATTATGGGATTTCAGCATAAAACTAAGTCTATAGGCCATAGCAAGCATGGGAACAACAAATTTTGCACATAAAATTAAGAAAAAAACAACACTCTTTATTGAACGCCTTATTTTCTCCATCAAACACCTTGCCCCGAAAAAGAGAGGCATATTTGAAGTCTTAAAAAATCCCTCCAACTTCTTGCAAGTGAATTTTTAATTTGTTTCCTGTTGGAAACACAAAAACCTCATTTTTCCACTTAAATGCCTAATTAAGGCAATTTAGACAATTCACACCAACTCGACTATCAAGAGCCTTGAAAATGTGTCAAAGGAATTTAAAACCTTTTCAAAGAACAAGGTGACTCCCCTCAGGTGTCTAGATACAACAAGTCATCTTTCTTTCTTAATTTTCCAAGGTGCACTAGACTTACAAAAGGAGGATGGAGACCTTGTTTATACAAAGGAGTTTGTCACCAAGACCAAAAATTCAACCAAAACCTAAAAGACCTATTAAAAAAAATTTGAAATGGTCCTTAGGACCTTATTCCACCACCAAAACCAAGAAACAAAAACTCACCAAACATATTAGTTCCCCTGGACCCCCTAGGTGCTCCTGCACCAAGGTAGTATAGGGCAGTTCACCCCATGAGGCTCTTTGAATGAAGAGAACTCATGAGTAGTGAATCCCCCTATATTACATTTTGGTGAAGCTGACGTGAAGAACATTTGTTCTTCGAAAAACTAGGAATTTATTTACCCCTCCTTGGGAGGGTCATAACTTTTGACTCGGTGCTCGGAATTCAAAACCGTTTGCATCATTGGAAAAGTCTCCTAAAGAACTAGTTCAATCCCTAAAATACTAGTGCCTTCATCAGTTGAATTTGACACAAGTTCCAACATAAAAAATTTCTCCAAAGACCTTTGAAAATGCGATTTACTAAACAATAGAAGATAATAAAAATATCATAATGGATTTAATATCTTCTTTTATCAGTTCAATTTCTAATTTTGTTCAAAAATGTTAATGATATTCCATTTAGTGCGTGTGATGGTGACTTGGATTTACCCATGTCACTTGGTGTCTTTGATCCTTCTCACAAAATTCCTCTTTCTTCAGAGGATATTTTGTTGCAAGAAGATGAAATCATTGATAGTTTTCTTAATATTACTTTTCCTAGTCTCCATTCCAATGCACTCTCTTCTAGAGATGTTACATTTGTGAATGATGAATCTCATCTTTGTTCTGATGCACTCTCTTCTAGATATGGTGCATTAGCGAATGATGAACCTCCTTCCACATCTGATTCTCCCTGGATCGATGTTGAGAATGTTTCTTCAAATAATTATTCCACATTTCATTCTGTTTGGATTGATGTTGAGAATATGTACTCAAATAATTATTCTACTAGCTATGATAATTATGTAAATGTAGTATGTGTCTCTATGGCCTCTCAAAGGCCTAGGAGACTGATCATTTACGTAACTCTAGCTAGTCCTCCTAAAAGGGTTTGTTCTATTGATGGTGTTCCATTTGATAGTAACTCTCCTGATATTCCTATGGCTCCCTCTTATAGAGTGGTAGCCTATACCTATGAGAATAGAAAAACTAAACAAGCAAGTCTTCCTTCAGCTCCTAAACCTATGACTAAAGCACCTAGTAGTTACGATTTTATCGAGCAACCTTAGGTTCCTCCAGATAAGATCTCACTGTAGGACTTTCTTCAGTCTGCTCCTTTTTATCAAGGTATGCTTTGATAAGCTTTGCAAAATATCTGTTTTCCTTCTTTCGCTAGGCTATTAGATGTTGATGCGTTGATGGCATTTATTCATGCAGATTTGTCGAATATTACATTCTATCCATAGGAACTCCCACCTTCGGAAGTACAAAAGAAAGTGGACCCTCTAATGATCATAGTTAATATTAATAAAATTTTCATTAGATGTACTCTTGTTGATGTCGGTTTGACACTCAATGTATGTAGCATTGATTTATTGCCTAATATTAATATTGACCCATCTTCTATTAATACTTCTTATGTTGTCCTTCGTGGGTTCGATAATGTCAGTCAACAATCCCTAGGCACGATAGTCTTGCCTTTGAAGTTGGGACCCGTTACCATACCTACCCTCATATATGTTATGGTAGAAAAGTTACCATGTAACCTTCTTCTTGGTAGACCATGGATTCATGCTATGGGTGTAGTGCCGTCTACCTTGCACAAATCTATTAAATTAATTTGTAACAATAAATTAGTCACAATCAAGGTTGACCTTGAGGCCATGCACTTATGTGAGATGGTGGCTACTAGTCAATCTTTGATTGTGCCTAGTCTTATTCCTTCAGTATCTTTTAATGTGTCTATGTTTACTCTAGTAGTACCTAACACAAAGGATGCTCTTGAGATAAATGTCCCTAAAGAAGATCCTTCTGAACCAAGGAGTCCTAAGTGTGCTCCTTCCACCTCTTCTCAAAGGAATGCATGTCTTAGTGATGACTAGGGTTCTCTAGACTTTACAAAATCCTTCAATGGGAAGTATAAAGTTGACCCGATCCACTTAGACCTTCTATTAACACCATCTACATTCGCTATCAAAGATAGTCATTCTTCTCACAAGTTGCAATATTCTTAGTGTTGATCCTTCTTCTAAGGAAGAAGATTACTCTTCTGCTAAAGAGGATGATATTGATAGCCCCTTTAAAGAGGATGATTGTGATCCCATAGAGGAGTGTGATCCTTGTCATTGGGACAATGCTCTTTATGAGGATCCTCCTTTTCAAGATCTGCAAACACGTTATGGCCCCGATTGTAAAGCTTGTTTCTAAATATGGCTACAAGTGTAAAGGTTGTGGGAATAATGAACAAGATATTCAAGTCCCTATATAATTTAAACCCCAAATGCATAATCTAGGGCTTGGTTACTCGAATGAACGGTCTAAATGGAAGCCATGGCCGAGTGACATGAATTCTTCTCAACCTCATCCTATTGAGAAGATCCTTCCCCCATTGTCTTCTATCTTTGTGCCTCCTTCTTCTTATTATGAGAAGATGAACCTTTCTTCACAAGAGAAAGGATTTCTTCCCACTCCTCATCCTTTTTCCAAGCAAGAGTGTATTTTGCAACTTCTAAAATCCCGCTTAATCACTCTTCCTTCTCCTACACGTAAGAAGTCTCATGAATGTGATAAGCATTCTTTCTATGCATACCATTAAGTGCTTGGCTATTCCACTAGTGAATGTAAGGCCTTCAAAGATAAAATACAACTTTTTGATTTAGGTGCCATTAAACTCCTGCTTGATTGATGCACCTGTCTTTTCTTTACTTGACAAGTGATATTGAGGTTTACCTCTATCCTGTCCTATACATCTTGCAAGGTTTTCCTCCCCTATTTGTTGGGGGCAGTGATAACTTATTTTGAAGATGTGTGTCCTCCTTAAGGACCCCTCCCTTCGCTATGTCTTTCAACTAAAGTTTCCCTTGAGTGGACCCCATCTTCTTTTGAAGAGTTCCTGGGGGAGCTCTTTGAAATCCTTTCTCTCAAGTGAATTATGTGGTGTCTAGTTTGGGGGCACCCTAACTAGACCTATTTCATTTTCTTTTTGTCTAGCTTGGGGCCAGCCTGACTTGACCTCACTTTTCAAATAGTGTATCCCTTGAGGGGACCCATCTCATTTCGAAGGGTTCCTAAGGGACCCCTTTGAAAGTTTTATGGTCTGTGTGACAGGCTGCTTTAGACACGCTCTATCTACGGGTAGACATGTCACCACTTTAGACATGCTCTATCTACAGGTAGATGTGTCACCACTTTAGACATGCTTGATTTGTGGGTAGACATGTCGACACTTTAGACATGCTCTATCTATAGGTAGACATGTTGCTTCTTTAGACACATTCTATCTGTGGGTAGACGTGTCACCGCTTTGGACATGCTCTATCTATGGGTAGACATGTTGCCACTTTTGACATGTTCTATCTACAGGTAGATGTGTCGCTGCTTCCTAACTCTATGGAGTCTGCTTTTCTAGGTTTCCTCCATGCAAGAGATGTTGGGGGATACCTCTCTATAGGACCGAGAATCTTTAGAGCTCCTTATTTTTGGTGATACAGGTTCTCCTCCTCGAGCAAAGTTTTCTTTTATCACCTCTTTTGTGGTGCGGGTTCTACTCTTGGGCGAGTTTTTCTTTCACCACATGCTTTGTTCTATCTCTCTCTTCTCAACTTGCATATACCAGATTGAAGATCTACATCTTCATCCTGAGTATACACCCTTCCCCTCTTCACCTTGGAATTCTTCTATGCATAATTTCTTAATTTGGGGATGACACATAGTACTGAGACAACCTTCTAGACTGAGGTCTCTTTACTTTTCCAACTCAAATCCTTTAATTTTTTATGCTCTAACATTTCTATCTATTATAGGTTCTTCTTGTCTAATGTATTATCTGCTTCCTCAATGGTTCAGGTATACATTTCTAACCTTAATCTTTCTTGATCTACTTTACCGAGCAATCATCAATATTCATGCTCACTAAAGTGGGGGAAAAATGTATAAGAGTGAATTTGCACCCTATGTGAAATTCCCCTTTTTTCCTTTGTCCACATTATAAAAAAAAGTTCAAAGGCTTAATTCCACCTAAGCCTGTTGCTTGAATCACACTTGGCACCTATTTTAAGCGTCAGTGGAGATGTTTCTATTAGAGACGCCCGTGTGGTGTGCAAATGTCCATGCGGCATGCTTACATCCTTGATAGATTCCCATATCTGGAGCTTGCAAAGGCATTAGAGTTCCCATTGGGGGTCAATTTGTAATGCCATCTTCGAACAACTGACTTGAATATGGCCATTTCTCTTTATCTCTTCTTCATATTCACCCCTTGAATAGGAATTTCAGCTCTTCACAACTTCCTCACTTCATTCACAAGCTCCATAAGCTCTAAGCAACTTCTTCACCCTCTCTTCAATCTCCAAACACTTTACACTTCACCACTTTAGTAGAGCAAGTGTGGAACAGAACACCATTGCAGCAAAGGATTGAGTTCCTTTCATTTTCTTCCCCATTAGCCTTGAGTTCTCTTGGTGGAGTTGGTAAGATTTCAATCCTCTCCTCTATTACTTGGTTGAGTAGCATAACACTTTTTTTTAGTGCTTTAAGAGATCTTTACTTCATTTTTCCTTTTCTCTCTATCTATCTGGCCATCCATGGAGGTGGGAACACCAAAACGGGGGTTTGAATGAGGAAAACCCCTATACAGTCCCAACATTTTCTCCAGATATCACACTCGTGGGTTTTGAAGATATTCGTTTGGTGAAGGCTTCATCACTTACATGGTTGTAAGTATTTCTTTCCTTTCTTTTTCTTATCTTTATTAGTTTTACTTTACTCTATTTTAAGATTTCTTAGCAGTTCGAGTAGAAGTAACCACTTAAGCATTTTCTATGATAAACTCACTCTTTGGTTCATACGAGATGCCAATGTTCCTCGGGGACACCAGTGCACCACACTGTCATTCGTATTCTATGGTGAAGTCCTTTGGTCGAGAGCTTAACAGTTTTTCTAGAGAATATCTATGACCTACGCTTCCTAATTCTAAAACTTCCGAATTGTTCCATTGCGGTAGTATAGGGTAGTTTTCCCCATGAGGCTCTCTAAATAAAGAGAACTCATGAGTAGAAAATCCCCCTATATTACACTAAGATACCCATTAGACCTGGATACATGGAAAATTCATGGATAGTCCAATATGGTAATTGAGTAGAGTGGAGGGTAGATACTTGTCTATTTTGTAGTGAGTTAGAGCTTCCAACCTTTCAAACTCAAGTCAACTTGTATGTGGCACCTTTAGGCTCATATGATGTAATTTTGGGAATAAATTGGTTAACCGAGCATAAGGCTATAGTGAACTATGAGGACAAGGTGGTCAATTGTCTGGATGATTATGGAAACCAAGTCGAGGTTTGTGGAATGTAAAGACCCATAGAGCTTAGAAATATTTCTATGATGCAACTTAAGAAGGCTCATCAAATGGGATGTGCAATTTATGTAGTGCATGTCAGTAATCTTGATAGCAAGGAATCATATTTAGATGACTATCCCATTCTCAAGGAGTTCCAAGATGCATTTCTTGAAGAACTTACAGAGTTACCTCCGAAGTGAGAATTTGACTTTTCTATCAACCTTGTTCCAGGAGTTGAGCCTCAATCCAAGGCATCCTATCAGATGACCACCACAGAACTCTATGAGTTGAAGGACCAGTTAATGGAATTGTTGGATAAAGGGATTATAAGACCTAGTGTGTCTCCTTGGGGAGAACCAACTATCTTTGTGAAAAAGAGGGATGAAACCTTGTGTCGATGTATAGATTATTGGATGTTGAACAAGGTGACTATAAAGAACCGGTATCTACTCCCAAGGATTGATGAGCTATTTGACCAAATGAAGGGAGTGATTGTGTTCTCCAAAATTGGTCTCAGGTCAAGGTACCATCAATTGAGAATTTAGGAAGAAGATATTCCAAAGATTCCATTTAGGTTTTGATATGGAAATTACGAGTTCACATTGGTAGTTTTTGGTTTGACTAATGCACCAGTGACCTTTATGAACCTCATGAATAGAATATTCAAAGACTGCTTAGATGACTTTGTTCTTATCTTTATTCATGATATTCTAGTCTACTCAAAGACTATCAAAGAGCATGATAGACATTTGAGGATATTTTTTCAGCAATTGAGAGAAAGGAAACTCTTTGGGAAGTTGTCCAAGTGTTCATTCTATTAGGATATGGTGCACTACCTAGGCCATATCAATTCAGGTGAAGGAGTCTCCGTAGACCCCAAAAATCTCAAGGTAACCATGGAATGACCAGTGCCTTAGAATGTGTTGGAAGTCCATAGCTTGATAGGCCTCACAGGATACTATAGGAAGTTTGTGCTAGGGTTCTCTCAAATTTCATCTCCTATTACTTCACTCAAAAGGAAGGGAACATGGTTTGAATGAACCCAGAAATGCAAGTAGGCATTCCAACTCCTGATGGAGAGGCTCACAATAACACCAGTGCTGACCATCCTTGATCTTAATGGGAGATTCATAGTAATCACATATACTTTAGGAGAGGGATTGGGAGTATTATTAATGCAAGACATACAAGTGGTAGCATATGAATCAAGAAATATCAAGTAGCACATGGTGAACTACGCAGCTCATGATTTAGAATTGGTCGTGATAGTTGATGCCTTATAGATGTGGAGGCATTACCTTTTGGGAAAGCCATTGGAACTCAAGATAGACCACTTAGGATTAAGATACATATTTACCCAACCAAACCTTAATGCGCGACAGAGAAGGTGGTTGGAATTCCATAGCGAGTATGACTTTGGAATTGAATATATAAAGGGAAAAGAGAATAGAGTCACTAATTATCTTAGTAGATGAAGACATATGAAAGCCATGATCTCAACAAGGTCTAACTTGAGACAACAGGTGATTCAGAATTTGCTAGGGGATGAGCACTATGAGAGAGTGAAGAGCACCCTAGCAGTAAATCCTTCAGATCATTGGTTTGATGGGTATGAGATAGAATCAAATGGTATCTTGAGATATTAGAGAATAATGTATATTCTTAACTCTAGAGAGTTGAGGAAGTTGGTTTTAGAAGAGGTTCACAATGCACCTTGTTTAGGACACCCCAAAGTATCTAAGATTATCGTAGAGCTAAAGACTTTGTATTTTTGGCCTAAACTTGAGAAGGATTTAGTGGAATACGTATCCAAATGCTTAGAGTGCCATCGAGTCAAGGTTGAGCATGCACATCTAGCTAGGTTACTATATCCTCATGACATGCCTAAGTAGAAATGGTAGGTGATCAGTATGGATTTTGCATAGGGGTTGTCATTGAGCAAGACAAGCATGATGTTATATTGGTCATGATTGATAAGTTGACTAAGGTTGTGCACTTCATTCCAGGAAACCTTAAGGATGGATCATTGACCCTGGCTAAGAAATTTTACTAGGAGATCTTCTACTTACATGGAGTGCCAGAGACTATCATTTCTGATAGGGACAGACAAATGACATCAAGGTTTTCTAGACAAACTTGAATGCTGCATTGGGGACAAAAATGAATTTTAGCTCAACTTATCATCCTTAGACTGATGGGTAGACAAAGAGGGTGAATTAGGTAGTTGAAGATCTCCTCTAAATGTATTGTGTGTACCAACAATATAGATGTGAATTGTAACTCCAAGAAAGTGCAGAAAGAAAAGATCAAGTGCAAGCATGCAATGCGAATCTAAATGCAATCTAATGCTAAGCAACAAAGAACAAAGGAAAGTAAAAACGTAATAAAACTAAACAATCTCACCAAATTACTACATATTTCCATGAATCATCTCGATTGCCCTTCTCCATTTTGTTGTTGTAGTATAATTTCCCTCAGATTTTCAAGAGTTCATGCAAGTATAGCCTATGATAGTGATTTAGCAAAACATCGAAGATTCAAGATAAGTGCTCTCAAAAGTCATAAGATTTCACGAGTTTTCAAGAGAGATTCGAATGAAGAATGATAGATCAATTTATAGAAAATTGATTATTCAAATGACAGGCCAGGATTGAAAGATCAACAGACGATTGAGATTAACTAATTAGACATGCATTATGATAACTGTCAGTAATGACATGAGTGATACAAATTAGAAATAGAATTAAAGATTAAATAAATGATTTAATCTTCCAGTTTGGTATTCGAAAACATAAGAATTATCTTTGCATGACAAAGATAAAGATGGATTAAAGCAACTCTTGTTCGAATGCATGCACAAGGTTTAATTAATTAAATAGGAATATTTAATTAATCCACATGTACACGCAATTGAGTTAGCACTGGATGATTGAATGATTTGATGAAGAGATTACTCAAGAATGCAACTCAAACATTAAATCAAGAGTTAACTGAGTGATTTGAAATAGATCTTTGAGTCGAGTCAAAGTGAGTACTTAGATAACTCACACAATTTATCTAGATATAGAGGAATGCGTTAAAATAGAATTCATGAATTAAATAATTCATTTAATTCAAGATTTGATATTTGAAGAATAATTAAATAAATAAGATTTATTTAATTAAGTGATCAAGGGATTTAAATGAATAATTAAATAAATAAAGAATTTATTTAATTATAGTTGAAGTATGATAAAGAGTAAATTAAATAAGAATTTATTTAATTTGACAAGGAGGATAAGGTTAATTAGTGACATAATTAAATAAAAAGCATTTATTTAATTAATTAGATAGAATAAAGAAAAGTGTGAATTAATTAAATGATTAATATTATTTAATTAATAGAAGAATTAATAGAAGATAAATTAATTAAATAATTAAGATTATTTAATCATGACCATGAAGAATATTGAAGTTGCAGGCTTAAAGCAGATTTTGGTGTCTACATTTGCCCCTCTTTGATACAATGTCATTTTGGTGTTGTGTTAAAGAAAATCGATAAGAAATATACCCCAGTAATGCCCCAGTGTAAAACAGGTGAAGGTATGCCCCCTCGAGAGGACAGGCGGGTTCAAAGAACATGAGTTTGCTCTTGAAATTGATGAGAGAACTAGAAGATGAAAGAAAAAAGGATAGAAGAAAATAGATAAGGGTGGTGAAGATGTAGAAAAGAAGAAATGTTAGTGCGAAAAGAAAGATTGAGAAATAATAAAAGAAATGAGATGGATTTTAGTATTAGAAATTTTCGATGTTTCGTTGTATCACAAAAGGAATTGCACTTTATCATCATTGGGTGGGACTAACACAAATGGAGAAAAACACCATGATATGACATAGATCAAGGTGTGCAAGGTCATCCACTTGCTAATAACAGATAGTCACAGACAAGGATTGTCGTTAACTCATACTAAGGGCACAAGTTGCCCCATTCCTTTTGTCAAGACAAACCATAGACAACAAACAAAGGAAAAGATAGGTCATGAGACATCATCGCTCCTCTAAATCCTTCATGGGACATCCTTGAGGAAACTAGTAACATGACTCAAAAATCAAAGTGAAAAGACAGTTGATAGACAACAGTCAAAGAAAATAGAATTTTGATACATCGTTGCTTCTCTAAATCCTTCATGGGACATCCTTGAGAAAGCTAGTAACATAATTCCTAGTCATCAATTCAAGATAAATGAGAAGATAAATAAGCCATAAAGTCAAAAAGCTAGTGAAGTATTTGCCAAAACTTGATCTGTTTGTTTGATTTGTTTTGATTGATAGAAGGATTGATTGATAGAGCTTTATGTCAGGAAATACACATACTGGATAAGACTGTAAGTCTAGTTTTGATGTTATGACTATCTGTATAAGGCATGACAAAGCCTGGTTTCAGAAAGACATAAATTGTATAAGACGTTGAGTTAGATACCGTTGATGTGATAACCTGTGTAAGGCTATGTTTGATTGTTTAACCATGTCGATTATGTAGGAAGGACTCATCCTATATAATACATAGATTGCCTTGTTGGTATCCATATTCAGGAAGGACTCATCCTAAATAAGATAAAGGTTGATTGTTTTGATAATGTCTGTCTGTAGGAAGGACTCATCCTGTAGCAGACATCAATTGATATGTTTTGATTGTTTCCTTGGCAATTTGTTTGATTTGACTTAGAGACATTGCTGACTTGTTCACCAGATTGATGCATGACTTGATATGACGTGTTGACAATTGACTCTGTGTGATGGAAAACCCTAAAGGACTGACCTAGTGCAGCCTCAGGGGCTCATTGATTAATGGCCTTGCCTACGTTATACACGCAGAGACCTCGTAGTTTGACTTGAATTTGATTGACAAGACTGACTACAAATAGAAGAGGTGTGTGAAAGTGAATGTGACGAAACCTAATGGACTGACCTAGTGTGGCCTCGGGGGCTCATCGATTGATGGCCTTGCCTACATTATACATGCAGAGACCTCATAGTTCGACATGACCAATTACCTTGTCATATAGACATATGGATTGAATCATGATTTTATACAGACTAACCTAAACGGACTAACCTAATGCCTTGGGGGCACATCAATAGATGGCCTTGCCTACATCTAGTCAAAGAGGCAACGTAGTTCAACAAACGACAGACTAACAAGTGCAACTGACTCTGACTCTATTTTTTGGATTTTTGAAATGTTTTATTTTTTTTGTCTTTTTGAAGTTTTCTGATGTTTTTTGTGTTTTCTCCAGTCATTTTGCGATGTTTGTGGATTTTTCTATAGTTTTACTTCATCAACACAGCCAATGGAAGAATTGATATGACACACGTCAAGTGTTTGCCCCTAGTTGAGTATAAGACCAATTGATTATGAATAGGATAGTGCAGTCGATGTCAATCATGCCAAGTTATGGGAAAGACTACCACTTATTATGAATGGTATATACAAGTGATGGATATGAAAGACAGGGTATATGTACAGGGTAGTGGATTATGTACAGAGATAAGGACTATGTACAAGGTAGGCCAGATTAGAATAATAACAGACAAAGGAATAGAGTGAAGTACACATGGTGCCTGTTTGCTAGGTTTTCACCATGGTACCTATCCAAAGCGCCACTGAAGTGGTTTTCACTATTGGACGGATAATTTTTCTTTACTATTTTCTTGATTATCTTTTTTTTTTGGTGTTACCAAGACGCCTATTTGCTAGGTTTTCACCTTGGTAACGATTTTTATGATTTTTCGATTTTTTTGTATTTTTGCTAATTAAGACAAAGGCTCCCAGAAGCTATGCGTAGAAATTCTTCAGATGAAGAATATTGATTGGTGAGGACAATGGTTCCCCTTCAAGAGTAGAGAGTTGGTATGCTCCTGATCCAAAAGCTTCTGTAACAATATAAGGTCCTAACTAGTTTGGTTCAAACTTTCCTAGTTTGTCTCTTTCTGCTTGATTCTTTGGGTTCTCCATTAAAACTAGGTCACCAATATCAAAGTTTTTGTTCAAGACCTTCCTATTATAGCTACAACGAAGGCAATTCTGATATGCTTGGAGATGGTCTAATGCCTTTTGTCTTCACTCATCCAAGAATTCTACTTCATGGAGTCTCAATACTCGGTACTCTTCATCATCAATGTGGCCTTTCAAGGATACCCTTAGGGAAGGAATCTCGACCTCAATAGGAAGAATAGCTTCAAAACCAAAGACTAATGAATAGGGAGTGGCACCAATGGGAGTATGGATACTTGTGTGATAAGCCCATAAGGTAGGGTTAAGCTGTAAATGCTAGTCATGACCAGCATCATTGACAGTCTTCTTAAGGATTCTAATGATGGTCTTGTTAGATGCCTCTACTTGGCCATTACCTTGTGGGTAGTATGGAGTGGAGAAGTGATGTTGGATATGAAATTCATCACACAGATGGCAGAATTCTTGATTCTTAAATGGGCGGCCATTATCTGTGATGATGGACTGAGGGACACCATACCGACAAATGATATAGTTCATAATAAACTTAGAAATCTATGTGCTGGTAATGTATTTCATAGGAATGGCTTTAATCCACTTCGTAAAGTACTCAGTGGAAGTGATAATAAACTTGTGTCCATTAGATGATGTGGGGTTGATCTTACCTATGAGGTCGAGTCCCCATTGGGTGAAGGGCCATGGTGACGTTATAGGACGAAGCTCCTGTGCTGGCGCATGTATCAAATCTCCATGAACTTGGCATTGGCAGCATTTCATTACAAAGACATATGAGTCTTTTTCCATAGTAGGCTAGTAATAACCCAGTCTCATAATCTTTTTGGCTAAAGTAGGACCGCTAGAATGGGAACCACATATACCCTCATGCACCCCATGCAAGGTTGCTTGTGCTTTAGTAGAATCAAGACATATTAGTAGGGTATTATCTAAGGCGCGTCTATATAGGGTGTCTCTGATGATTGTGTATTTGGATGACTTGCGAAGGAATGTCCTACGTTGGTTATTTGATAGGCCAGTGGGTATGACTTTGGCATGAAGGTAGTCATAGATTTATTTGTACCATGGGGAATCAGGACCAACAATGTCACATACCATTTTAGAATTTGGGATATCATAGGATGGGACCAAAAGTTGTTCTACCAAGAACTCAAACTTAGGCACGTTGTTAGGAATGTCAAGAAGTGATGCTATTGTAGCCATAACATCTGCTACCCTATTTAAAACATGAGGTATCTGATGAAATTTTACCTTGTCAAAGTACTCTATAAAGCTATCACCCATGCATTTGTAGGGAGCAAGCTTCTCATCCTTAGTCTCGTAATCATCATTCACCTGTCTGATTACCAGTTGAGAGTTGCCATATACCTGTAGATTCTTAATTCTCCATTTGACTGCCATGTGTAATCTTGTCACTAGAGCTTCATACTCTGCTATGTTGTTAGTACATGGAAATGCAATCCTAAATGACTTAGGGATGGAATCACCCTGTGGTGTGATAATCAATATGCCATCCCCTAAGCCATGATTTGTATGTGAGCCATCAAAGTATAGTTTCCATGTTATGTTTGTATCAATTGTGAATATGAACTCATCAGGAAAGTCCGCAACTAATGGGTGATCTGCCTGTATGGTTGCGTCAGCTAACTGATCAACAATGGCCTATCCTTTAATATCCTTTCTTTCTACATACTCGATATCATACTCACTAAGTATCATAACCTATTTGGCCAGTCGCCCCGTTAATGCTGCCTTGCTGAGAAGATATTTTAGAGGATCTATTTTAGCAATCAACATTGTTTGGTGGTTTAGCATATAATGCCTTAGTTTTTGGGTAGCAAATACTACTACAAGACAGGCACATTCAATGGTACTATAGTTGAGCTCATAACCTACCAAAGTCCGATTGATATAATAGACTGCCCTTTCATGACCTTCATCGTCATTCTGTGCAAGCAATGCTCCGAGTGATGAATGGGTTGCTATAATATAAATAATCAATGGTCTTCCTTCAACCGATGGCATTAAGACTGGAGGTGTGAGTAAATATTCTTTAATCAGTTGAAAAGCCTCTCCACACCTAGCTGTCCATGCAAAGGGTACTCCTTTCTTAAGTAGATGTTGAAAAGGATGTGTCTTAGCAGTCTTCCCTGTAATGTCCTTAACTAACTAAGATTAGTGGGTGGAGGCATGTCTATGATTGCTTTCACCTTAGCTGGATCCACTTCAATGCCTCGTCTGGAAATGATATACCCTAGAAAATTTCCTGACTTCACTCCAAACACACACTTCTTGGGATTGAGTCTCACTTTATACTTCTCCATCCTTTGAAATATCTTGTCTAAAACTTGTAAATGTTCTGCCCTTGTCTTGGATTTAACAATAAGATCATTGACATAATCTTCCATAAGAGTGTGTACTAGATCATGAAAGATGGTGGTCATGGCACGTTGATAGGTTGCTCTAGCATTCTTGAGTCCAAAGGGCATAACATTCCAACAATACGTTCCCCAAGGACAAGTGAAAGCCATCTTAGGTTGGTCTTCAGTTGTGATTCTGATCTGGTTATATCTTGAAAATCCATCCATAAGGGACAACATCTCATATCCTTTTGTCATGTTAACTATCATGTCTATGTTAGGCAAAGGGAAGTCATCCTTAGGACAAGCCTTGTTGATATCTCTAAAATCAGTGTAGATGCGGATGCCCCCAGTTGGTTTAGTGACTGGTACAAGATTGGAAATCCAATCTACATAGTTGATAGATCTAATGAAACCAACGTCTAAGAGTTTCTTGAGTTCTGCCTTGACTAATAAAGCAATCTGTGGGTGCATTTTTCTCAATTTTTGTTTCACTGGTTTGGCACCTGGTTGTAAGGGAAAATGATGTAGAACAAGTTTAGGATCCAACCCTAGCATTTCTACATATGACCAAGCAAAATTTATGTCTCTGTGCAAAGAAGTTGTGGAACTCTGGCTGCTCTTCTGTTGTCAATGACGCTGCAAAATAAACCAGTCGAGGATTCTCTTTTGTGCCTATGTTGACTTCTACCGATTCTTCAACGAGCATGGGTGACTTTTCTTGTGTAATAGGGGGAATATTCAAACCTCCATCCTTAGGTGCCTCAGAGAGTTTTTCACCTCGGATGCATCCTTTCTTTTTACTTTTTCATTGTCTAAAGGTGCCTTTTGGTTTTCACCTAGAGACTCATCCTTTTTATCTTGTTTATTCTTTTTGTCATTTTTGCGACTCGAGGGTTGAACAGATTCCCCAAAATATGCTTTTTTTCCAAGTCCATGGTAAAACCGGCCTTATGATAACCGTTAGGTATGCCTTCTCGTAATCCCAGGAACTCAACAATTGCTTCGTCATTCTCAAAAATGTCTAAGACGGGTGTGTCTTGTCAGTCCCAATCAATGAGTTGGGGATAAACTAAGGGCATGTCATCATCGAAGTTATCAAAGTTTAATGGGGTTAAGGTAAAGATTGAGTTATTCATATGGTCACAAAAGTCTTGTACTAAATCCCATTTGCTCTTAGGTTTAGGTCTAGGTAGATTGATAGGTGGGCCTAATGCTAAGGCTTGATTATTTGAAATAGATGTATCGGGTTGCCAAGAGGTAGGATCAAGTGGTTCCCAATAGTAGTGTTTAAACCACTCCTCCTTTGTCATTTTCTTTGGTGGATAGGAATTCAATGGATTTGGTGAGGATCTTAACATTAAGTCAAGTTCTCCAAACAAATTGCCAAGGTCCATGGAAGAGGTAGAGGATAGGGAATCCCACTCATAAAAATTAGAGTTGGGGAAGTCACAGTGATATTGGTCCAATGGTTCGTGAAATGTCTTAATATCTTTTGAAGCGCTTACTTCCTCAATTAAGGGTGATGTGGTACTAGGAACACCAATCTGAATCGGTTGAAACCCCAGCCCCATGCCTTTTGGCCACTAAGAAACAAATATTGGTTCAATCCTCCTATCTTGGTTTAAGCCTAAACCACTTTGTCCATCATATCCCTTGCTTTGCATGATTTTGAAACCCTTTCCATTTAGATCTGTAGGAATGTGAGCAAGTGAGAGAGGTTTTTCATCATCTTCCCTATACAGCTAGGAAGTGACATCTTTTGTATTTACGACCTCTTTGCTTAATTCACCCCATTTAGTGAAAGTTGTTGTGGGAGGAACATGTATAGTGACCATAGATTGTCCCTACCTATTGTAGGTAAACCATATGACTTAGGAGGAACCAAATGGCTAACACAATAAGATGTCGTCATGTAATACTCTCCACAACCCTTGTCTTGGATCTCAACCCTAGGAGTAGTAGGAATTGAGGGGGAAATAGATGTTCGATTGAGTGTGGATGGATCAACATAGGAAGATGGATTGGAGGATGAAGCCTCTTGGTTCACCAACACTTGGCATTGGGGGATCTCTTTTAGATTGGTGCAATATTGAAATGGATCAGGATCACCATCTATAGTTATTTTTGTGCCATTGTAAGGGAATTTAAGACACTGATGATACGTAGAAGGGACTGCCTTCATGGCATGAATCCATGGTCTACCTAGCAGAAGGTTATAAGGAAGGGTGAGATCCAAGACCTAGAACTTTGTCTCCATTACCGCAGGACCAATTATGATAGGAAGTGTTACCACCCCCTTTGATTTTTGTTCCTCATCATCGTAAGCTTTAATGACAATACTTTTGGTTGTGTCTACGCATGCTTCTGAGATACCTAATGCCTTAATTACTTTTAAAGTGCATAGATTTAACCTTGCTCCTCTGTCTACCAAAACTCGTCTAACTTTGGTATCATCAACAAGGACTTCTAGATGTAAAGGATTGTTATGGTTCGTCTTTTCAGTTGCATTGTCTTGTTCAGAGAATGTGGCATGATGATTATTGGTCAAGTATCCCACCATTTCCTGGAAATGATTGACATCAAGATCATTAGGGACCATGGTGTTTTGTAAAGCCTTATCGAGAATAGATCGATGCTTAGGGGAAATACACAATAGTTCCAAGATTGAGATTTGGGCTGGGGTCTTCCCCAATTGGTCAAGAAGGTTATATTGTAGCTTCGAAGGTTGTGGTGTTTGCTGTGATGGAGGGCCTTGGATAGTGATCTTAGTACGACGAGTAGTGACTGTGCACTTGGGATTTGTATTGATAGTAATGGTATTGATATTCTCATCGGCGGCGCGAAGGCAATGAATGATTTTTCCACCATTATAATCATGCTTGATACTCGCATAGTTGGCTGACATATTGGTCTTAGTACTCGAATTGGGAATAGCTCCTTTTCCATGGTCATGTAGTGGATCATAAAAGACTTGATGATCAGTTTTTGATGACTTTGGTTTCTATCCACCAACTTCTATAATTCTCCTTTCGACAAAATCGTGTATGATATTCTTCAGTTGTCGACAGTTTTGTAGGTGATGTCCCTTAGTTCTATGATAATCACAAAAGGAATTATCATCCCACCAAGCTGGTTTAAATTGTCCTGGATCATATTGTCTTGGTTCCTGCAACTGTATAAGATTATGTTGTAACAGTTGTTTGAATACAGACTCAATGGATTCCCCTAAAGGAGTGAACTCACATTTTTGAAATCTCCTTTGTTGTTGTGGACGTTGAGTATTTTGGACCATGTTAGTAGGTTGATTGACAACATTAAGCGTGTTGGAAAAAGTATGAGGTTCTTGTAATGTGATGAGGGGTCCTGCTTGTAGCGTTTTAGCATCAACCACCCCATCATTAGTGACATTTTTGTTGCGAGACAAAAATCTATTTCTGTCAGTGGGGGTGTTTTGCACGATCGGGTTTCTATTGGATGTTGATGTCTTAAGTTCGCCTTTTTCAATGAGATCCTTCTCTATTATCACCCCTTTTTCCACTAGTTCTGAAAAAGATGTACAACAATGTACCCTTAAGTTACTCCTTAGTTTTGCATGAAGGTTTTCTTGGAACATAGTAACTTTTTGTTTCTCAGGTATCTCGACAGGACACTGACTAGCTATAATCCTCCATCTCTGGAAGAAAGCAATGAATGTTTCCCCTTCATCTTGCATTGTGTGACACAAGGTTGCTATATTTATCTCATGGTCTATGTTGAAGGAGAATTGCTCCACAAATTTCTCAACCAGTTCACCCCAAGATCTAATGCCAGAATCTAGACCCGAAAACCACTCTAATGAAATTCCTACAAGACTTCTTGGTCTCATAAGATACGTGGGGTCATAAGCGACATCTATGCATATGGTAGAAAATTCCCTTATATGTTCTATTGGATTTCATTTGCCATTGTACTTAGAGAGGTTCGGTATGACATATCCATGAGGGAAAGGGGTCATATACAATGATCTATCAAAGGGGAATGGGCATATGTCCTTTGTTGAAAATGATTTCTTAGTTGACATTGACATGTTATCCATTTGTGTTTGTAGTGCCTGCATTTGTGTTTGTAAGACGTCAACTTGAGTCAAAGATGTGCTAGGGGGATTATGTGGATCTGTGTATGTATTCTGAAATCAAAAGTCTTGTGATGGGTTTTGGTTAAACATTGGTATTTGAGGTGGGTTTGGATTCAAAATGTTGGCAAATGTGTTCTAGTCTGGATTTCGCGTAAATTGGTGTTGACCTAGGATCTGTGTAAACGAATTCTAAGTACCACTCTGGAAGAAGGGATTCTAGTTCAGAATCTACATAAATTGATGGTGACTTGGAATCTGTGTAAATGGATTATGACCACTGATTTGAGAGAATAGATTCTAATTCAGAATCTGTGTGAATGGATTCTAATTACCAGTTTGGGAGATTGGATTTTGATTGCCATATTGGAAAGAGGGAATACCTCCTGTTTGTGTAGTCTATGGTATAGTACTAGTGACTTGGGCACTAGGCATGGCCATCGACTGTGGCATGGTACTCATGATACTAGCATGAGTTATGGTCATTGACTGTGAACTTGTGACATTGAAATAAGGTGTAGAGGCTGACGTTTTAGGTCTTTTACTCCCAACAAGAGGACCGAAGGGAGTGGATGATGAAGCTGCTATAGTGAAATTAAATCCCGATGTCATGCTAGATGTACCAAATGGAGATGTATAGACTATTGTACTCTGTGTAGATTGTGCCAGATGGCATAGTTGTGTTGACCTGAGGTATAGTAGTACTAGCAGTTGTGGTATTTGTCCCTTGTGTAGGTTGAGTTTGTAAGGTGTTGATATCAAATCCTGTAGGTAAGGTAGCACCTTTAGCTAGCAATTTGGCTAAGTATCGTTGTCAATCATTTGCTAGGTACTCATCTACGAAAGAGGAAAACTCAGGGTCCTATGTGGCAACCTCTATGTCTTCTACTGCAATATGTCCTTGAGTGTTTCTAGTGGTGAATTTAACTAATAGAGTCTTATGAGGTCTTGAAGAAAATGGATTGATGAATTCATTTGGGTTCGACAGCTTTTCTCTCTCTCTTCTCTTACACCTAGTTTCGACCATGTAAGATTAGCTCAATATGCAAGGAATGAAAAACTATGTCTATGGACAGTATGACTCTAGTCTATGTTTTTGGGATTTTTCGAATGTAAAATAAGGAATATTCTAGGATGAAACTAGTCTAAACTCTAAAGGTGCAAAGTCTAAGCAAGACCTTAAAGTGATCAGTTCTATAAAACCAAGACGGGGGGACCAACTACCTAAATTCTAACCAAGGCGTAAATTTCGTTAAGTCAAGGAACCAATGTAGGATGAGGATCAAAGACAAGTCAAGTTTCCTAGCCAGTCTGATGAGCTAGGATGGACTCTCTATAGGACAAAGTATAAAATGATAAGACTAGGTTCAATGACAGATTTTGTTGACACTATGATTTTTCTAGAGTGTAGATGATGGACCTATTCTAAAGTTTGTAAAATTGACCTCCCCTAGAAGTTTACTCTAAAGAAAAAAATGTAGTCTAAGATGAGACCCAACTCTGAATTAGGACAACTATGATGATGACTATATGAACCTAAAGGATGCAAAATTGGGCCAAATCATTTCCTGTTT
Source organism: Sequoia sempervirens (assembly GCA_007258455.2). NCBI lineage: Eukaryota > Viridiplantae > Streptophyta > Pinopsida > Cupressales > Cupressaceae > Sequoia > Sequoia sempervirens. The sequence continues at coordinate 249,942,649 of VDFB02193867.1, forward strand.
CTGTTCAAAGTTTGCTTGTGGGATGCCAACTGAAAGAGTAGTATAACCATGTTGACTGGATAGTGATCATGAATTCTAGTTTTCTAATCAGGCAAATGCGTCGTAGGATTTCACATATGCAGTTAAGTTTACCAGTTGCGGTTAAATTTGATAGTTGTAGTTTTTTGATGATCAATTGTGTTTCTCTGGTAAAGTTTAATGTGTGACTCAGACAGATGTGGTTAACTGTCTCACAGATGCGACTCGTAATGACAGTTGCAACTCAGAATATAACATATGTGATCTCTCGCAAGGCAATTACAAGCTAATCCAGCAAATGCAACTCTATGCTAGACAAATGCAACTGATGCTGACAGATGCGACCTGAAGTTTAATAGATGTGACCCTAACTAATAGATGTGACTCAAAATTAAATAGATGCAACTTTAAATATCAATTGCAACTCTCTGTGAATTTTCAGTGACATAAGATTTAAAACTGACTCCGTTTTTCGTGATCAAATTATGGCACACAAGAACAATCATAAGACAAAGTGTTTTCAGTTTTATTTTAGACTCAAAGAACATTTAATGTTGACAACAGACAAGCACATCCTAATAGGCCAAAATTCTTAGGGTTTCTATACTTGGTATAGCCCACCAAAATACCCCGAATTGGTGATAAACACCTTTCTTTCTCGAGAGCAGATAGCTTAGAAATTTGGTGGCATTGGCTCCCCTCCACGACTCATTAATGTCTTTCGAGCACACCAATTTTGATTCTTTGGGAAATGACCTCCCAAGAACTGCTATCTCTACTCAAGGGGATCAGTAGTGAGTGTCTTTGGGCATGATACTGTACCTTGCAATATACCAAGCAATGGCCAATAGAATGGTTGGACACTAAAACAAAAGGTGTTTAATACGGGCATTCCGTTCATGGGGCGTGATCCATGCGGTGAGAGTCCCCTTTTGGATCCATCTCGTCGGAACCACACTCGTGATTCTTGGGTTTTCCCCAAGAATCCACTTTTATATACTGGCTGAAGTCCCTCAGGTTTAGGGTGCTACCAGTCTGAGTCATCCTGGGGTGAGTACTTTTTCCCACTAGAACAGGCCCAAGTTCTAGAGTTGGTAACTGTTTCTCTTACACCCAGCATCACATGAATGCACAAGGGGAGAGGATACTTCGATGTACCAAATTATGATGGTAACTACACAGATGTGTTTTTGCACCAAACACAGTAGACACTTGTTAATTTTAATCCAAATGAAAGATTTTCTACACTACCAAACAATCTGTTTCAAAAGAAAATTTAACTAAGGTCTTTGACATGCGTTCTGCAAAAAGATTCGTTAGTAGTTTCAAGTATTGTCTTCTTCAATCGTCCTGCAGAAACTCGTTAACTCCAAAAAAAAAAAATACCACACGCTAAAAAAATTGATATTAGTAACACATAAATCAATTGAAAACTTCAGATTTCTGAAACCAAAAACAAAAAGTTACTAATCAGATGCGTTGATTTTCTGTGCAATTGTGTTTTGGTATTTACACGTCAGTTGCGGTTCAAGATGTTGCAGATGCGTCGTGGTTTTTCAGATGCAGCATTTATGGTGTCAAATGCGGTTTAGGAAATCAATTGTGTCGCTTCGTCAAACTGATGCATCTATGAATTTCAATTGCAGCATTTTGTCAAGCTGATGCATTGTTTCATACAAAAAACTTGCAAAAAAATCAAAATAAAAGTCTACAGATACGCGAAGATGGTGTCTTCATGTCAGGTTCACCAAATGTAATGCCAAGAAAGTGAAAAAAGAAAAGATCAAAAGCAAGCATGCAATGTGAATCTAAATGCAATCTAATGCTAAGCAACAAAGAACAAAGGAAAGTAAAAACGTAATAAAACTGAACAATCTCACCAAATTGCTATGTATTTCCATGAATCATCTCGATTGCCCTTCTCCATTTTGCTATTGTAGTATAATTGCCCTCAGATTTTCAAGAGTTCATGCAAGTATAGCCTATGATAGTGATTTAGCAAAAAATTGAAGATTCAAGATAAGTTCTCTCAAAAGTCATAAGATTTCGTGAGTTTTCAAGAGAGATTGGAATGAAGAGTGACAGATCAATTTATAGAAAATTGATTATTCAAACGACAGGCCAGGATCGAAAGCTCAATAGATGGTTGATATTAACTGATTAGACATGCATTATGATAACTGTCAGTAATGACAAGTGATACAAATTAGATATATAATTAAAGATTAAATAAATGATTTAATCTTCTGGTTTGGTATTCGAAAACATAAGAATTATCTTTGCATGACAAAGATAAAGATGGATTAAAGCAACTCTTGTTCGAATGCACGCACAAGGTTTAATTAATTAAATAGGAATATTTAATTAATCCGCATGTACATGCAATTGAGTTAGCACTGGATGATTGAATGATTTGATGAAGATATTACTCAAGAATGCCACTCAGACATTAAATCAAGAGTTAACTGAGCGATTTGAAATAGATCTTTGAGTCGAGTCAAAGTAAATACTTAGATAACTCACACAATTTATCTAAATATAGAGGAATGCGTTAAAATAGAATTCATGAATTAAATAATTCATTTAATTCAAGATTTGATAATTAAAGAATAATTAAATAAATAAGATTTATTTAATTAAGTGATCAAGGGATTTAAATGAATAATTAAATAAATAAAGAATTTATTTAATTATAGTTGAAGTATGATAAAGAGTCAATTAAACAAGAATTTATTTAATTTGACAAGAAGGATAAGGTTAATTAGTAACATAATTAAATAAAAAGTGTTTATTTAATTAATCAAATAGAATAAAGAAAAGTGTGAATTAATTAAATAATTAAGATTTTATAATTAATGGAAGAATTAACAGAAGATAAATTAATTAAATAATTAAGATTATTTAATCATGACCATGAAGAATATTGAAGTCGCAGGCTTAAACCAAATTTTGGTGTCTACATTTTCCCCTCTTTGATACAATGTCATTTCGGTGTTTTGTCAAAGAAAATCGATAAGAAATATACCCCAGTAAAGCCCCAGTGTAAAACAGGTGAAGGTATGCCCCCTCGGGAGGACAGGCGGGTTCAAAGAACATGAGTGTGCTCTTGAAATTGACGAGAGAACTAGAAGATGAAAGAAAAAAGGATAGAAGAAAATAGATAAGGGTGGTGAAGATGTAGAAAAGAAGAAATGATAGTGCGAAAACAAAGATTGAGAAACAATAAAAGAAATGAGATGGATTTTAGTATTAGCAATCTCCGATGTTTTGTTGTATCACAAAAGGAATTGCACTTTATCATCATTAGGCGGGACTAATACAAATGGAGAAAAACACCATGATATGACATAGATCAAGGTGTGCAAGGTCATCCACTTGCTAATAACAGACAGTCGCAGACAAGGATTGTCGTTAACTCATACTAAGGGCACAAGTTTCCCAAGTCCTTTTGTCAAGACAAACCATAGACAACAAACAAAGTAAAAGACAGGTCATGAGATGTCATCGCCATCACTCCTATAAATCCTTCATGGGACATCCTTGAGGAAACTAGTAACATGACTCAAAAATAAAAGTTAAAAGACAGTTGATAGACAGCAGTCAAAGAAAATAGAATTCTGATACATCGTTGCTTCTCTAAATCCTTCATGGGACATCCTTGAGAAAGCTAGTAACATTATTCCTAGTCATCAATTCAAGATAAATGAGAAGATAAATAAGCCATAAAGTCAAAAAGCCAGTGAAGTATTTGCCAAAACTTGATATGTTTGTTTGATTTGTTTTGATTGATAGAAGGATTGATTGATAGTGACTGATGTCAGGAAATACACATACCGAATAAGTTTATAAGTCTAGTTTCAATGTTATGACTATCTGTATAAGGCATGACAAAGCCTGGTTTCAAAAAGACATGTATCGTATAAGACGTTGAGTCAGATACCATTGATGTGATAACCTGTGTAAGGCTATGTTTGATTGTTTGACCATGTCGATTATGCAAGAAGGACTCATCGTATATAATACATAGATTTCCTTGTTGATATCCATATTCAGGAAGGACTCATCCTAAATAAGACAAAGGTTGATTGTTTTGATAATGTCTATCTGCAGGAAGTACTCATCCTATAGCAGACATCAATTGATCCATTTTGATTGTTTCCTTGGAAATTTGTTTGATTTGACTTAGAGACATTGCTGACTTGTTCACCAGATTGATGCATGACTTGATATGATGTGTTGACAATTGACTGTGTGTGACAGCAAACCCTAAAGGACTAACCTAGTGCGGCCTCAGGGGCTCATCGATTGATGGCCTTGCCTACATTATACATGCAGAGACCTCGTAGTTCGACTTAAATTTGACTGACAAGATTGACTACAAATAGAAGAGGTGTGTGAAAGTGAATGTGACGAACCCTAATGGACTGACCTAGTGCGGCCTCGGGGGCTCATCGATTGATGGCCTTGCCTACGTTATACATGCGGAGACCTCGTAGTTCTACACGACCAATGACCTTGTCATATAGACATATGGATCGAATCATGATTTTATATAGCCTAACCTAAATGGACTAATCTAATGCCTCAGGGGCACATCGACAGATGGTCTTGCCTACGTCTAGTCACAGAGGCAACATAGTTCGACAAACGACAAAGACTAACAGGTGCAACTGACTCTGACTCTATTTTTTGGATTTTTGAAATGTTTTGATTTTTTTTTTGTCTTTTTGAAGTTTTCTGATGTTTTTGTGTTTTCTCAAGTCATTTTGCGATGTTTGTGGATTTTTCTATGGTTTTACTTTGTCAACACAGCTAATGGAAGAATCGATATGACACACGTCAAGTGTTTTCCCCCAGTCGAGTATAAGACCAATTGATTATGAATAGGATAAAATAGGGGATATGAAGTGCACTCGATGTCAATCATGCCAAGTTATGGGAAAGACTACCACTTATTATGAATGGTATATACAAGTGATGGATATGAAAGATAGGGGATATGTACAGGGTAGTGGATTATGTACAGAGATAAGGACTATGTACAAGGTAGGCCAGATTAGAATAATAGTAGACAAAGGAGCAGAGTGAAGTACACATGGCACCTGTTTGCCAGGTTTTCACCATGGTACCTATCCAAAGCGCCACCGAAGTGGTTTTCACTGTTGGATGGATAATTTTTCTTTACTATTTTCTTGATTATCTAATTTTTTTTTTTTGTGTTACCAAGATGCTTGTTTGCCAGGTTTTCACCTTGGTAACGATTTTTATGATTTTTTGATTTTTGCTAATTAAGACAAAGGCTCCCAGAAGCTATGTGTAGAACTTCTTTAGATGAAAACTATTGATTGGTGAGGACAATGGTTCCCCTTTAGGAGTAGAGATTTGGTATGCTCCTGATCCAAAAGCTTATGTAACAATATATAAGGTTCTAACTAGTTTGGTTCAAACTTTCCTGGTTTGTCTCTTTCTGCTTGATTCTTTGGGTTCTCCATTAAAACCAGGTCACTAATGTCAAAGTTTCTGTTCAAGGCCATAACGATAACACCCCTAGTCACACACAATGAAAATTTTGTTTCCATTTTTGTATTGATAGCTAGGAGAAAGGATAGGGAATTGGAATTCAACTGGAAACAAGGAAAGAAAAAAAAAAGATGAGCTCGTAGAAGTAGAAAATATAAAGGCAAGCCTCACCAAAAAGTGTGATTATTAAGGTAAATCAATTTCTTTAGAAAAAAGTTTGATTTCTTTATTATTTTCATAATATGGGTATTTGCAGGATCATGGTATGCCAAACAAGCCCTTAAGTGGCAATGAGAATTCAGAACAATTAGAGTTAGGCAACTTGATGTAAAAATTTGAATAAGTTATCTATATTATTTCAAAAACATGTAAGAATAGATTCTGTGGGAAATTGAATGTAGTTTCTAAACTACTAGGTTTATTTTTTTAAAAACAAAATCTATTTGGTGAAAATTTAAAATTTCAATGCAGTATTACTTAAATTTCAGGAAAAAATTAAGAAGTAGGTGTCCTGTCTAACCACCCTAACCATAATAAAATGATAATATTTTTTATGAGATTTTAGATGTAAGTAGAGGACTCATGTCCATATGTGACGATATTTTTTGTAATTTTTTCCATGTAAATAATTAATTATGAATTTTTATTACAAATTTTTAAAATATAAAACTCAGATGTCCTGACCACCTTAACTTGGTCAAAATTTTATGAAATTCAATTTTATTTTTTTAATCCTATAGTATGCAAAGCATAGAATGTGACGCATGTTTTGATTCAAAAAATATGATATCGTTTGAAAGTTATAAATGTTTTACAATCAGCCTATCAATCAGGACTTTTGTCATAATTCTAGTAGAAAATAAATAATAATAATCTATTAAATTCAAAATAAAACATAATTTATATTGGAAAAAAGCTAAGAATATCCTCTACAAACCCTTTTCATTTTATCAATTTATGCTAAAAATAAAGTCATCAGCCACATGGGCGAAGTCCGGAAAAACAAAGTAAGCTATTAAACATGCTTTTTGTGTTGACTTTTTAGGATTGGTATCTCCTAACCAAATACCAAAGCAAATCCGAGCCTATTCCCTAGGAAATGAATTTTGTGTCAGACATATCGGATATCGGATTTAAATCAGATATCCGATTTGAATAGGATATCCGATCTGTTAACATAGCATTTTAAAAAATGTCAAGACTTTATAACATATGCAATATATCTCATTTGTAGTTTATAGTTTATTTTAATATATTTAGTTTAGAATATACGATTTGGTTTATATATGATTTTTAAATAGTTTATAGTTTGTGTTAATATATCTAGTTTAGAATATACAATATTATTTATAATTTAATATATAATCTCTTACAAAACTATATAATATATAATATATTATATTATTTTGTATATTATGTTTAAATATTAAATTTCTATATTTTAGTTAATATATATTACGTAATATATAAGATATTTAAATAT
>VDFB02193867.1:249949769-250019033 GCA_007258455.2 Sequoia sempervirens
GTTTTCTAGTGATTTTGGTTAAAGAATTTCATAGGGAACACTAGATTGATCTTTCTAACATGTTTGACACTTGATTGTTGATCTCTTGTTATTTTGTGTAGGTTTGGTGTTCACAACTATACTTGACTTCAGCATCTTTGAGTCCTTCACTAAAGAAAGCAATGGGTTGCTCCAAATTTTCTTTATTTAGTTGGGTTAGTACAATTGATATACTTGATTCACCTCCAAAGGTATAAAGAATGAAATCCTTGTCATAGTTAGGATTGACAAGGGTAGGATCTTGAGAAATTTCTTGTTTGATAGCCTCAAAAATATCTTTACCTTCCTTGGTTCATTTGAATACTATATTTTTCTTAAGCATAGAAGTACGAGGCTTTACCAAAGCAGAAAGGTTTGGAATGAATCTCATCACGAAGTTAATTGTGCCTAAGAAACTCTATAAATCCTTTCTTGTGACTGGGAAGTGGGATGGCCATGATAGATTTTACTCTTGTGGGATCAATGACCAAGCCATCCTTTGAAATAAAGTTCCCAAGAAGCTTTCCTTGATTAGTGGCAAAGACACATTTATTTGAATTTAGGGAATACCATATTCCCTACATTTTTTAAATACTTGCTCAAGGTGACTAAAATGGTCTTTTGCATGCTTTGAAAACACTGTGATATCATCCAAGTAGACCAAAACAAACTATCTAAACACACCTTGAAATTCGATATCAATGGCTCTCTAAAAAGTGGCACTTGCATTGGTTAGACCAAAAGGCATTTTATAATAAGCACAGGTGTCCCACTTTGTAGTAAATGTTGTCTTATGCTGATTAGATTCTTGGACCAGAATTTGGTTGTAGCCTAAGTAACCATCCAAGAAAGAAAACCTTTATGACCCATTGACTCTTTGTAAAATATGCTCCATGGAGGGGAGGGAATAATGATCCTTAGGGATGCTTTATTTAGATCCTTTAAATTTACATAAAGTCATATTTCCCCATTCTTTTTTTGAAAGGAATGCTTATGGTAAAATTTATTCTAGCCTCAATCAATTTTTCCAACTCTTTTCTTATCAAAGGTTCACTCTTAGGATTCATAGGCCTTTGTTTTTTCCTTACAGGTTTTTCATTAGGATCTAATTCAATAGTATGTTAGGAAAGGCCTGGGTCAAAACCCTTTAAGTATTCATAAGTCCAAGAAACTACATCATTGTATCTATTGCAAATATCTATGAAAAGATCATGTTTAGTGGTAGAGCATGCCTTTCCCAAGTTTAGAGACTTACCCTCTAAAATTTGTATTGGCTTGAAGTCACTCATTTTTGTAGTTGAGTTCATCCTTTTCCACTTTCACTGATCATCAGGGTTGAAAATACCTTCAGGGGTGATGAGACCATTTGGTAGCTTGTTCCTACTCAGCTACACAATCTAATCACCATACTAATTTTGAAACTTGGACTAATTTCTTATAGAAAATTATGCCTAATCTTTCAAAAAATTCACTATTTGTTGGTCACTATCAAAGACTTTCCAGTGATCTTGATTATCCTTAACAATAGGCCTCACCACAAGTCTGATATGTTGCTCCTTTTTACTTGCAATATGTGCTAGTATGTAAAACTAAGCACCAACTGTTGCAAGCCTATCAACGTGTTTATTTTGATTTCATGGAATTGTTTGGATGTTAAAACCTTCAAATCCCTCAATTAAATCGCAAACCCTATGCTTGTAGGATTTTATCAGATTGTTCTTGGTTGGGCTTTGAGTTATGACTTAATGGATAGCCAATTCACTATCACCAAAAACTTGTAACAATTTGATGTTCCTTTTTTGTGCAAGATGGAGACCTTGGATGAGTGCTTCATACTCAGCCACATTGTTAGTGCAACTAAATTGAAGCCTGAAAGAGAAATAATATTTCTCCTTGCTTGGAGATACTAGCATTACACCAACACCAACACCATTTATGTTTTTGGAACTATCAAAAAACATTTGCCACAATCCCCCTAGATCCTCTTGAGTTTTTATGATATTGGGGATAGGGGAATTCTCCTCATGAATTCAATAGGTGAAAGACCAGTCTCCTCTTCCTTAGCAATAATAAATGGATCAAAATTTAAAGCATTGCCCCATTCATCCAATAAATAATCAGGTACCTCCTCTATAGGATTTGCAAGCTCATGAACATAACACTCTTCCTTTTGATCATGCAATGTGCAGTTCAAGTTTATTGGACTAGGAGTGTAAGGTTCTATATGATCTTTTGCTATGGGTTCTTTTTTGATTTTTTCTTTAGTGCCATATCTATTTCTAAATAGCATGTGAGACCAACCAAAAGATAAGTACCCACCTATCTTAGTAGTGAAATCTCCAGATAAGCAAATGGAAAAATGAGCAGGGAGGTCTATGACTAAAATATCTTGCAACACATTGTAGCCAGGGCATGCATGCAAGGACAATTTTAAATTCTTAATTACTCCCACTATATTGATAGTAGTTCCATCCAATTGTAAAACTTTTATAGCCATTGGTTTTTACTTGATACCAAGCATGTCAACAATTCCCTTGGGTATGACTAAACTACTTGCCCCAGAATCTATCATATAATTATGCACTATGTGATTTCAAATAATTAGAGAAAGATAGAAGGGAGGTGGCTTACCGGTTTTTCTTGAATTCCCTTCTTCTTTGGGTTGCACTAGGCTACTTTATGGAGTAGTCTACTCTTTTTCTTGTACATCATCCATTTTTTTATGTTCCTTTAAATCCTACTGTAGAAAATCCCTTTGTGATGGGATAAATAGAGCCTCCCACATAGTAACATTTAGATTGGCTTTCTTCATTTTCTCTACTATGTTGAATGGAAGTTGACTAGCTTTAGAAAGAACCTTTGGAACAAGGTCAACTCTTGTTGCTTGTGTGATCTTAGGCCACTCCACCACTTGTTTAGGCCCATTAACAAGATGTTTTGATTGTGGAACCTTTGTTGTTCTACTTGTTGTTCCAACATTTACAATATTTTGGATGGTTTGGAAGATGATGGTTTCCCAACCACGGAAGATGCACCACCCTCCATTACTCTTTTCTTTGATCTTGTATTATACCGGTAAAAGCAAGAAGTTGAGTACACGGCAGGGAAATTTCGGCAACAAAAAAATTCGCATAAACGCTGTGACGCCAAGTACGTGAATCGGTAAATTTAACCAACGCTGCGACGCTACGAGGAACGGCACCAACCTAAAATGCGATTGGCATTTAACGTTATCATGCTAATAGCCAGACGATTTAAACGCATTATAACGATACACGCTTTGAACGCCAGACGCCAAGTATCGAAAAGTATTTATTTTTTTAAATAAACTGATGGCTTTTCATTTTATCCACTGTTTTTGGTGAATTGACAGAAGTCAAGCAAGAGCGCGTACGCGTTTGGAGGCTGTTGTTCGCTCCTCCCGTCAACACACTTGACCTCTGAGACCTCCAGGTTAGTTGATTTCTGCCCTTTTTGCTTTGTATCTTGTTTTTTTGTTTTTGAATTAGTATTTAAGTTTTTTTTGTTTAATGCGTTTTATTTCAATTTTTAATAGTTTTAAATTGCATTTAAAAAATAAATAACTTTAAATTGTAAATTGAAAACCATATTTTATCTAAACTTAGAAATCTAAACCCTAAAACGTAAAACTAAAAACCTCTTAGAGACCTCTCTCCCCTTAGGTTACATTTAGAATTAGTTTTTTCATTATAATTAGGGTTAATATTGGAATTAGGTTAATATAGGATAACCCAAACCCTAATCTTAACCCTAACACTAACCTTCACCATAACCCTAATCCCCACCATAACTCCAATTCTTATTGTTACCCTATTCATAACCCTTAATCTAATTTTAACCCAAACACTAACCCTAACCCTAACTCAATCTCTAATCATAAACCTAACCTTAACCATGTAATTTTATCTCTAACCTTAACCCTAACCATAATTTTAACCCTAGCTCTAACCTTAACCATAACCCTAACCCCAAAACTAACTCTAATTCTTACTCTTACACTAACCTGAACCCTATCCTCAACCCTAACTCATGTTTTAACCTTAACCCCAATCGTAACTCTAATTTTTACCCTTTTCCTAACCATAACCCTAAACCTATGCCCAAAAATAACTCTAATTTTAACCCAAACCTAACCCTAATTCTAACTCTAACTCTAACCCTAACCCTAACCCCAATATTAAGCCTAACCCTCACCTTATCCCTAACCCTAATTATCTATAACCCTAACCCTAACTCCAATCTTAAGCCTAACCCTAACCTTATCCCTAACCCTATCCCCAACCCTAACTCTAATTTGTACACGAATTACAAACCATAGGTTCCAAGAGAGCAACTTAATACTTATAAAAAATAGGTATTGTAGGAGTCACTTGGATAATAATTCAATGTATCTTAATTACTATCCCTATATGGAATTTGTCATGATTGATTTATGAATTTTCATCCATTAACTATATATGAAAATAAATGGGGTTCCCTCCTCTAATCTCTAGTGATAGGAAAATATGGTGTCCAATCTATTCAAGTAAAATTAATGGATAAACAAGAATACCACTCTCAATCTTAGGATTTAATTAAATAGCTATCTTTTAATTTCTTTCCTTTTTACAAGCTCCAAAATAAACCTACATGTACAAACCTTTTTATCAATGCCACTTTAAAATTACATTCTTTATTACACTAGTGGCCCCATAACTAGGGCACTCATAACATACTTAAATATTATAGTCATTTCCCTATTTTATTTTTGTAAGTCCAATGAGAAATAAGAAATATTTTAGGATATCATAAAATTTTATTGAAAAAAGGGTAAGGAGAAAAAGAGGAATTCTTCTAAAAGAATTTTCAAATTCTAAATCAAGGCTAAAGGAGTCAAATGGGCTAATTCTAGGAAGTTGGTTGAATATTTAATCATAAAAAATCCCAAAAGGAGGGAAAAATCAACAAAAAAATAGTAGAGCAACATGTGACACCCTTTTGAATTCCTAAAACCCCATGTTTTATAGGAAGATGAAGAAGAATTTGAAACAATTCCCCTCATCCCTTAGGAATAATCTATTAAGGAGAAACAATATAGATTAATAGAAAAATATTTGAATCAATGAAAATATATGAGAGAAGCCTTATCTTTAGAAAAATGTTTCAATATGGTAAGAAGTTCCATCTACAAGAAATGAGCAAGGAATATAGAAAGTGAAGAATAGGGAGATAAAAAGTAAGCTAAAAAACTTTATACACCTAAGTTTGATTGTAGTGACAAGATTTTTCTCACCTGCCCAGTTGGAGAAATTAGAGACTTACTTCACCCTCAACCCCATAACCCTAACCCTAACCCTAATTCTATCTCTAAGCTTAACCCAAACCCTAATATTAACCCTAACACTAACCTTCACCATAACCCTAATCCCCACCATAACTCCAATTCTTATTGTTACCCTATCCATAACCCTTAATCTAATTTTAACCCAAACACTAACCCTAACCCTAACTCAATCTCTAATCATAACCCTAACCTTAACCATGTAATTTTATCTCTAACCTTAACCCTAAACATAATTTTAACCCTAGCTCTAACCATAACCATAACCCTAACCCCAAAACTAACTCTAGTTCTTACTCTTACCCTAACCTGAACCCTATTCTCAACCCTAACTCATGTTTTAACCTTAACCCCAATTGTAACTCTAATTTTTCCCCTTTTCCTAACCATAACCCTAAATCTATGCCCAAAAAATAACTCTAATTTTAACCCAAACCTAACCCTAATTCTAACTCTAACTCTAACCCTAACCCTAACCCCAATATTAAGCCTACCCCTCACCTTATCCCTAACCCTAATTATCTATAACCCTAACCCTAACTCCAATCTTAAGCCTAACCCTAAACTTATCCCTAACCCTAACCCCAACCCTAACTCTAATTTGGACACGAATTACAAACCATAGGTTCCAAGAGAGCAACTTAAAACTTATAAAAAATAGGTATTGTAGGAGTCACTTGGATAATAATTCAACGTATCTTAATTACTATCCCTATATGGAATTTGTCATGATTGATTTATGAATTGTCTTCAATGATTTTCAATATTTTTAATCACTTGTTCTACTAACCTTCTGTTTTTATTCAACTCTCATTTATAGTTCTTAAGTGACTATCGGTTTCTATTCAACTCTCATTTATAATATGAATTTGTAATGCTATGATTTTTTAATGTTATAAATGAAATATATTTTGAATTTGTGCATGTTTAATGTGATTTTTAAATAACTTTGAAATTGTGTGCATTATTTAATTAGTTTGTTGATATATATTTTTTAATTGTTTAACATGCAGTTGCCATATCATTTCTCGTCCATGGATCCACTTTTCACTTTAGAGGATTTCATGCCTAATCCAGAAATTCCTATAGATCCTGGTGCACACCCCACCCCACCACATGAGGATATGCCTCAGTCACCTCCGCATTCTCCACCACCTGAACCCCCACCCCCTCCTCCATTTGACCAAAATCAACTCAGAGAGAATATTCGAGCCAACTTAGTTGTGATTCAAGGGAACATAGATCTCATAAAAAATGAGACTAGAATCCCTCCTCATCTCGCACGGTTTGCATCTACGATGCAAACTATTGTCGATTCTGTTCGATCTATCGATGCGGACCTAGATAGGTTCCATCAATGGAGAGAAGAGATGAGACAATTCTATGCAGATGGGTTGTCATATAAAGAAATCAATAACCTAAAAATCACTAAACAAGCTATATGCCAATATTTTGTGAACCCCCAAACAAACGAACCAATACCACCCACAAAAAAAAGAATTTCAATTTTATGGTGTAGGCACCCGCAGATAGCTGCAAATTTTTGGGATAGATGGTGGATGGTGTTTGATACTGCACCACATGGCAACAGTGAGGTGCCCTTATATTTTTTGAGAAAGTTATGGGCTGAGTTTGAGTTGGGTAAAAAACCCAACTATTTTGATATGAGGTCATTTCAGGGAGCTGGGCATGGCATGCCCCAACATAGACTAGGAGCACGTGTCGATCCTCAGCGACGTGCTCCAGTTGTGCCTCTTGTTCCTCCTCCTTCTCCTGGTATTCCCGCTGCATTTCAGCAGCAAACCATGTTATCTACACTAGGAGCATTGAGTTCACTTTCAGGACATCTCATTCAGCAGACTACACACGCGGCCACTGAAGTGGCCAATACAGAGCATAGAGGCTCGGGCTATAGGGATACTCAGACATCCACTTCAGGTGAGGCACATGCATCTGGGGAGGGATCATACCTAAATTTACTATATTCTGAGGATCGTCCCACACAGGTATGTTCATCTTTTGAACTTAAATTTAATTCAAGTTTGAAATGTAAAAAATTCATGTAAATAATATAACATCAAACTATATATATAATATAATATTAATTCAATAATTTTGTGTTTGGTGTATAGACACATGATGATGTGATGCCCGAAACTCAATATCATCATCGTGTGTATATGTCGAGTGCTGTAGATTTGGGCTCACCTTTTCAACAGGTACTTGAACCAAAATATATTAAATAATTTGTGTGTCCATATATATATAATTTAATTTGAATTTGTACACATGTGTGAATTGATATATTATATCTAGATGCAGGGAAGTCATACTATTCCTAGTATTGATGAGCCACAAGTTACAGTGGTGAGCGCTCCTGAGACATCATCAGCTCAGGTGTGTGCTTTCAAAATTTTGTTAAGTTTAAATTAAATACACATCATAGATCTAATTTAATTTTTACATTTATATACACATGTGTGAATGATCTATATGAACTGTTGTACATCTATATGTAGGGATTTGATGAGATAACCATGGCAGGCCGCGCACCTGAGACATCATTGACATCTATTCATGGGCAAACTCAGGTGCATGATCATGAGGTCATATCATTCGAGGTTGTAAACTTTACTTTAAATCTCCTATACAAATTTTACGAACATTTTATATATATATATATATATTCAAGGTTTTCACATATTGTTTGCTTTATATGAATATGCAGGATATAGTGGATCAGGCATTTCCATCTTCTCAATAGACAGTTATGTTACCTGTTGAAGAAAATGTGCCAGTTGATTCACATGACCATATGGTAATTTATGCATACTAGAAATCATTTTTACTATATTTAGTCAATATTTAATTAGTTTTTTTTTTATCTAAAATTTTATATTTTCAATTTTAAATATGTTTAATTATATCAAAATTTCTAAATAAATTTAAATCTAATTTTGAGTTTCTTGAACTCTTTTACAGCATGATGCAGGTACATCTAGTCAACGTGGAACAAAGAGGAGACTTGATTTGACCGATCAGCTTGAGAGTTAGATAGTTTTATATTTTATGGACTACAAACCTCTAGTTTCATTTCAATATATGTGTTTGACTTGACATATAAATTTTATGGACTATGTAGATCTCTAGTTTTATTTTGAACATGTTATTATCATATATGTGTGTTTATTTATATCAGTTGACTTTAATATGATGATTATATATGCAGTCAATTATGAGATCATGTTATGTTCATTTTCATAATTATATGCATTTATATACATATCTATATATTTATCTTTTATCAAATTGTCAAGTAATACATGCACTATATAATAATTCTTATCTAGAATCAAATTTCATATATATATAACTTATCAGATGGTTAGGTGACAAATTAAAACATTCCTTAAATAGTTTCTTAAATCATATTCATAATAAATTAAGGGCAAGTAATTCTAACTATTTTCCAATTACATAGCAAATATCTGAATCAATAAACAAAAATCCATCTCCTTGTATGTATATTTAATGTATAATCTATACAATTGAATAATTATATAAAATGTGGTAAATAGAAGACACATGAAATATGTATAATCTATACAATTTGAATAAGATATTTAAAAAGTGACATCAAACAAACATATATAATGTACATCAAGAAGTTTAATGTACAACTATATAACATGATGAAACATATATGTGCATGTAGATACAATTAAAGCTTATCAACTTTTAGGTGAATACCAAAAATTGATATTTACATAGTCTCCAGACAAAATAGTTTTTCAGTTCAACAATCACATTGTAGACCAACTTGATGAGAACTTGCAAAAATAATTAATGTAAGTAACTACAATTTTTACGAGTCATTTAAGTAAAAAATTCATGCAAGAAAAGAATTGCATATAGTAAATTCCATACAAATTCAAATGATGTTAGCCATAGGATGGATTAAGGGGACCTAAGAGGTTGGATTAGGGGGGTGAAAGAGGGTGGATTAAGGGGAGTTGATAAAATGAGTTAAAGTGATGTAAGAGGGTGGATTGGTGGGAGTTGAGAGAATGAGTTGAAAGGATGTAAGAGAGTGGATTAAGGGATGCAAGAGGGTAGATTAAGGGGAGCTGATAGAATGAGTTGAAGGGATGCAAGAGGGTGGATTAAGGGGAGTTCATAAAATGAGTTAAAGTGACGTAAGAGAGTGGATTAAGGGGATGCAAGAGGCTGGATTAAGGGGAGTTGATAAAATGAGTTAAAGTGATGTAAGAGGGTGGATTAAGGGGAGTTGAGAATACGAGTTAAAGTGATGTAAGAGGGTGGATTAAGGATGCAAGAGGGCAGGATTAAGGAGCCAATAGAATTGAGCCAGCTGACGCAAGAGGGTGGATTAAGGAGTTCATAAAATGAGTTAAAGGATGTAAAGAGGTGGATTAAGGAGTTGAGAGAATGAGCTACAAAGTGATGTAAGAGGGTGGATTAAGGGGGAGTTGAGAGAATGAGTTAAAGTGATGTAAGAGGGTGGATTAAGGGGGAGTTGAGAGAATGAGTTGAAAATATGTAAGAGAGTGGATTAAGGGGATGCAAGAGGGTAGATTAAGGGGAGCCAATAGAATGAGTTGAAGGGATGCAAGAGGGTGGATTAAGGGGAGTTCATAAAATGAGTTAAAGGGATGTAAGAGGGTGGATTAAGGGGGAGTTGAGAGAATGAGTTAAAGTGATGTAAGAGGGTGGATTAAGGGGGAGTTGAGAGAATGAGTTAAAGTGATGTAAGAGGGTGGATTAAGGGGGAGTTGAGAGAATGAGTTGAAAATATGTAAGAGAGTGGATTAAGGGGATGCAAGAGGGTAGATTAAAGGGAGCCAATAGAATGAGTTGAAGGGATGCAAGAGGGTGGATTAAGGGGAGTTCATAAAATGAGTTAAAGTGACATAAGAGAATGGATTAAGGGGATGCAAGAGGCTGGATTAAGGGGAGTTGATAAAATGAGTTAAAGTGATGTAAGAGGGTGGATTAAGGGGAGCGATAATACGAGCAAAGCGGATGTAAAGAGGGTGGATTAAGGGGAGTTGAGAGAATGAGCAGCGAGATGCAAGAGGGTAGATTAAGGGAGTCATTAAATGAGCTGAAGGATGCAAGAGGGTGGGATTATGAGTTGATAGAATCGAGTTAAAGTGGATGCAAGAGGGTGGATTAAGGGATGCAAGAGGGTGGATTAAGGGAGTTGATAAAATGAGTTAAAGTGATGTAAGAGGGTGGATTAAGGAGTTGATAATACGAAGCAAAGTGATGTAAGAGGGTGGATTAAGGGAGTTGAGAGAATGAGCAAGTGATGCAAGAGGGTAGATTAAGGAGCTGATACAATGAGTTGAAGGGATGCAAGAGGGTGGATTAAGGGAGTTGATAGAATGAGTTAAAGTGATGCAAGAGGGTGGATTAAGGGGATGCAAGAGGGTGGATTAAGGGGAGTTGATAAAATGAGTTAAAGTGATGTAAGAGGGTGGATTAAGGGGGAGTTGAGAGAATGAGTTGAAAATATGTAAGAGAGTGGATTAAGGGGATGCAAGAGGGTAGATTAAGGGGAGCCAATAGAATGAGTTGAAGGGATGCAAGAGGGTGGATTAAGGGGAGTTCATAGAATGAGTTAAAGGGACGTAAGAGAGTGGAGTAAGGGAGTTGATAAAATGAGTTGGGGAAGTGATGTAAGAGGGTGGATTAAGGAGTTGATAATAATGAAAGTTAAAGGATGTAAGAGGGTGGATTAAGGAGTTGAGATAATGAGCAAAGTGATGCAAGAGGGTACTAAGGGTTGAGAGAATGAGTTAAAGTGATGCAAGAGGGTGATTAAGGGAGCTGATAGGAATGAGTTAAAAGTGATGCAAGAGGGTGGATTAAGGGAATGCAAGAGGGTGGATTAAGGAGTTGATAAAATGAGCAAAGTGATGTAAGAGGGTGGATTAAGGGGAGTTGATAGAATGAGTTAAACCCTAAACCCTAAACCCTAAAATGAGTTAAAGTTATGCAAGAGGGTGGATTAAGGGGATGCAAGAGGGTGGATTAAGGGGAGTTGATAGAATGAGTTAAACCCTAAACCCTAAACCCTAAAATGAGTTAAACTTACATAAGAGGGTGGATTAAGGGGATGCAAGAGAGTGGATTAAGGGGAGTTGATAGAATGAGTTAAACCCTAAACCCTAAACCCTAAAATGAATTAAACTTACATAAGAGGGTGGATTAAGGGGATGCAAGAGGGTGGATTAAGGGGAGTTGATAGAATGAGTTAAACCCTAAACCCTAAACCCTAAAATGAGTTAAAGTGATGTAAGAGGGTGGATTAAGGGGAGTTGAGAGAATAAGTTAAAGTGATGCAAGAGGGTGGATTAAGGGGAGTTGATAAAATGAGTTAAACCATAAACCCTAAACCCTAAAATGAGTTAAAGTGGATTAAGGGGTGTTGAGAGAGTGACTTAAGGGGATGCAAGTGGATAGATTAAGGGTAGATATATGAGGATATTGATTGAGGGGTCCTAAGAGGATGAATTAAGAGGTGTTGAGTGAGTGACTTAAGTGGATGCAAGTGGACAAATTAAGGGTAGATATATGAGGGTATGGATTACAAGGTCCTAAGAGGATGGAGTAATGGTAGTTGATAGAATGACTTAAGGGGCTGCAAAAGGATGGATTAATGGTACATAAGAGGATGACTTAAGGGGTTTTAAGAGAATGGCTTAAGGGGATATGAAATCAATTATAAAGTATCAATTAAATGTATCTAGAACTATATATAGTTACCTGTCTCTAGATTGAAATTCCATTGTAATATATGTGCATCTCCTCTCTTTTTTGTAAAGCATCTAATTTTGGGAGACCAGAAACAAAAAATGATATAAAACTTTAATTAGGAAATGATTAAAGACAAATATATATATATATATCAATTAAATATATATACGACTAGATATGCTTACCAATATTTATTTACTCTATTGTACCATCTGCATCCTCTTTTTTTTTTAATGCATCTATGATTGTCTCGTGATCATCCATTGAAATTGTCCATAAAACTTTATTAGCAGGCCTCCCTTGATATCTAACTAGTTTTATATTGGTTGCCAAAATCAAATGTGAATAATGCATAATTTTCTTGTGTCTTTCATAATCTTCAAATGTAGGCAAGCCATTCTTTCTCATCAAATATTTTCGAAGCCAGGTGCCAACAACAACCACTGAACCAGTTGGATACTCAAAGTTGTCATCATCTACTCTAGTATGTACCAACTTATGTTTTCTCTCAACACATCTAGCCAACCAGTACTCTATCTGCTCTTCATTCCCTTGAGGTGCAACAACAACATACACATGTCCTACAAAAATAAATACAAAATTCAATAAAAAGTGACTTATATTTAACTCATATAAACATGCATACATACAAAATTCAACTCAATAAATAATGTACCTTCTTGTACAAGATCTAAAACACGATCATAATCATCTGATGCGAACACTTGATTATCTTCAATTGTCATTTCATGTTGAACATGTGTCAATGTAGGCGTTAAAGCTCTTTGTTGCCATTGTTTGACCCATTCCATATTTTCACATGCTTGCCAATCACCTACAATACAAAATTGACAATAGCACGCCAACTCCCTTGTCCATATTGTCCATGTGTTTGCATTTGAACTCTTAAATGAATGCCATTTTGCACTTCCATTAATTGTTTCACAATCCTGTCGAGAAAAAATATCATTTTCTTCAACTAACCAAAAGAAGCGCCGAATTATTGATTTCTCACTTGTCCTTGTAGATAATTTGGTATTGCACCAATCTACAATTGCACGTGCATTTCTAAATTTTGCAGCATCCTCAAATTTTAGTTGCTCTCTAGCAAGAGCTCTTTTTACACATGCACTTGCTCCATCGTGTTCTCCCTTACCATGACCAGCTTCAAAAAAACTCCATATGTGTTGGATATTATTTTCCTTATGAACTCTACATAGCCAATAAAACATTCTAGCATTTTTGAATTGACTCGTGCAATTATCTGACCATATGAGATGTTCTATTATTTGAATTCCTCTCTCTTTTAAATTTTTATTAAATATATCAAAACAATATTGTACAAACTCAGATGAATGTAATCGATTATCACTTACATAAAAATGGTACTCTTTCAAAAAAATTCTATTATCTTCTATACTATCTTCAGCATGTCTATAAACAATGTGAACAAATATAGCTACTTGCACTGAATTATAATATTGTGATTGGATTTCTTCTTGTGGAGCAAGAGTATAATTTTCAGCAAAATCAACAATTGACAATATAGTTCCAATTGGAAATGTGTTTTTACATAAACTAAATTGATTATCAAGCCAATGAGCATTCTGAGAGTGTTGAACATATTTAGGTACAAACTTATCTTTAAATTCACTAATAAAAGTATGCACACTAACTTTTTCCACAATTAGCTCAACACGTCTTCCAATTTTACCATCTTTTGAAGAATACTCAATATTTTTAAATTTTTTTACATCCACTAATTTTTTTCCAAATTCATCTAAACTACTTTCATGCATACATTCACCTAATAATGAAAAGTTACCACATCTATCGCATTCTCCAGATATGCATCCTTTTAAAAAAATGAGTTTCCATTTAAAGAGGGATTACAAAACAAACCTGCTATAAAATCTTTGATTCTTTCAGGTGGCATAGTAATACCACAAATGTCCTGCATAATTTGGTTAGCATGCAAAGTGCATCGTATATATCAAAATATATCATAATAATAATGAAATTGTACATGATTCTTACAACAACAAGAGATTCGTTGCTTATTAATTCTAACATACCAAGGTTTACACTTTTTGAATGATCTTTGACTTATGTTAATATTCAATGGTAAGATTGAAGCATCTAAATTTTTTTTATATAATTCAATTTGAGTCATATCTAAGAGATGCTTTGGATGAGGTTCACAAATTTTGGAACCCACCCTTAATTTTAAGACATCTCTAATGTTAGGTGATACTCTTGTATTATCATACCAAAATTTTTCGATTAAAGATTTAATTTCATTAGTTAATTTCATGTCTGATCTTGGGAGTCTACCACTAAAACTCCAACATTGATTAATAGGATCTTTTCAATACTTTCTCTTCTTTTAGCAGCTCTTATCAAAGTTCTAGGATTTAAGTTTATACATTTACTAATCTTACTTAACATTCTTTTATTTGAAGTCGCTTTTATCAACTAGAGCAGTTGTTATTGCACGGCGAGCCACATTCTTATCTTTTGATCGACTTTTCTTACCAATAACATCAATAGCATTAGCAACACTAGATATGACTTGTTCTACTGAATCATCTTTCTTTTTTGGTTTTACAAACACACCTAATTTTTTCATCACTTTTCTCATTTTAAACATTCTCATCAATTGCACCATGAGTTGACATTGGAATCCTAATTTCTTTCTATAAAAAAACATTTTATATATTTTATTTCCATAATTTCTAATTTGTCTTGAAGAAACTTTACCACGAAGGTTATTTAACACATTTGTTTCAATTGTTAAAAAAACATTTTCAACTTCATCCATAGATGGAGTTTCATTTTCATTCACACAAGGGGATTCATTTTCATTTTCAAATGTAAAAGGGATTTCATTCTCATTTTCATCAATATTAGGGATTTCATTCTCATTTACATTCTCATAAGATATAATTTCATCATTTTCTTGTTTATGTATTGTTTCAACCCTAGTATTATTAATCTCATCAATTGTGTATCCAACTTCTTCTAAACAAGCAATATCAATATTATAAAAACTTGGGTTTGAAGACATACCTGGATAGATTGTTTGAATAGGTACATTTTCCATATCATTGGGAGGTGGATTTGAAGACACACCTGAAGTTATTTGCATATTATTCAAAGTTGAAGTTGAAGGCACATTTGGGTTTGTCTCCATAGTTGCATTTTCTTCCATATTCACCATCTCCACATTTGCATCATCTACATTGATTTCATCATTCATGGCTTCCTCTTCGACATTCTTAGAACTAGATGCTTCCAAATCTTTCACTTGATGAATCCTTTGTCTCCTTTCCCTTTGTCTTTTTGCCTCTTTATCTTTATTTGCTTGAATTTCTTCGGGTGTCATTACCTTCCTACATCTTTTTCTTTGTCTTTTTTTATCACCCATGGTTACCAAACCCTCTTTGATGACAAAAACAATAATTCAAGAAACCTATTTTAAAATTTTCCCCTCCTTCAAATATTCAAATAAAACTATGTACTATGAAGATTATTTTTTCTATGAATTCTGAAGTACAAAATCATCATGAGTACATCCAAAAATTCACTTTTTCCAAATCTTCTTGTAAAATATTTTTGCACTTGATTCCACTTCAGAAAATTTAACTTGCACTTTTACTCTTCCAACAATTTGAATAGAATATGCCCTGCACAAGACAAATCTGCAATAAAAAACGCAGAAAATGACACTTTAGGTCCGTACTGCAGAAAAAGAATGCTGTAAAAAAATCGTGTTTTAACAGTATTTTTCAAATTAGGGAAAAACGGCTATTATACAAACGCGTACGCGTTATATTTTTAAAATGCGTACGCGTTCAGTAACGCGTACGCGTTGCTTTCTGCCAACGGGAAAAACATAACGTGTATGCGTTATGAAACGCGTACGCGTTTTATTTAAATAACGCGTACGCATTTCTATAACGCATACGCGTTATTTAAAAGTTGATCTCCCAAACCAAATCTAGCCCCGGTTTTAGGCTCGGGAAAGGCTTGGCAATCCGAGCCTTAGCTTTTGACCTGCAACTAAAAAACTAAGGCAAACTGAAAAAAAATGTCCAACTTTGACAACATAGATGATGAACTTTTTTTCTGAATTAGTCTATAAAATTAAAACCCATTAGAGAACACAATGTCTACTTTCTAGATATATAATTTTTGTTAAAATTGGATTAAGTTTGTTATTTTTAAATTAATTTCTAAGCAAACTAGGCCTTAAATTTGAAAGATCAAGTTTTTTTGGTTTTTTAATAACTTTGTATTGGTTAAGTTTCTTGTAAAAAAAATTATATGGTCCCAAACTTCAGACAATTCTCTACACAATGAAAAAAAAGAGTCAAAAAATGTTTTGTTTAGGTCCAATTATGTTGTCCGTACACGTTGATTTGAAAAAACATCAATTAAGGCCAATAAAAAATTAATAAAAAAAAATATATTCAATCAAAAATTACAAAAAAAAATCCAGCCCAAACTTCATGTTGTTAGCTCTCTTTTCCTAAAAGGAATTAGCAAAATAATTTTATTTGGGTCAAAAAGTGTTGTCCGTACACCTGCTTGGTATGGTTAAAAAACAGGGACTTTAAAAAAGTGGTTTTTATAGATCTTTATCAAAATTTAATTTCTATAAACTGGGTATTTTAATAATTTACATATTTGGAAACTAGATTCAAAATTCTAAATTTCATATTACTGACTTTTTTTAAGATTCATTGTGGAAGTGCCTCAAATTTTCAGTCCAAGTGTGACAAATTCTGAAAAACAGCAAAAACATTTCCACTTTTTGAGTTTTTTGTGTACCCAACTTCTTGCATCAACCCACCTCTAATGTACCTACATCCTTACCTATAGTCACAACCCCTTTATAATGGTATAGGTCAGAAACATTAAAAATGGGAGAGATAGCAACTCAAGGAGGGAGTTCTATCTCATATGCATTTGCTCCAAATTTATAGACCACTCTACATGGCCCTATCTTCTTCATCTGTAGCTTAGAGTACTTCCCCTTAGGGAGTCTTTCCTTCTTCAAATGAGCTAAGACTAGATCTTGAAATTTGAATTGAACTTCTCTCCTTTTCCTATCAGCATCATGCTTATACTTGTCTACACTCTTTTGGAGATTGTCTTTGACCTACTGGTGTATTTCTTTAATGGAAACTGTAAACTCCTCACCCTCAACACTCCTCCTTTCCATTCCACTCACATCTCCCTGTTCAAACACCCCTCTAGGCTACAATCCATACACAATTTCAAATGGGATTTTACCAACACTCCTATTCACAAAATCATTGTATGCAAACTCAGCTTGGGGTAGGATCAAATCCCATTGTGTTGAGTGTTCTTTTGTTAAGCATATAAGGAGGTTTCCAAGGATCCTATTCACTACTTCAGTCTACCCATCAATTTGGGGGTGATAGGCAGAGCTAAAAGTCAGATTTGTTCCTAGCTTATTCCATAGGGTTCTCCAAAAGTGACCCACAAATTTATTGTCCCTGTCTGAAAAAATGGTTAAAGGTAACCTGTGGATTTTGACCACCTCTTTGAAGAACAACCCTGTAATTTATGAGGCATCATTGGTACTCTTACATGGTATAAAGTGTGCCATCTTACTAAACCGATCCACCACAACAAATACTAAATCAAAGCCTCTTTGGGTTCTAGGCAATCCCATCACAAAATCCATGTTGATGGACTCCCATGGTCTATTTGGGATTGGAAATGGTTGATATAGACCTGCATTAGTACTACAACATTTGGATTTTTGACAAACAACACACCTTTCTACAAACCTTCTCACATCACTTTGCATTTTTGGCCAATAATAATGCCTTCTTACCTGTTCCAAAGTCTTGGCAACATCAAAGTGACCTGCAAGGTTGCCACTGTGCTTCTCCTTAATCAAATTATCTCTCATTGAGCATTTGGGAATACAAAGTTGAGCCCCTTTAAATAGTAAACCTTCTTGAATAAAAAAATCAGAATTCTCTTCATGAAAATTTCCATTGAACTAATTACAAGAAGCATAAATCTCTTTGAAATCATCATCCTCTACATACATAACTTTGAGAGCATCAATCCCCACACTCTATAACTAAACTTCTTGGACCAACAATGTCCTCCTACTCAAAGCATCCACCACCTTGTTTGACTGCCCCTTCTTATGCTTGATGGTGAAGGTGAAACTTTGTAGGTACTCCACCCACTTCACATGTTTGTGGCTGAATTTGTCTTGGTTGTTTAGGAATTGTAGAGCATGATTGTCAGTAAAAAAAATGAATTCTTTAGGAAGGAGATAGTGTCTCCACTTCTTCAATGATTGCACCATAGCATACAACTCCAAATCATGAGATGAATACTTTTTATTTGCCTCATTGAGTTTCTCACTAAAGAAAGAAACAGGCCAACCATCTTGGCTCAATACTACCCCAATGGCATACCCACTAGCATCACATTCAATGGTGAAAACTTTGTTAAAATATGGTAATGCCAAGATAGGTTTTTGTGATACCCTTTGTTTCAAACATTGGAAATTATTTTTTTCCTTAACAGACCATACAAACTTCTTTCTTTTGTCCCCTTTTATTGTTTCTATGATTGGAGAACATATATGACTGAAATTCTTAACAATTTTTTTGTAAAAACTAGCTAGGTTGTGGAAACTTCTTACCTCACTTACTGATGTTAGAGTAGGCCAATTGAGAATTGCTTCCACCTTACTAGGATCCATCTTCAAAGAGACCTTTGAGATTACAAAGCCAAGATACATCAATTCTTCCTTCATAAATTCAAATATCTTCAAGTTTATCATCAACTTTTCTTCATTCAATATTTTCAAAACCAAATCTAAATGTTGCAAGTGTTCCTCTTTAGTTTTGCTAAAAACAAGAATATCATCCAAATAGACTACCACAAACTTATCAATGAAGGGTTTTAGAATTTCATTCACAAATCTCATAAAGGTACTTGGTGCATTTGAAAGCCCAAAAGGAATGACAAGACATTCATATAACCCCTCATTTGTCTTGAAGGAAATTTTCCATTTATCCCCCTCTTTAATTTTGATTTGATGGTAGCCACTCTTGAGATCTATCTTAGAAAAATAACATGCTCCTCCTCAACAATCCATCAAGTCTTCCATTCTTGGTATGATGAACCTATACCTTATGGTAATCTTGTTAATGACCCTTGATTCGGTGCACATTCTCCAATCTCCTCCCTTCATTGGTGCTAAAATGGTAGGAATAGCACATGGGCTAAGACTCTCTCTTATTAGGCCCTTATCAAACAACTCTTGGATTTATTTCCTAATCTGGTCATTTTGTTTTGGAGTCATTTTATATGCTACTTTGTTAGGTAGGTTTTCCCCTGGTATGAAATCTATATGGTGACTCACATCTCTTATTGGTGGTAAAGAGTTAGGGAGTTCATCTACCACAATTTCCTTATACTTGTTCAACAATGCTTGGACCTTTCTAGGCACATCATCAACCTTTCTTGATGTAGTCATCATAGTCTTTGGTCTAATCACAATGGAAAAACTTTCTCCTCCCTCTTCATAGTTTTCAAAAACTCCTTTTGCCCTACTAGCATTACACTAGACCCTACTTGTGTGTCTAGGCCTTCATCTTGCAAAGGTGTGAGAGTGAATGAGATCCCATCATTTGCAATCACATAAGTGTTCTTTTTCCCATCATGTTTAGCCTTCCTATCATATTTCCAAGGCCTCCCTAAAATAAAATGACAAACATCCATTGGGATGATGTCACACAAAATCTTATCCTTGTACCCTCCTATATTAAATTCTACCCAATTTTGTTCATTTACTAGGACCTGATGTCCCTTGTTCAACTAGGAGACCTTGTAAGGAGTGGGATGTGGTATCATTTTCATTTTCAACTTTTCCACCATCTTAAGGGAAACTAAATTATCTATGCTAACCAAATCAACAACTTTGCAAATCTTACCTTGAGATTTACATGTGGTTCTAAAGAGGGATTACCTTTGTGGAGGTTCTTTCACCATAGGAACTTTGATCAACATTCTCCTTACCATAAGAGATTCACCCAATTCTAGAGTAGCATGCTGTGATGGCAAGTTTACACTCTCATGGTCTTCTTCTTGCACCAATTGAGTTCTTTCTCCTCCATGTGAAGTTTAGGGCTAATTTTCTAGACATTTCCATGCTTGATGGCCAAAATTTTTGCATTGATAGCACCTTCCTGTGAACCCACTTGATCATCTTCCTTGACCTCCAAATCTGCCCCTACTATTTGATCTCCTTCCTTTAAAATTGCCTCTTGATTTAGAGCTTTGTTCTTGATCACTACTTTTCTCTCCTTGTGGCTTTTGGGACTGTCCTCTTCCTCCAAATTTTCCTCTACCTCTGAAGCTTCTTCCTTTTCCCCTACCTTGCTTCTCCTTCCTTCTCTTCAACTTTTCTTCTACCCTGATTGCCAATTGAAAGCATTCTTCCACCGTTCTAGGGGTGGTAAAACTTAACTCATCTTGTAGGTTGAACCTCAACCCATTTATGTACCTTGCTACTTTCTCCACCTCATCCTCCACATGACCACCCTTATGCTAAACTTGTGAAAGTCCTCAGTATAAGCCATCACATCCATCTCCTTTTGTTTGAGATTTTCGATCCTTCTAAATGTTTGAATAGCATAATCACCCGATAGAAATTGGATCTTGATTTTAGCCACCATTCTATCCCAAGAGGAAATTTTTGACTTGCCCTTCTTCATCCTCTCTTGTACATAATTCGACCAAGTTAAGGTAAGGCCTTTCAATTTTGTATTGGAAAATTTCACCCTATGGTCTTCTGCTATCTATTCATACTCAAAATAGTTATCTAGTGCCCCAATCCAATCTAGAACCTCTTCACTATCCAGCTACCCTTCGTACATGGGTAAATCCATCTTCACCTTAGGAGTGTCTCCTTTGACAGCCTTCAACAATTTCTGCATTCTCAATTCGGTGGGATCAAACTCTTCCTCTTGGAATCCTTCTTAGGGGTTTTCATTCTCACCCTCTTCCTCTTCCTCTTGGTCACTAATGTCTCTGATGACCACACCTCTCCTTTGGTTTGATTCAAGTATAGAAAGTCTATCTAGGGTGGATTCTTGTGACTCCTTTACCTATCTTATCTCCTTGGCATGCTTTTCCTTCATCTCTCTCATTTGTCTAGTACCTAGATTTCCTTTCAAAGGAATCTTTGTTTTTTTCTCACTTCAACCTTTATTTCTCTTATTGACCAAACATATGCCCTGATACCAATTTGATGTAGAGCAGGGTGGATAACCTCATCACTAACTCAACCAAAAATCCTTTGTAATTCTATAACCCTAATTTGGTGGGTTTCCTTCAT
This sequence comes from Sequoia sempervirens, assembly GCA_007258455.2. Lineage (NCBI taxonomy): Eukaryota > Viridiplantae > Streptophyta > Pinopsida > Cupressales > Cupressaceae > Sequoia > Sequoia sempervirens. The sequence goes on from VDFB02193867.1 coordinate 249,971,315, forward strand.
AATTCCTTAATTCCCCTAACAGTACTTCAAATAGGGGTCTTTCCACATAACTTCTAGAGAAGATGAAACATCTAGAATTTGAACACCATTCTAGATACCCTTTATGCCACTTGAAAACATATCAAATTTGAAGATAGGGTTACTTTGAAACAAATCCCTCAAATTTGGACTACTACCGCTCCAATTAGGCCTAATTAGGCTTGAACAACACGACAACAATATGGTTTTCAATCTCCAAACTTCAATACTTCACTCCAAGGATTCCAACATGTCACATGGGGTTTGAATAGCCAAATTTCATCAAATGGAATAATCTCCAAATAGTTTTTCCACAAAACCCTAGGTCTATCTAACTCCTAAGCCTAATACATGATGATATTAGGCTAGGGCTTCTTGAAACTTGCACCCAACTCCATCCCGTACTCCTGTAAACACTAAAAAAAACATACCTACATCCACTCCACTAATTATGAAGCTTGTTCACCGGTGGAATGGGCCAAAATTATTTTTCTTTAATCAAAACCCTCAATAATTAGAATTTCATGGCTGTTTGCAACAAAATGACTCTAACTCACTCCAAACTTTGTGAAAATAGATGAAATTAAAAGAAAATGATAGTAGATTCAATCCTTAATCAATTCTAATGAAATTTAGTTCATTTCTAGCCTTTACGGGACTGTACTATCCTATGTAGCAATAAGAAATCAATGAAAAACACATAAAATAGAGTATACTTTTATTGCTTATCACCAAAACTCAACACCAGAAGTTTGCCTCGACCACAACAAGGAATATTTAAACATTTACAAATGTGAAATGACTCAACCCAACACACAACATGAAACATGGTCTTAAAATAACTTATTACAAACAAAAATGATTGAACCACATAAAGAAACTAACATTTTACCCCCTTTACATCATGAAGACCCAAGTGCCCTGCACCAGCTTGTCATGTTATGACATCAAAATTCCATTCCAGTCAAATGTGTAATTTAATGTGTCTAACTTTATAGAGGATCAAATGTTGATCCTATGGGAATGGGTATAATCACCCTGTGTTTTCTTTCAAATGTATCACCTTTCCATTATCAGCTGGGTTGATAATGGTAAAAGGGCTAAATCCATTGCTGAGAATGTGTTCAATATTTTCTTATTGATGTCACCATTGTTCAGAAGGAATAATGGCATGATTAAGTTTAGGATTCATTAAATCCATGTAAGGTTTAATCTTCACGATCATCAGGTTGCTTTCTTTGAAATAGATACAAATATGAGTCTGCATGTTGAAATATATATATGGTATAAACCCAACAAGCCTTTATGGGTAAAATTGATTATTGTAGACACTTAAAAATGACCTAGGCCTGCAAGCTTCATTTTTACCACTTTCACCCTAGCATAATTATGACATTTAATTATGTCCTTCGTCCACATTCAACTATTGATTAAATAATTCATAATTATTTAATTAATGCATGTCCTTTTATTCTTCATGATTATTAAATAAATAAATTTTATTTATTTATTAAATACGTCATTAATTGTCTATGTCTTCTCTTAATCAAATAAATTTCTTAATTTATTTAATTACCCTTCGTCATATATTTCTTCCTGATTATTAAATAAATAAGTTTTATTTATTTATTTAATATGTCACTAATTATCTTAATTAAATGAATTGATTAATTTATTTAATTATTAATCTTATCTTCTAAACTAAATAATTATCTTTAATTATTTAATTGTCAAAATTAATATTCCTCTCATTTTAAATAAATAAAATTATTTAAAATGTCATCACAATCTTAACTGTCAGTCCATTTTGGTAAATAATCTGAAAAAGATTATTTATTGTCTCATAAAATCCATAATTTGAATTAATTTAATTCAAATTAGTAGCTAATTTTCTAAAAATCAAGTAATCGGGCAGATTCTTGATTTTCCAAATTTGATCTTCAGTTCAAATCTTATCTTCTTGATTTTTCGAATCTCGCAAATCAAACAATCTTTATCTTCTTGATTTTCGAAAATCCTTATTTTCTAATTAATTTGTCTCTTTTATTCTCCACCGTCGATCCATTTATCTGAGGTTTTATCTTGACCATTCGATTAATGATTTTTTCCCTAACCCTAATTAGGGATTCTCAGGTTTAATCTGGACCTCTCATTCTAGGTCTTTCTTAGAATTTAATCTCATCTGTCCACTTGAAATTGTGTTTTCTATAAAAGACAATTTTGATCATAATTTCAGGACCCCCATCATTTTTTTTTATATAGGCATTATAGTCATTTTAGCATTGATAGTCATTATTTTCATTTATGATATTGTCATAGACATAGGCATAATTTTATCAAATCCTTCAACATTTGCATAGGGATTTGGCATTATTATAGGTTGCTCAAAGTTGAAATCTAAGGGTCTCATTGACTTGCTGCAAACTAGAAGGTGTAACAAAGGGGAACCATGGAAGATGAAGATTGCTGGTAATATTATTCCTTTTATTTTCATTATATTTCCTTTGTGCTTTGTTATTTCATTAGATTTTGATGTTTATTATCTAATAAGCTAACCCATCTAAATTTCCATACATACATTTGGTGAACCCGACGTGAACACGACTCTGTTATTTGCTATTATTTCTGTATGGTTTTGTGTTTTCTGCTATTTTTGAAGGTACAGGTATGGAGCAACGCAACCTTTTTTTTTAAATTGTGACGCATTTGATGCGTCGTGACGCATTCGCAAAGAGGAAAGCCGTAATCGCTCTGTCAAGCCACAATCGTAGTCCAAAAATCCGTAGTTGAAATACAGAGCCGCATTTGATGAACCAAGCGATGCATTTGCTCTGTCATGACGTATTCGCTCAGTAAAGTTTTCTTCTCATTTGCATTCAGATTTTTAAGATTTTTCTGTTCTTTCTGTTTTCTTTTAGCATTCTAGTTTATCTTCTGCATTCTGCCCAGTAGGGGTTGTCATGTTACTAATCGTGTTTCGCAGCATGTGGTGGTTACATTTCATGGGTCCAAGACTGGTGGATAAAACTGCTAACTTGTGGTTTTGCAGCTACACTTGTCAAAGACTCATTTTTCAAACAACGTGTTTGCGATTTCTAGTGTAGAAAACATTTCATTTTGGTGATTTTAAAATGGATGCATGTTTGTTTCTATTTGATTATGTTTGCAAAATGGTAGGTGAGTATGCTCTCACTTGGTGAAAACCTCGTGATTAGAAAACTAGACCCATTTTTATCTGTTATTACCCTGACTTGGTACATCAGAGTATCCTCTCCCCTCGCGCTTTCAGGCGATCTTGGGTGTAAGAGAAATGGTTACCAACTCTAGAAATTGGGCCTACCTGGGGATTTCATCACCCCAACGTGACTCAAACCAGCAACGGAGCTAAAGCCAAGCTACCCCCGACCGGTATATAAATGTAAACCTTAAGGGAAAACCTAAGGTTGTTTGTGTGGATGTGTCATACAGACAGAGTTGTACTCCCTTAAACCCTATTGAGTTTAACCTCTTTAGGCTGGAGTGCCACCTTAATGGTGATTAATCTCTTGCCCCATGTATGGCCACTTGAATGGGGGTCCCTAACTAAAAAAATTTGTGTAGTAAGCCAAAATCCTTCTATTTGCTAGCGCAGCACTGGTCAGTGTGAAGGCATCCACACTTTCGCAGTTTGTAGTAGAGGTGATCAGCTCGCCATGGGAGTTTCATGGGGGTTGGAAGCTTGGTTGGCTTGAGAAGAGAGTGCACTGTAAGGGGGAGCCCGTGCAGCCAAGCTTCTGAATTCACATGCTACAGATATGCAGTTGGGGAAACCCACGTGGAATCTAGCGAATACTGTCATGGCCTAACCTAGGATTGTGCTTATTTGATGTGTGTTTGGCTACTTTTAAAAACACTGTGCTTGTCAAGTGCTTTTTGGAATTATCACATTTACAGCTCCAAACAAAACACTCAACACCAAACAGATCAAACTTGCCATCAAAACGACAAGCAAATCAACTTTACACAAAACTATGTCGCATATGTTGAACCGCAATTGATTTTATGCACCGCAATTGCTCTTTTAAACCGCAGTTGACATTTCAAACACCACATCTATAGACATCACGATGCATTTGAACACTACCGAGCCACATATGCAAAACTGAGATGCAACTGACTGTCATTGGGTCGCATTTGACAAACTGAGTCACACTTGTCTGTTTCTGAGTCGCATTTGCTAAACTTGAGCCGCATTCGCAAAACCCTAATGCAGCTGACACCTCAAACGATGCATTTTCCTGTCACTGTTTAAAACTTCATACAAAGTCAAAGCCGAAGTCTTAATCTTCTCAGTTATTTTCCAAACATTGTTTCTAAGAAGACTCTGTCAGAAATCAAACTTGAAATTGCTCAAAGTCTTGACCATTAGTTTGCATCCATAGGTTTCATCCTTCATTATTTTAGTTGCATACATTCGACATTAGGTTGTCCCTAGGTTCACATTTTTGCATCTTTAGGATTAGGTAAACCTCAGCACAATTTGCAACATCATTGTTTTCTAAACTAGGCTCTTTTGGACTAAGTTATCAACCCCTTTTTTAGTCATTGTCCTCTTTTGTGAAATTTTTCCAACTCAAAAGTCTAGTTAGGAAAATTCACTAGTCATTTTGACCTTGTCACCTTGTCATTTTCAACAAAGTCCTCTAGTAACCAAAATCGAAAACCAAGTTTGAGCTTAGAAGTGCTTAGATACCCTTATCTTAAATTGCATTTTAAATCTTCACATTGCATATCCTATTCACAAAAATCCAAAACATTAGTCATCCTAGTCGTCATTTAGAATTTAGACCTTGCATAGCGTCACCACTACATTTAGTTGTCATTCCTTTTTATTTGAGCAATCTCATTTATGGTGGAAACCAGACTTCAAAAACAACAAAGACAAATGGAAAACTTTTGAAAAGACCCCATTTCCACTGTTGATAATCCTACAAATGACTCAAACTGGACCTTTTACAATCCATTTTCCAATTCAAACAATCAACCTCCAGTGACAACGCAATCCCCATCAAACAGTGCATTTGATTTTTTTTTGCAAAAAGATGAACATGTTCAAATACTTGAGGAAAAATTAGAGGCAATAGCACAAGACCTAGAGGCCTCTCAATTTGTTGAAACAATTGTCCATCACAACAGAGATAGATACATGGCTATACTCTTGAGTGAAGGAGCCAAATTACCTCAAGGATTTGACATTAACACGATAAATTGGACACTTCCTGACCCTAATAATACCAACACACAAAACATGGTACACAGTGGTCAACCTTCAAACACTACGAACAATACTTCCGTTGACACCACAACAACAGTGCATGCTACCCCCAACACCATAAATGCCACGACAGTAAATACCATGGGGGCATCATCAAGTCACAACAATCCCCCCTTGATAGCTACATCTACTACCACGAGCACAACTTCGACATATCCGCTCAGCGGTATTTCACAAAATCCTTCGGGAGGAGGCACAAGATGTATCTTTATCCAAGGACAACAACGAAACCTTAACATGACAACACAGTCACATGTCATTGCCTCCCAAGGTACAAATACAAACATTCCCCTTGTGCAAACCCAAAAATTCGCACAAGGTGGCCAAGTAACACAACCCATGGCACCATTAGCGCATCTTAACATTCATGGTCATCACATTCCCCAGATAACAACACACATGGCTAGGGGACACATCCCAACCTACTCATCTAATATTCATACTCATCAACATGCACCCAATCATAACTTCCAATATCAACAACATGCCAATACGTACACATCATGCCTGTCACAACAATCCATATTGTTACAATAAACCAATATTCACACACAACAAATAGGAACACATGGTGTACCAGGCAATCCAATGTACAGAAACATAAATGACCCTATTGTAAATGCCCTACAAACAAGATTGATGGGTTTAGAGAAAACTATCTAAAACATATACGCATCAGGCCAAAAATCGAAGATATCATATGATCTAAATGTATACCCATTTGACATGAGCTTATACATGCCTCCATTTCCCCCGGGATATGTGTCACCCAACTTCACAAAATATAGAGGCAAGAAAAGCCCCATTGAGCATGTTCGCGAATTGGCAACCAATTTTATGGACATCACCTATGAACAAACATACTTGACGAGAATTTTTTCTAAAAGTCTGGCGGGTCAAGCCCTTGAATGGTTTTCCACTCAAAAGGATATCCAACATGGGATGAGCTTAAATGAAAATTCATAAAAAATTATGTGTACAACATTGACATGGATACCTCTATCACTAGCTTGTGCAATCTCATGCAAGAGGATGCTAGTGAGACTTTCATCTCATTCTTTTAGAAATGGAAAAGCCTTGCTAGTCGATGTCACATTGACATCCCCGAAAGGGAGAAAGTCAACATGTTTGTCCAAACACTTCTGGGGCCTCTAAAATATGCATTGCAAATACATTGTTGCACAAACTTCACAGACTTAGTGGAAAAAGGGGTCCAAATTGAGAAAGCCCTTATCACAAAGGGAGAACTAAGATATGGTTCCAAAAACACAAATTTCAATCCAACCACCAACATGAACAAATACTGGATAAAAAATAAACACGTTACAAATGACGGTGTTGTTGACGCCAAGATTGCAAACATTGTGGTTCTTGTACTGGCCCTAAACGGGGTTCAACAACAACACCAACCAACAATGACATCGACACCCCCTCGTAATGTCCCTTTCAACAATCAAAATAGTCAAAATAACCAAGGACAATACCGTCAAATGAGACAATTTCCCAAAGGTCACACATACACTCCTTTGGGTGAACCCATTGAAGAAGTCCTTAAGAAATGTATCTAGAATGGGGTCATTACACTCCAAGAACCAAAACCATATGACCCAGGACAATTCAAACCAGCATGGTGGAATGACAATGCATTTTGTGAATACCATCAAGGAAAAGGACATACAACTTCCAACTATCGACAATTGAAAAACCTAATACAAGATCTTATCGAAAGTCACATCATTGAAGTAGGTGGATCTCAATTTTCCTCCAATTCAGATCATACTATCCATAAGAATCCACTGTAGGACCATGGTTCTCATAAGGCTTCCACATCAGGTCCACAGATGCACAATAATCAAGCCAACTTTGCTCGAGTCAAATACGACTATTCTAGTGGACGTACTATAAACAATGTCCGAACTGACAATGAATACATCAATACCATTACGGTCAGGAGAGCACCCCAATGTAACACCACTACTCGCAGTGGTAAGGTCACTGTAGCTGGTCCACCTCCTGCTAGACAAGCCAAAATCACCATACCAAGTCCATTTGCTAAACAGTCACAACCTGTTCCACCTGCTAAACAGTCACAACCTATCCTGACCATAAAGTAGTGGAAACCCAAAAGTCGGTTCAACCTCATTGATCAGCTAGGAAAGACTCCTGCACAAATCTCTATACTTGAGCTACTTCGCATATCCCTAGCACACAAAGAAATCCTAGATAAAACCTTGCTTGAGTCATCAGTCCCCAAGGACATCAATGTCAATCAATTTGAAACCATGGTGGGATATCTCACTACGTCTCACCACGTCACCTTCTCGAATCAAGATTACTCATCACCTAAAACCAACCACAATGATGCATTGCACATAGAAACTTTGTCCACAAGCACAAAGTTAGATGGGTTTTAGTAGATGGTGGAGCAGGATTGAATATATGCTCCCTCAAACTGGTTAAGGCTCTAGGGTTCTCTGATGCGTGCGTAGACCCAACAAAGAGTATAGTGATCAAAGCATATGATGATGAGGAACGCTCTTCATGGGGCACTATCTCTCTCCCAATCAGAGTGGGACTGGTCATTGTGGACACAACCTACCAAGTCCTTGATTTGGAACTACCATATAACATCCTACTGGGCCATCCATGGATTCATGCCTTAACAGCGTTCTGTCCACATATCACCAGTGTCTAAAGTTTCCATTTGACGGCACAAAAATAACCATATATGGAGACCCCGACTCTTTCCAATATTGTACAAACTTAAGGGGTATCTCTGAAAATTGAGTACCTATTAACCGAGAAGCATTTGGCTCCTCGTCATCCAAATACGTCGACCCGTCCACACTCACGTCATCTTCCACATCCGCTCCATCCACGTCTTCCGCCATACCACCACTTTCCACTAGCCCTAAGACTGAATCCACTATCAAAATCCAAGACCTTGGCTATGGAGAATTCAAACTGCACACAGCTTATAGCATAACAACAATGCCTAGGTCTCCAAAAGTCTATGGTCGGCCATGTTTCAGAATGGAACCTCAGGAAACTTTCAAAGTTCCACCAAAAACATTTTTTATCAAGTGGGGGGACATGAGTAAGGAAGACCTTACTGACATTACAGGATGGATCGTTAAGGATACTGTCACACTACCCCCGTTACCAGTTCAAAAATATGGCAAAGGTTATGACATCATGAAGGCTAAAGGCTATGATGGTACTAGTGGCCTAGGAAGAAATAAAACTGGCCAAAGGGATCCCATAGAAACTTTTCAAATTCTGAAGTATCTTGGATTAGGGTTTGGATCACCTGACAATGATGATTGACGTACCTCTGGACTTTCAAATGAGTGAGTACATGCTTCGAGTAGTGTCAAGATTACTAGGGAAACCCTCACCGAAACAGACTCCCAAGAGTGGGAATTTGGCTCAGAATGATCCCTAAGTGACTATTGTTTTGATGATTTGTTTGTCGAACCAGGGGAACTGACCTCTGAACAACGGTTTTGGCAAACATTCAAAATTGAATAGACACCAAATAGTCAAAGTCCTGTTACCACTTCCCATGATGTCCAACACCCATCATCTGAACCCATTCAGTCTAATCCATCTAAAGTATTAGACGACATTAACAATCAAGGCTCTAAAACCTTCACCCCTTATTTTGACAATGAATATGACACTAGTCAAGGAGAATATTGGATAGAGTCCGATGTCAAGTTGGATGATGATAATCTCATCTACAAAATCACTGAATACATCTGTATGTTGTCCACATCCTCACCCCAATTCACCAACATTGACGATGAGATTTCTTAGTTTACCCTGAACTAGTCGATTGGGACCAACAAGGACCACCAGTGCTAGATACATTTCGGAATGATGAGGAAATTGCTGAATTTATGGGATTACGAGAAGGCATACCCGGTGGGGACCACACATCAAGATTCTCCATTGATTTATATTTCATGTCATACTTCAGCAAGACTGTTCCATCCTCTAGTCACAAAAGTAAAAATAAGAATAAATCAAAAAGTGAAACGTCTCTAGGTGAAAACCGAAAGGCACCTCTTGATGATAAAATAGTAAAAATAAAGGACGTATCTGCAAGTGAAAACCTCTCTGAGGCACCCAAAGATGGAGGACTGGACTTTCTCCCCGTGCAATAGGAGAAATCAGCTATGCTTATTGAAAACACAATAGAGGATAACATATCAACTACAGACGATCCCAAGATGGTCCTTTTTGTTGCATCATTAACTGAAGATGAGAGATCGGAATTTCATAAATTTTTTGCAGAACGAAAAATCAACTTCGCATGGTCCTATGCGAACATGCCAGGATTGGACCCAGAGCTAGTTCTGCACCATCTCCCACTATTACCTAACGCTAAACTAGTCAAGCAAAAGTTGCGCAAAATGCACCCTAGAGTTGCTCTATTGGTGAAGGCTGAGTTAAAGAAATTACTGGACACCAGATTCATATGGTCTATTGATTATGCTGAATGGATTTTTAACCTAGTGCCGGTGACAAAGCCAAATGGACTGATCCGCGTATGTATAGAATTTCGAGACCTAAATAAAGCATGTCCAAAGGATGACTTTCCTTTGCCAAACATTGACATCATAGTTGATCTTACCGTAGGATATGAGATGCTATCCCTCATGGATGGTTTCTCCGGCTATAATCAGATTTGCATCACTCCTGAAGATCAACACAAGACAACATTTACTTGCCCATGGGGTACATATTGTTGGAACGTCATGCCATTTGGTCTCAAAAATGCAGGTGCCACATACCAAAGGGCTATGAACACAATCTTCCATGACATGATGCACAAAATAATGGAAGATTATGTAGATGACTTATTGGCCAAATCAGTAACCAGAAAAGATCATCTAAAGGTACTCGACATAATTTTTAAGAGACTTGAAGAGTACAAAGTCCGGCTAAATCCTAAGAAGTGTGTTTTCGAGGTCACATCAGGAAAACTCTTGGGATACATAGTTTCTCGAAGAGGCATAGAGGTTGATCCAGCAAAGGTCAAAGCCATCATAGACATTCCTCCACCTAAAGGAATCAGTGAACTAAGAACTCTACAAGGCAGGTTACAATCCATTCGGCATTTCATAGCCCAATTGGCAGATAAGTGTCACCCATTCTAGTATCTGTCGCGCAAGGGTATTCCCTTTGTATGGATAGACAAATGTCAAGAAGCCTTTCAGAAAATCAAAGATTACCTACTATCAACACCAGTCCTCATGCCTCTGATTCATGGAAAGCCATTGATACTATACATCTCGACTACTAGTTTAGCACTGGGGGCATTACTGGCACAAAATGATCATGAAGGAAAAGAACGAGCCATCTATTAAATCAGCCGCACACTGATAGGGTATGAGTTGAACTATACAAACATTGAATGTGCATGCCTTGTTGTTGTCTTTGCATCCTAGAAACTAAGACACTATATGCTCAGTCACCAGACACACTTGGTTGCCAAGATTGATCCACTGAAATATCTCTTAAGTTGGGCGGCATTAACAGGCCGCTTGGCAAAATGGGTCATGATACTAAGTGAGTATGACATACAATATGTCGAGCATAAGGAAATAAAAGGATAGGTAATAGCAGATCAACTAGCAGATGCACCGATTCAAGTCACTCATCCACTAGTAACTGATTTTCCTGATGAGTCCATTTTTCATGTGGAACCAGCGGTACCATGGAAGCTATATTTTGATGGGTCTCATACTGGTCATGGCTCAGGCGCTAGAATCTTGTTTATCACACCATAGAGGGATTCAATTCCTAAGGCATTCCGGATCGCTTTCCCTTGTACAAATAACATTTTCGAATATGAAGCACTAGTCACAGGTCTCAAAATGGCAATTAAATGGAATATTCAAACATTGCTTGTATTAGGGGATTCCCAGCTTGTTATCAACCAAGTGAATGATGACTATGAAACAAAGGATGAGAAGGTTCTTCCCTACAAGAGGATGGTAGATAGTTTCCTGACATACTTCCAATTGATTTCTTTTGAACAAATCCCCAGGATACAGAATAAGGCAGCTGATGCAATGGCTACTATTGGTTCTCTCTTGGACATCCCTCTGTAGACACCTAAAAATGACCTAGGCCTGCAAGCTTCATTTTTACCACTTTCGTCCTAGCATAATTATGACATTTAATTATGTCCTGATCCACATTCGAATATTGATTAAATAATTAAAAATTATTTAATTAATTCATGTCATTTATTCTTCATGATTATTAAATAAATAAATTTAATTTATTTATTAAATACGTCATTAACTGTCTAAGTCTTTCTTTAATTAAATAAATTTCTTAATTTATTTAATTCCCCTTTGTCATTTAATTCTTCTTGATTATTAAATAAATGAATTACATTTATTTATTTAATGTCACTAACTGTCTTAATTAAATAAATTGATTAATTTATTTAATTAATTAATCTCATCTCCTAAATTAAATAATTAAATTTAATTATTTAATTTCCAATTAATATTCTTCTCATTTTAAATAAATTAAATTATTTAAAATTTCATGTCAATCTTAACTGCCAATCCTTTTTGATAAATAATCTGAAAAAGATTATTTATTATGTCTCAAAATCCATAATTTGAATTATTTTAATTCAAATTAGTAATTAATCTTCTAAAAATCAAGCAATCGGGCAGATTCTTGATTTTCTAAATCTTATCTTCAGTTCACATCTTATCTCTTTTATTTTTCGAATCAAGCAAATCAGGCAATCTTATCTTCTTGATTTTTCAAAAATCTTTATTTTCTAATTAATTTGTCTCATTTATTCTCCACCGTTGATCCAATTTTATTCTGACCGTTCGATTAAATATTTTGCCCTAACCCTAATTAGGGATTCTCAGGTTTAATCTGGATCATTCATTTTAGGTTCTCATCATTGATTTATCTCATCCGTCCATTCGAAATGGCCTTTTCTATAAAATTTCATCTTCTTCTCATTTTTCAAGGACACACACATGCTGACATTTTGCGTAATTATTATAGGCATTTACTTAGTTTCACATTTATTGTCATACGCAATTGTAGTATTTCAATATTGGCATTTGTTTTAAGCATAGGCATAGACATTGGCTTTTAGACATAGGCATTTAGACATTGCATAAATCCTTCAAAGCTTGTTGTAGGTCTTAGAAATTTGCAGATTGTTTGCACAACGAATCTGAGGGCACAATATTATCCAGCAAGCAAGAAGGTGCTACGAAAATGAATCATGGAGACTTCGGCGATCAGGTATAATCGTTCTTTTATGTATTTCCATTGTGTTTTGTAGCTACTTTGGGTTTTTATCTTTTGCTTTTGATTTAGCTAATCCAATCTAAACTTAAGAATTTACCCTCAGTTACACCCTCAAAATATGTCACAATTTGAGTTCTTAATAGAACAACTTTTAATACCAGCATATGATATCCCAGAATCAGAAATGGTTTGTGAACTTGTTGGTCCCAACTCTCCCTAGTATTAGGATATTTACGAATACCTAAAATTTCAAACCCTTCCACTGAACCTATCTAATCACCAAAGGAAGTCCATCCGAAAATCCGCAAAGTATGCCATCGTCAGTGACACCCTGTACCGCCGTAGTTTTGACGACACCCTCCTTAGATGTCTCGACACAAACGAAGCGTGTACAACCTTACGCAAAGTGCATGATGGTATATGCAGATCTCATTCGAGTGGTCCTACTCTAGCTAAGAAAGTAACAAGACTTGGGTATTATTGGCCAACAATTGAAAAAGATGTAATTGAATATGTGAGGACTTGTCACAAATGTCAGATTCACAGCGATCTGATCTATGCTCCAGCACAAGAAATTTGACCAATTACTTCTCCTTGGCCCTTTGCTCAATGGGGACTCGACCTTGTGGGTAAGATCCATCCAACCTCCTCCAACAACCAGAAATTCATTATCACTGCCACTGAGTATTTTACGAAGTGGATTGAAGCCATCCCATTGACATATATTACCGGAAAACAAATATCGAAATTCATCCTTGACTACATCATTTGTCGGTATGGCCTTCCGCAATCCATCATCACTAACAACGAACGTTTGTTTAAAAACCAAGATGTTCGGGAGTTATGTGAGCAATTTCACATTCAACACCATTTTTCATCTCCCTACTACCCACAAGGAAATGGTCAAGCTGAGGCATCCAATAAAACCATTGTCAAAATCCTAAAAAAGACTGTCAATGACGCTGGCCGTGACTAGCACATACAAATCATCCTTGCTCTGTGAGCTTACCGAACTAGCATTCGTACACCTATAGGAGCCACTCCATTTTCTCTAGTCTATGGCGCGGAGGCCATCTTACCCATTGAGGTCGAAATTCCTTCATTACGAGTCTCCATGAAGGGTTTAACTAATGAAGAGGATTATCGACAGTCATGCTTGCACGAGCTGGAAATACTGGAAAAAAGAAGGAAAAATTCACTGAACCATCTCCAAGCATATTAGAACCATCTTTGTCGCAGCTACAATAAGAAGGTTATGGTCAGAAATTTTGACATTGGTGACCTAGTTCTCATGCAGAATCCCAAGAATCAAGCCAACAGAGAAAAGCCAGGAAAATTTGAACCAAACTGATTGGGTCCCTACATTATCATATCTTCTTTCAGTACTAGAACTTATCAGCTGGCCACACTAGATGGAGAACAACTGACAAAGCCCATTAACAATTTACATCTCCGAAGGTTCTACACATAGCATCAGAGGATTCGGTTGAAAACTGCAAAATATAAAAAAAAAAAATCAAAAAGTCAAGAAAATAGTAAAGGGAAAAATGATTCATTCAATAGTGAAAACCTGCAAATAGGTGCTTTAGACAAGTACCATGGTGAAAACCTGGCAAACAGGTGCCGTGTGTAGTCAATCATTGCTCTACCATCTACTGTCACTTTGTCTGCCTTGGCTTAAGATGAAATGTATTAGCGCCTTTATTATGCAAATCCCCGCCACATTCTACCCTACCTGTCATAGTGGATAAAACGATTGACATCAAGTCCTGATGACTGTCCATCTTGTAAACCAGCAGTATCCCGTCCATGTTCCTTAAAAATGGCTAAGTCTTAGACCTGACTGGGGGCACAAATTTTATCATAAAACTGTAGTGGATGTCGCACATGATCTTGGAAATTGGCAAAAGTCTTGAAAAAAGACAAAAATATCACAAAAAAGTCCTGAAAAAAGACAAAAACATCACAAAAAGTCCTGAAAAAAGACAAAAACATCGCAAAAAGTCTTGAAAAAAGACAAAAACATTGCAAAAAGTCCTGAAAAAAGACTAAAAACATCATAAAATGACCTGAAGAAAGACCTAAAAATCATAAAATGTCCTAAAGAAAACCACAAACAAAATAGCAGACTGCTCGAAGAACACAAACACATTGTCATCTCTTGTCAAAGTCAGTCATGTCAATTAGTCTTTGTCATTTGTCTGAACTACGTTGTCTCTACGTATTTGCTATGTAGGCAAGACTCATATTTGAGTCCTCGAGACATTAGGTCAGTCCATTTAGGTTTGTCAGAATAAAATCATGATTCAAACTTATGTCCTTTGGACAAAGTCATTGGTCATGTCAAACTACGAGGTCTCTAAGTGTATGACGTAGGCAAGGCCATCTATCGATGAGCCCCCAAGGCCGCACTAGGTCAATCCATTAGGGTTCATGACACTACACTGGCACACACGTCAGAATATCTTCAAGACAAAGCGAATCATTTTCCAGAAGGGAAAACTCATAAAACAAAGTAAAACAATCATTTCTTTAGCATGACAATCTCATCAGCAAATCAATCATATCATCATGACCAAATCGACATATAGTCAAACACAAGTCAAACTCGATCAAAGCAAGTCAAATCATCATAAACTGTCAAACTGTCAACTTTAGGTTAATCTTCAGATGTGTCCTTCTGAATGATAACCTCTTTCATTCATGCCTTAGGATGTGTCCTTCCTAGGCATCGTCATTGTCATTCAGCATTTCACGGGATCCTCTTGGCATCTAAGGATCGCCCCTCTTAACATCATTTTTCTTCAGATGTGTTTGTCTGAAGAACCAACTTTGTCATCTATGCCTCAGGATGTGTCCTTCCTAGGCATCGTCATCATCACCATCACATGGAATTTGGAGATCAATTCTTTTGGCGTTCATATTATTCAGGATGTGTCCTTCCTGAATTTGGAAAATTTGGACATTTGTCGTTTGACCAGCATCAAAGCTTTAATACTTGGACATCTCATCATCATTAAACCTGAAATCTTGACATCAGAATAATGGATATCTAGACACACTTGGAAAACACTTGACAATTGTCTTTTAGTTTTTATCATGATATTAGTTTTTCAGCGAGATCCCACTAAGCAGGATCTAGAGAAGCAACAACGTATCATGATGATTGACATGCATGACTACTAGTTTCTCAGCGAGGTCCTGACTTTGGGATTTAGAAAAACAACGACATATCATGGTAAGGGCTCTATTTTTTTTTTTGTATTTTGACAATCATGGTGCTAGTTTCTCAAGGATGTCCTGACAACAGGATTTAGAGAAGCAATGACGTTTCATGATTTTTCCTTGTCTTTCTCTGCTTGTGGTTGATTATGACAAAAAGACTAGGGCAATCATGCTCTTAGTATGAGTCATGATCATCCTTGTCTACGACTGCTTGTCTTATGTGATGGTACGACCTTGCACACCTTGATCTATGTCATATCATGGTGTTTCTTGGCCATTACGATAGTCTGCCCAATGATGATTAAGAGCAATAAATACTAATGTCCTATGGTAAAGCATTGAAGGATTTGGCCTAGGAATTAACATGCATTTTCATTGGTCTGGTCATCTCCTCTTCTTCGGTCTGGTCATCTTCTCTCATCAGTCTCCTCATCCTCTCTCGTCTATCTCACGATGATATCCTATGACATTCAAAAACATAAATGCATACATGATAATATAAACATTGCATTAGGTACATACATATAGCATCCACAACATTAAATCATATACATAATCATAAACAAGTGCATTAACATAATCAACATGACATTCATTTATTAAATACATTATGCACATCCTTATCATTATCATCTCATATAAATAAGCATTGCATCATCATGGCATCAACATCACAATTAAGCATCATAGGACATACATGGAATCATAAATTAAGCATCATACAGAGGACATCACATCATATGCATAAATCAGATAGCATCACATAACACATGTAGGCCACATCAAAATTGCATCATCATATAGTATTATCTCAAAAATGTACAATGTCACAGGATAAAGTCATGGGATATCTCAAAAATGGAGTTCGCAAGCTCAATAATATACATAGTGTGTCATAATAACAAAATGCCCCTAGGGTCGACTCTCATCATCCCCTCGTAGTGAAGAATGTGGTGGCTGAAGCTCTGTCACTGGCACTGAAACAATAGGAGGACCTGTCGCAACCTCTGTCTGTGCTACCACTAGAACAAAGAAGGAAGGTGTCATCTCAACGGTAACAAACACCTGTGATGTCATTGCAGCCAGACGCTGAGAAGTAGAGGGATCAACCATTGGCGGCTGTACTTGTACTGACCTCTGCACTGAACCAGTCGACCCATGACTGTGACCCAAATGGTGACTCGGGGTGTGCCTACGTGAATGATGTGACCTATGCCCTAAAGTGTGCCCTGTTGAGGTAGACCCTCTGACACTGGTATGACTCCTACTGCCATTGGCACTACCTGATCTGTGGCCACTGCTTGTCCTCGACTATGACCGAGACAAAGTAGGATCCCATTGCTCCGGTGGCACTGCCTGCTCATACAAAGTCCTGTACTGCCCCAGTCTCGTGGTCACCCTGGCCAACTCCCGGGCCATATCCCCTATGGGTCCTAAACATAAATCCGTGAACTATGTACACCACTGGGCTGAATCCTACTGTGGATCATTGCCTGATCTCGCTCTACCCGAGCTAGCTCCAGCGCTGACTACAATGACCTGACCTACGCTATGCTGTCATCCAATCTCTGTTGTAGATCGGCCACCCTCTGATCTGTTGTGGCATCTTGGGGAAAACCTAAGGAGGACGGTATCTCCTCCTCTCCCTCCACCATCTGCCATCTAAGGAGTTTCTCAGCCTCATCCATAGCATCGTCCTCATCATCATCATCGTCACCCACCTCCACATCCTCCTGTCCTCTGACCTCCACCTCCACATCCTCCTGCCTCTCCTCCTCCACCTTCTCCTCCTATCCTCCTACCTCCACATCCTCATGCCTCTCCTCCTCCGCCTCCTCCTCCTATCCCCCCACCTCCAACTCCTCCTCATGCATCTCCACCTCCGTCTCCTCCTCATGCCTCTCCTCCTCCCATCTCTCCTCACCCTCTCCATTTTGTTGGGGCTACTTGTCTCTCTCTCCCTCCTTGCCAACCTCGAGGATAGCATCTAATGCTACTCTTGCCACTCGTGGGTACACCCTCCGGACCTGTCTCTGTCCATCCCGCCATCACCTCTTGCCATCTCTGCCATCGTCTCCACCTCTACCTCCGTCTCCACCCCTGCCTCCGTCCCTACCTCTATCTCCACCTCTGCCTCTGTCTCCACCCCTGCCTCCATCCCTGCCTCCATCTCCACCCCTGCCTTCGTCCCTACCTCCGTCTCTGCCTTTGCCTCTCCCCCTGCAACCTCACCTAGCCCATGGCACAGGAGGAATCACTGACCACCTGTCCATAGGTGTTGGCCCGTCAGGATCTTTCAACGACACTGGCCTGTGTGTTTTCCACCATAAATCATAATCCGATGTCGTCCCAAGATCAGCTGCTCCTCCCCTTCATCCCCATGCCTGGGCTACTAACCAATCAATCTACTGCTCTGCAAATGCCATTGGGATGGCTGGACCCCACGCATACTCTCGGGACAATTAGGCATACTCGGTTGTCCCTGTAGGTACACCCTACTGCTCTCTGAACTGCCTAAGAACACGCTGCGGTAAATACATCTCGATGATCAGCGATGTCTGCACTATCCTACCAATCAGATACCTATACTATCTATAGAAGCTAAGGTGCTCGTCGTGATTGTCCCACGGCTCACAGTCTCTATATGGCCTCCAGATAAATGTCACCATGGTGCCAATCCTATGTCACCACCAGCCTATCTCGCCCATATGAGTCTGTTGTAGGGCACCGGTGTAGTAATAGGTATGAGGCATACCGTCGGCCAACTGTGGTCTATCAATGGGAGGTCAGAATATGGATATGTGCTCCCAGACCCATATCATCATCAATGTGGTCCCACATGAGATGCTCTCTCCTCTCCTATAGGCAACATCATGCAACTAATGGTAGAGTGTTCCTAGTAAGCAAGGACCCCAGGCATACACCGTCCTATCACGCCTCATACCAACCAAGACGTCTCCCCAACCAATAGGAAATCCATGTCCCCGATGGTCAGGAACCAAGATCCCTCCTATCAGAGTCGCAAGGAATGCATCAAAGTGACCATAATGCTCTGCCATAAACTCCCACCTGATCTCATAACCCTAGATGCCTAGTCCAGCACCCTGATCTTGATAGTAGGCATGGAAGGTCTGCTTGCCATGTCGAGGGTCGTAGATGATCCGCTCCCCACGAATCGGCACTCGCAGAATACGATAGACATCCTCTAAAGTAATGGTGGCCTCACCTATCGGCAGGTGGAAGGAGCAAGTCTCTGAATGCCACCACTCACACAATGCCATCAGTAGTCCCCTGTTCGCCTGAATGGCGGGCATGAAAGAAACATAGAATAATCCTAAGCGCATCAATCATCGGCGCTCTCGCGAGCTCAACTAGTCAGCAAACCGAAACGTAGTCGGTCTGCTCTCGTAGGTATAAATCGGGGCAAGCTGCCTCTACAAAACATCAAGCAAGTCATCAGAACACTTTGAGGAAATTGGTTAATATTATCAAAATACATTTAAGGTTATGCAAACATCAAAACAAGCTCTAGACAAGTGACAGGAGAATGCGTCACAGTAAAGCAATTGCATCTCAAAAAGTCAACTGCATCGTTTCGTACATCAAATGTGATTCAACATCGCAGATGCGTCATTTGATTCCTCAAATGCGTCGTATTATCACACTTGCATCAAAAAATTTGACAATTGTGTCACAACAGGGCAAATGCGTCACACCATAACAATTGCGTCGGTCAAAATAGCGAATGCGTTGCAACTTCGTGACTGCGAAATTCTAGCAGTCAAATGTGACTCGATAAGTCACATGCGTCACAGTATTTGTCAAATGTGGTGCAAACCGCCGCTCTACCCTAATTTTTTCTTCACACTTGCATTGCAACGCATCATATGCGTCAAACGCAACAGCGAATGCGGCTTATGCGAACGCAGTTGCGTCGTGGCGCAGTTGTTATCTACCCTAGAAACTAAAATTTGACACGCAAAACGAAAAAATTAGAAAGAGGGACAAGGGTATGTACCGCTGGCTCCAAGCCCTTTGGCTGTCTAAAGGTCCAGACGATCTCACCGCAGTGCTTTGTCACTGGAATAACCATCCTCGCTGCACTCCTTTTCACTCTGGGCTCTCAAAATTTGCAAAGTAAATAGTCGAAATGAATTGACTTTTACCCCTTTGTCAACCTATTTATAAAGTCAAAATGACATTTCTCAAACAAGGTTATTACTAGAGGCTCATTTGACCAACTTTGACTTCCTCGTGGGCTGTCCTAAACATGTCTGAATCCAAAACTGACTGCGCCATTATTTTTCTGGTCATCAAATTGATTTATTGGGATCCTTTTCAAATTTTTCTGGCCCTAGCTCAAAATTGAAAAAAATTCCCGAGGGGGCAATGATACTTCATACTTTCACTGGGGCATATTTTTGACTTATTTTCTTTGTCACAATGCGACATGCTACATTATGACAAAGAGGGGCAAAATGTAGACACTTAAAAATGACCTAGGCCTACAAGCTTCATTTTTACCACTTTCGCCCTAGCATAATTATGCCATTTAATTATGTCCTTCGTCCACATTCGACTATTGATTAAATAATTCATAATTATTTAATTAATGCATGTCCTTTTATTCTTCATGATTATTAAATAAATAAATTTTATTTATTTATTAAATACGTCATTAATTGTCTGTCTTCTCTTAATCAAATAAATTTCTTAATTTATTTAATTACCCTTCGTCATATATTTCTCCCTGATTATTAAATAAATAAGTTTTATTTATTTATTTAATTTGTCACTAATTGTCTTAATTAAATGAATTGATTAATTTATTTAATTATTAATCTTATCTTCTAAACTAAATATTTATCTTTAATTATTTAATTGTCAAAATTAATATTCCTCTCATTTTAAATAAATGAAATTATTTAAAATGTCATCACAATCTTAACTGTCAGTCTATTTTGGTAAATAATCTGAAAAAGATTATTTATTGTCTCATAAAATCCATAATTTGAATTAATTTAATTCAAATTAGTAGCTAATCTTCTAAAAATCAAGTAATCGGGCAGATTCTTGATTTTCCAAATCTAATCTTCAGTTCAAATATTATCTTCTTGATTTTTCGAATCTTGCAAATCAAACAATCTTTATCTTCTTGATTTTCGAAAATCCTTATTTTCTAATTAATTTTTCTCATTTATTCTCCACTGTCGATCCATTTATCTGAGGTTTTATCTTGACCATTAGATTAATGATTTTTTCCCTAACCCTAATTAGGGATTCTCAGGTTTAATCTGGACCTCTCATTCTAGGTCTTAGAATTTAATCTCATCCGTCCACTCAAAATTGTGTTTTCTATAAAAGACAATTTTGCTCATAATTTTGGGACCCCCATCATTTTTTTTGATATAGGCATTATAGTCATTTTAGCATTGATAGTCATTATTTTCATTTATGATATTGTCATAGACATAGGCATAATTTTATCAAATCCTTCAACATTTGCATAGGGCTTTGACATTATTATAGGTTGCTCAAAGTTGAAATCTGAGGGCCTCATTGACTTGCTGCAAACTAGAAGGTGTAACAAAGGGGAACCATGGAAGATGAAGATTGTTGGTAATATTATTCCTTTTATTTTCATTATATTTCCTTTGTGCTTTGTTATTTCATTGGATTTTGATGTTTATTATCTAATAAGCTAACCCATCTAAATTTCCATAGATACAATTATGACCCTTGATTTTCCAAGAAATAAATGTACCAGTCATATAATGGGAAGTCACTCCTAGAGTGACCAGTGAGTACTTTATTAATGGCCTTGAAAGGAATGGGTTAAGTTAGGAACCTTGATAAACTTTAGAGTTATGTTCCTTGATCATATGGTTACTCAGTTTTAAATTGATGAGTATGTCAAAAAAAAATTATTATAATTCTTATATAGTTGCTCATGAATTTCTAGTATCATTTATGTTTTCAAAATGATGAATAATGGAAATTCTATTAGCCTAATTTTTTAGAGAAAATTTAATGGATTTGTGTGAAAATGATAGATGAGATAGTTGTAGAAAATATTGTTACTGGAGAAACAACATTGTACATTATTTGTTCTTTGTAAGATAATCTCGTTCTATTAGAAACAATGAGCATTAAGTTATAATGTTATTATTTAACATCTGAATAGCTTGAAACAACATTGTTCATTTTTTGTTCATTGTGATAAAACCCCGTTCTGTTTAAAACAAAGAACATTAAATTGTATTGTTATCATTTAGCATCAAAACAACAATGAGTAATAGCAAACAGTGAATGTTCTATTGGAAAATATTATTGTCTATCATAAAATATAACTATTTAGTTTGCAACAACATTGCATTGATGTAAACAGTGAATATTTTGTTGCAAATGACACTATTTTGTTGTAAAGTTATCTTGTAGCTGAAAACAATTTTGTCCATTAAACTATTTAGTTGAAACAACATTGAATAGATGTAAAGTATGAACGTTCTTATGAAACAACTTGTCTTATACTAGTTTAGTAGGAAATAGTACTGGTTCTATTTAAATGATGGATGTTCATATGTAAACAACAATTTTAGAGTGTCACGGTTATGTGAGAATGCAAAGAAACAATAGTATGTCTGAAGTTAATATAGACTTGTTTTGAATTCTTAGTTTCACAATAGGAATGTCAAATGGAAATATATTTAATGGTTGCAAATCTAATTTATTGGTTTATTTCAGAATGTATGCACAAATCAAAACTTAAGTAGGCACATATATGTGTATGCACATAGACTTCATCTATGTACATACACATACTTGTGACATGCCTTCTTTTATTCTTAGTCCATTTCAAAATGCATAATGCTTATGATGAAAAGTAAATATGAGTCATGAGAAAGATATGGTTGATTGTTGAATTACTTTATTTGAATCATAGATTTGATTTCTATTTAGAGAGTAAATTAGTGTTGTGTTTATTACACACACACCTCATTTAGAATGGGGACCCTCTCTTTTCCCTTTGTCGGGTCGCTTATATTTTTGCCTCATTTTGCGTGCCCTCTATTTTGAGTCCTAAGTGGTCAAGGAATCCTAGAGTTAGCATCTTAAGTTGAACAAATTTTTCCACCCTCAAAATTTCCAAGTCTTTAGCTCTTGTAGAGTTTCCTTGGTAGTTTTCCTTTGAACCTTCAAAATTTCATCCTTCACACCATGTCGATCCGCGCTTGCAGGCTGCCCTCTAAGGAACTCCATCGGTTCACCGTCATTCCGAATGATTGGCTCAGTCGGTCTACCCACGACTTCCATCCCCGTTTCTATTGCTGACTTGCCAGACGACCAACCCTTGACTGTTGCCCGCCTTGTGGATCCTGCCATTCCCCCTGCTACCACTTTTGAACTGCATGTTGACCAACCTTGGTGACCTCTATACCCACATTAATGATGGGAATTTAATGCATAAAACTCTATAAATAGCCATTTTGAAAATTTATTTTCACCATCAGAACTTTAGAAACTTGTAAGATTCTCCCACCATCACCACCTTCGCGCCTACAGGATCTCATCATCATTTGAGCATTGCTATTTGCAGTCTCTTCACATCATTCATCAACTTTTCAGGTCAGTTTTCTGGCACCATATACATCATCATTTTTCCTTGATTTTTGCAACAAAAAAAAAAAATTCTGATAAAAGAAGGATCAAAACTAGTTAGATCACATAAGGGGAATAAAACCCATATTTTAAATTTTAAAAATCCTTTGGAAATTTCCCACAAGGCTCATGCGGAACTTGGGGTCTTCACGACCGTTCTTGAAATAGGGACATCAGATCCTTGAGGTCCGCAAAACTCCTAACACCATTGCCTTGTTCCTTGAAACCTCAAACTTTAAACACCAGTCGTCATCTCCCTCGGGCCCGCCCATGTGGGTAGGAGACAGCCTCTTGCCATCACCGTTTAGAGTTAAATGAAAATCATGAGTTAAGCATGAGCTTTTCACCCCGTTGGGTCTACAAATGTGAGCTTCTGCACTCGAGTTTCCCTTCATGTCATGTTGTTTCAAAATTGTCAATTGGTCCCAACCACTACCTTGTGGGTCCCACACAAACCATGTTTTCCAACCTCCCTGTGGACCATCCAATATGGACTTCCACCATCCTTCAGCTACTGCATACACAGTCATTCCCAAAATGAAAAAACCTTAGGATCCTTTCGATAGTCAGGCCCCGCCCTGGCCGTTTCTGTCTGATCTGTTAAAACGTCTGGGACTTCCATCCGTGGGCCACCATTGTTCGATCACTATCCACAGCGACCTTGGTCGACCATCCCTCCACCTTGCAGAACCCACACTTCTTTCCTCCACCATTTGAGCCCAAAGTGAAATAACTAAGTGTGAAACGCCAAGCAGAATGTTCCATTTGGATGGCCACTTGCGGATGATCGTCCCACTCTCACCACATAGAAACTTCCAACAATATCTATTAGCCTGCTACATGGAGCCCAACCCTGATGTCTCCTTCTAGCCATTTACAAGCAAATGAGTAATGCTTAAGCCTCCTACGGACCACCTTTGGTGGAACTTCCTCCTACCTCCGCCATTCTAAATGACCAACATCTAATGTCCTTTTGTGTCCCCTCGCTAGCACCCTTTCAAACAAACTAAACTTCCAAAGATTAAAGGGTTTCGTCCTCTGAGACCATGGGTCCCACATTGCAGGATGCCACTTGTGGGATGCTGCCCCACTAGTGTCATTTCAAACGATAAAGCCCAAAACAGCCAAGATCACCCCTACAGCCACATGCCCAAGTGGTTGACTTAATTTTTCCAAAACCTCAAGAAAAAATTAACCCAAGTGCTAAAATGGCTTGACCTACTTAATGGGCCCCACCTTATGGTAAAAATCTAGCATGAGTAAAACCATGTGGGCCATTGTGCCTTGATTTCCATCTATTTGCAACTACCTCCAAAATGGCTTGACCTGCTTAATGGGCCCCACCTTATGGTAAAAATCTAGCATGAGTAAAACCATGTGGGCCATTGTGCCTTGATTTCCATCTATTTGCAACTGCCTCCAAAATGGCTGCCAGCCTAGGGAAGTCCGCACCCCTGGGCCTGCATTGTCATAACTCCTTCAAATGAGAGGATAATGATGATCTGAAGGAAATTTTAGGATCCTTGAATGATAAATTACTTGATCTAATGTTGTTTTTGCAGGATTTTGCTAACCTCTCTCATGTTTTACACTTGAATATGCTTATTGCTCCTTTACTTGCAGGATATATGGAACCTACTGTGGGACCTTCGAAAGCATTCATAGAGAAGGAAAAGGAAAGAAAGTTGCTAAAGAACCAAAAGGTAAAGAAGATAAAGATCAAATGAAGCACAAATTCCAAGGGGTAGAGATCAATACCAAGGTCACCACAGATTAGGACAAGGTTTTAGATACTAACTTGGGGCACATTGACATTGATGAATTCAAGCAAAGGGTCATTGTCAACCCCACCACAGAGAATCCCAAGAATATTAGAAAGAGTGGGTTGGCCAAGGCTACTGGTTTCCCACCTGCCCTCGTGGCTCCTGAACTAGTAATGGCCTACAGGAAGGCATATGAAGAAAACACTAAGAGAATTGTGGATAGGGATGGCAACATATTGGCTGACCTATCCTCCAAGTCCATTAGGAAAACCTTCCATATCCCCACCTTCAATGCAATGGAGGAGACATCCAAGGAGTATGCCGAGAGCATGTGGAAGGCTGACCCCCTCAAGTGCAATAAACTGATCAATCAATACAGGTTAAAGGAGAAGAGGGGCAACACAAACAAAGAATATCAAGAGCTCTTCAGAAGTGATTTCTACGAGGACTACCATGACTTAGTAACCTTGTTAAGTAGGGTTATGGGCCTCTCGACTGTAGCTTTCTTCCAGGAATTGATGTTCTACTTCATAGAATAAATCATCAAATGAGAGACTAAATTCTATTGGGCAGGAATGATTAGAAATTGCCTACATGAGCAGTTTGTAGTTGTAAAGAAGACATCACAATTCTATATGACCTCATACTTGGTCTATCTACTAACCAGTCGTGCTCAATATAGAGGTTTGTTTGTGGCACCAAGCTAGACTCCGGGGAGGGAGCTAAAGGTGTATGACAGGTACCCACAACTCTAGTACAAAAACTTCAAGAAGGATTACTACAAATTAAATGATGCCTTCATCAGACACATCATCAAATTACTTGGAGGTGACTTCGAAGGAGAGTCACTCATAGTGCTAACGCCTTCATCCACCAATTTGGATTCGTTTTCATCTAGTTCCCCAGATTTACCTATATCAGAACTGAGGGCTTCTCAGAGAGACCATGTAAACTACCCTAGTATCCAAATGACTGGTTCGTATTACTCAAACTCTCTGGGAAATTGTAGCATGCTCACACACTGTTGAGTGACAAACACAGGCCAGGAATTCCATATCCTCTAACATTTGGCTAGTGCATGTATGCAATCCTTGCATCTCAATGTGCAAAATATTTTGAAAAGGAGATAAATGAGTACAACCTAGAGCTCCACACCACTAGGCCACGGATGGATTAGTATGGCAAGCCAAAGAAAATGGTTGGGAAGGAGTATGCCCACCTACACAACATCGAGGACTTCTGGGAAAATTGTAAAGATGATAAAGAAGTCTACATGACACACTACATGCATATGATGGCCTACTTTTTCAAGACAATCAACTTGTTTCCAGTGTTGGATCAAGTTGTGGAAGATGAGAACACAATGATTGATCCTAGATATGATGTCGTTGCCAATCTATCATTTCCCATGATTAATTAGGATGAGGAAGAGGTCAATGACCTCAATATTTTGATGAAACCCATAGGGGCAAGAAAAAAGCAATGGATCGATGGACATATAGCTCAACTGAAATGTCAAGGTGTAACTTTAACCTATGGAAAGTTTGAGGATGAGCCTAAGAGTGAGACTGATAGCGCCACTACTGTTGCCCCGTTCGGAGAAACTTCAAAGTCTCCTACCATTTCTCGGTCAAAGAAGAGAAAAGAGGTGGATGAATGCCAACCTAAGCATAAAGTCTATTCAAGAAAGGCATCTGAGGGTGAGCCCTCTAATAAATCAAATAATTCAGGTGGTTTCACTGAGATTCCCACTATTTAAGAGGACCCACTCCACGAGGGAGAGGAAGAAGAGGCTGAACTACCAAAGTTTCCACTTGTTGCCTCCACTCTTGCTACCACAACTATTACTGTTTGCATTGCCATTACTCCCCTGCCTACTTCTCAAGCAATGCTTGCTTCTTCTCTACTCGTGGTTGACATTTCATTTCACCTTGGTTCCACCTTGCACACTGCACCAATCTTGGTGGTAGATTCTTCCTTTGCTACCACTTCTTCACTCTTCCATGTCTCCGTCAACAACCCTTCCATTGGCCACTGCAACAATGAAAATGCCTACCCTCTCGCTCCTAGAAGCCTTTGCTCAGCACATGTAGAACATACCAACCGAGCTATCTAGAGTATTAATGAATCCTGAAGTACAGGCTACCCTAGCACAAGTTGTTGTCAGCCTCCCTGTTCCTACTCCTCCAACTGAACCACTGAAAATGGAGGCAACAATGCAGATTTTTGAAGAGTTGGAGAGACGAGAGAGGGAGGCAGTAAAAGAAACGAAGGAAGAAGTTGATGATTATCATGAGTATCCAAAACATTAGCACCTAGTTATTGATGAAGTGGTGCATGAAGAGGAGGAAACACAATCTTCTGAGGAATACATTGCAGATCCTAGTGTGAAGTGCATCGTGAAAACCTTTGACCAAGAACTTAAGGAGGAACTTGCCAAGAAAATGAAGGATGTTGGGGAAGAAGTTGAGAATTAGTTCTCTATAGAAAGGAAAGATACAAATGAAGAAGTGGAGGTAACCACAAAACCTCCAACTGGGGAACAAGACAAAAGCCCTAACCATGATGAGGAGATGCCTACTTTAGAAGAAAAAGAAGATGAAAAGAAAGAAGAGGAAAATCCTAAAGAAGAGGCTGAAACAAGAAAGAGCCCAGAAGTGGAGCATCACAAAGAATGTGAGTAGGAAGAAGAAGAAGAAGAAGAGAAGAGAAGAGATCCAAAGGGGAAGATAGCCCCAAGAAAAACATAGCCACCACCAAATCTCTAGAGAAAGAAGTTGTATTTATTCAAGATTCAGATGAGGAAGAGGAAGAAGAGACAGAACAAGAACCCCTGAGACACTAAGAAATGGAGATCCAACATGCCTAAAGGGAAGAAGGTGATCATGAATCACCAAAGGAAGGATCCTAGATGCTTGAATGGTTAGAAAAGCAATTGCAGAAGCAGAAGAAGGCCCCTATCCTCATGGATCTGAAAGCAAGGCTGGAAGCGATCTTGGCTCAGGCACAAATAAGCAGAAAGAAGGAAAAGAAACCAAGGGTCAGATCCCATTTGACAATGGATGCATCAGGATCCAGGACTGTGTAGATAGCTACTCTAGTGGTGGAAGGAGGAGTCAACTACAATATCTCTACCATTGACCTAGGAACAACCACAAGAGAACAAAAAATTGATCATCTTCAAGGATCAGTTGCTACTATTGTGCATCAAATGAATAAGGACAAGACCTCTAAGGAGGAATTAAAAGAACAAGTAGCAGAACTAACAACCCACATACAACAATGGTCCTTGGCTGAGGAGCTACCCTCAACATCATTAGCTACTCCTCTACTACTCTCGAAAGATCATATTAGCAAGCTAGAAAGGAGAAAGAACTGGATGAAGGCCACTAAGGATTGGTTCCAACAAGTGGTTTATAATGGAAATATGGGTATCAGTCGTGCTATCAGAATGACAAATAAATTTTGGGAAGTGCAAAAGCAACTTGAAGGCATAAGGAAATTTTGCACTGACTTCCCAAAATTATATAGAATCACATACCCTAAGCTCGAGGCTATCCTCAAGATGCCCTCGAGAATGTGGGAAAAGGAGCTTGCACTAGCAAAAGATGATCATTGGCTTGTAGAAACATGTAAATTAGGTCTTGATCACAAAAGAGAAATATTGGAATGGGTGCTCCATGAAGTGGAGATTGATATTGATTGGGCCAAAGAAATCAGAATGGCTTGCAAGGAATACCTAAAGCTAATGAAAGATTCTGACATTCCCTCTGTTGAGCTGGATCTGGAAAAGATAAAGCCTTACTTCCATAAGAAGATGGAGGATGGAGCCATCGATGCCCTCACACTAGAATTTATGGATTTTTCTGCTCAAGCCTTCGCTCAATCTGAGCAAGTGATTAAAAATACTCCCAAATGTGACAAAGATTGGGATGTAATCATTGATCGGTCTAGGAAGTTGAACTTCCAAGTGCTTCAATCTAATATAATGGAGTGGAACAAGGTCCAAGCATTGATAGGAAAGTTCATAGAATATGCTACTATGAAGAAACATGAAGGGAATCTAGTGATTGATGATGAATTCCTCACAGTATAGCTGCAACAAAGGTAGCCAGCTAAAAGACAAAATTGCTACAACGCTACCCACTAGAAGAAAAAATAGGCTAGAAGACAAAAGTGTATTTTATATTGTAAAATATTTGGGGGTAGGTAAAACCCTAATTTGTGGTGAATCTTGGCCATTCATTTTTCTTTTTAGAAACTATAAATAGGGGTTTTCCTCTCATTTTCAAGAGAGAGTTGAGTTGTAAAGACATGCTACTGGAATTTTAATAGAAATTCATTGATTTTTGGTGGATTCTTGAGTTCCATTACATGTTTCATGATTCTTCTCCTCATAGTTAGTGAATTTGAATAGATTTACACTATTTCTCTATGTGTTTAGCATGCTTTAGTAGATTAGTTAATGTTGTTCATTGATGGTGAAGAATTCTACTATGTTGATGCCCTCCTTAGTTCATGTTTTTTGTTGTTTATTGATGATAAACTGCAGTGTAAAGCTAGCATGAACATTATTTGAATGTTGCACTTAAATTCTATCTTTTATTCATACTTTATGGTGAATGAATGATTGAACATCTACAGACGTTAGAAAATTGCACTAGTTTCGTGAGACTATGAGTTGATCTAGTTAAGTGGGACTTAGTTTTAGGAAGGTTTTCCACCGTAGCATCCTCCATTGTCATTGTTCATTAGTAGTTTCATGTCTAGGAACTTCTTCCTTTCCCTGCCCTTTTGACTTTTCTTTTAAATAGTAACTTAAGACAAACTTTATTGCACATTTTAAAGCCAAAACTAAAGATCAAAGTGGAGTTTTAGACTGTTTTCCTAAACTTGCAGCAATAGAACACAATTTCAGAAATTTTATAAACTCCATTTGAAGGACCAATTCCCCTCCAACTTAACTTACGTAAGGTTGACCTGTGATTACTAGCAAGATCACATTGAACCAACTGAATTATTCCAAGCATGTCATGACCTAACACCCGAGAGACCTTGGGGTATTTTTCTACAAATTGTTTGTAGGAGGTTGCCTTTGAAGAGAGGTAATGCACTTATGCATTGCCTGTGTTGAGAAGTGCAAAAACACCCATCAACAATTAGTAATCTAATTCTTCTTTTTCAAAGACATATGTAAGAATAATATTCTAATACTTGAAAAAAACAATAATACCTAAGTACGCTAGAGCACCTCAGGGTAGATGTTGATAGAGGGTAGATAGTTGTTATGAGATGTTGTATTGTAGAAAGTTACCTTCTAGGATGGGTGTCGAAATGGAGTTCAGAGAGTATATGTTTTCTTTACAAAAAAACCTATTGTTTTATGTGTTGCAGCACATTTATTATGCTTGGCCAAGCAATATAGTTCATTTTATATGTATGAATCATGTGATATCACTCTCTGTCATTCCTAGCATATATCTTGCATTTTATTTTCTAACTTGTAGATAGAAATTGCATGTTGATGTTTGGGCACGCACCAAATTCCACCTTGAAAATTGTTTTCTTGTTAAACTATCCATGCAAGGTCAGACATCCTTCAAGTTGGAAGAATTTTGGGGAAGTGTAAGCTTCATGGTTGGGCGGTAAAGCGCTTCAACCATGTTCTCATTGACTAGTGGAGGAAAGCATCAAATAAGAACCTTAGTTGTTCACAAGCCTATTTTAGTCTAAGTTCTAACTTAATGTAATGTTTTCATGTATTTGATGTAAAGTGTACAATGTAATGACCTTGTGGCCTTAGGAGCCAAGTCAAACCTGATATTGTAATTTAAATTTTCTAGTGATTATATGAATCATTGACTCATTTTAAATGGACATGTGTAGCTATGATTGACTTTAGCCACTAGTTATGTCTTTTTAATTTGGAATATATTCCTGTGTCATATTAAATAATGTTAAATAAGTATAATTTAGGATGGGTTATTACAAAGATAAGTGCAAATACAAAATTTAGAAGAAATTCAATGATGCAAGATGCAAACGTGCAACCTGTATGCACTTTCATTAATGCAAGATTTAGAAACCCTGGATGCCAATTAACTAAAGAAAAAACTAATGCAAAGTTAGTGCAAGATAGATATAAGATGATGATGCACTCCAAATCAGAAAATGAAATGTTCTAAATGTAGGTTCACCAAAATTATTTGACAAAAAATGTTGCTCTATAGTATAGGATATAGAACAAAAAAAATTCTTCAAATATCATTCAAGGAAACCCTAGAGATCTCAATCTAAAGTATGCAAAGGAGAAAGAGATCTTGCAATAGAGTTGTCCTAGGGTCTGACTATAAACTAAAGAGGGGTTCACCACCAAGCTAGGGCTTGGAAATACTAACTATGAGAACCCCAATCCTAATACCTGCAAAACAATAAGAACAAACACATTAGAATATAGAATGCAAGTAAGAACAAGGATTACCCATGAAATTCATTTACAAAGCTTAAATTAGGAAAAGAGATGAACACAATAAGAAAACAATAAAATAGAGATTGAATCCTAATTAAACTAGCAAACTCATGATCCCATGGGGGAATTGGTGTCAATTTGATGTAAAAATTGGCCCTTTCCCAATTCGTATGATGCAAGCTTGATGAATGTTGATGAATGATCCACTTTGATGAAGGATGGTGAGTGCTCCAATGAAAAAATCTGCATAACCTAGCTAAGATGCAATGATAATGGATGGAATTTGCTAAATATTTGAGCATAGTAAGTTTACTCAAATTGTGGATGATCAAATGAGGAGATTAGCCTCTTATTTATAGATGAGATTGAAGGATGAATGTCCAAAATAGAACAATCTGGGACTAACATTCATCAAATGGCAAGATGCCACTTATCAACCTATGAGTGGATGGAGGATGTGCAAGTTTTGAGGATTGTGCCAATAAATGCATATTTTTGAATTTTGAATTTGTTGAAATGGCATGCAAGAGGGAAAAAATATTTTGATTTCTTTTGATTCTAAGATGAACCTAAAAAAGACACTTTGTTTACCTAAACCTCAGTATTGAAGAACATGCAATGCTTCTATAGACCTTTATAACCAAGAAGTGGTTAAATTTGAGCATACATTTCCGGATTTTGAATCAAGGACTTTTGTTTTGGGTTTTGACCTTCTTGGAAATCATGAGGTTTCAACGCATGTGAGAGTTCATTTTGTTATCTTTTCTTAGTGACTTTATTTTACCACAAACACTTCTTTGATTACGTTTCCAGACTAGATGTCCAATGTCTTAATTTCTTCGAATCCCACAAATTATGTTATGTGGAGATTTGATCAATTCAAGGCAAGGGTTACCTATTGTTTAACTTCAGTAGACAAATTGAGAGGTAATTCAAGTTTTTAGAAACCTCTAAGGATAGAATCCCAAGGCAAGCAACAACATATGAATTGGGTCAATTGTATTTGTCTCATAAAGGGTTTGAAATTTTGACGATGAAGTTTAAGTGTTTGTTTCTATGATGTTTTTGAACAAGAAAAGTATTTCATAACCAAGAATAAGTACAACCCTATGGATATGGAAGACAATATTTGTTGAGTCCCCACTTGGACAAGTCCAGCTACGCTTATCTTTAGCGAATGGTTAGATGCTTGACCCCACTGGCTCCCCTCCATGACACTCACTTATACAGGATAGCCAAGCATCAACACCCATGAAACTCCCATGGAATGCTTTCCATTTCTACTAAAAGACTGTAAAAGTGTGGGGCAGCTTCAGAACGATTGTTCTTACACCAACAAATAGATCAAGGATTTTGGCAATTCTAAAACATGGGTTTTAATTAGAATTTTTCATTCATGGAGATTGACCCATATGGCGAGAGTCCCTTTTCAGATCCATCTCATCAGAGCCAACCGCGTGATATTGGCATTTATTCCAATACCCAATTTTATATCCCGGTTGGAAATACTCTTGGCTTTAGAGTGTTACCAGTTGAGTCCTTCCCTTGGGTGAGTACTTTTTCCCCAAGGCATGCCCTCTAAGATAGAAAAAAGCGAGTAAAGACAATATCTGTAACTCGATCAATCTTTGTTTGCAACACAAAGAGAGAGAATGTACGCAATAATTCTCTACTCACACTCGCACAATGTTTTGTTCAATTTTTAAGCCCAAAATGAAGTGTGGAGGTGATAGCTTTATATCAACCTAAAATCACAAAAAAGGCCTTTTGATTCTCAAGATCGCTATAAAGTGCGAGAGAAGTGCATACATCCTTTTTCAATGAAGTTAGTTTAAGTAAGCCATCACGAACACAAAGTTGCACATGTTCATTTTAGAGCTGCAAAGTAATTGTGAGTTCTTTTTAAAGCACCAAAGGACAAATGAGAGTTGTTTTGTTCAAATTTTAACCAAAAAAACAAACTCTAGTAAGTTGTAGTCCTAATATTCATTTTAAGCCTTTGCAAAAAATTAAAAAGGTTCTTTTTTAAAAGCCCAAATGAAATTAGTATCCTAAGCAAGAAGAGATAACATTTTCCTAAGAGTGTTAAACAAACACTAAAGTGTTTAAAAACACTTTGATTTTGTGAAATACCATCATCATGTTTCTCTTTCTTTTGTTTTTAATTGATCCAACCTACAAGAAAAAAAATCAGTCAAATTATGCAAAACATAGAGGTTAAAAAGCAGAAAATAGAAGATAAACTTATAATTTGAAAAAGGCACGTGCTAAAATGAAATTCCAACTTTTTACTCCCTGTCAATGGCGCAACCCGTGACTACGTCGCAATTTGATTTCTCTAGTGGTGTTGTATAGCACCGCTTACCAGTTAGCTATGCTTTGTACTTGAACCAGTGAGCTCAAATGCATCGCCCTTTTTCCCATCTGTGTAGTTTGATTTTTTTGAAAATTCCCGCGGGTCTAATTGGTCAAGTGGCACAGTTTGAAATTCAAAATCTTGGGCCAGAATACTTCAACGTCATAGTTTGAATTTTCAGCGGTCCTGTATGGCAATGCCGGAGAACCACTAGCACTAAACAGCAATGTTGAACCTGTAAACAAAGAAACATGCATGAATTTGATAAAAAAAAATATGATTGAAAGGTGAGATTTCCCTCCTAGCACCAAATGTGAGAACCCCAATCCTAATACCTGCAAAAAAATAAGAAAAAAAACATTAGAATATAGAATGCAAGTAAGAAAAAGGATTCCCCATGAAATCCATTTACAAAGCTTAAATTAGGAAAAGAGATGAAGAACACAATAAGAAAACAATAAAATAGCGATTGAATCCTAATTAAACTAGAAAACTCATGATCCCATGGGGGAATTGGTGCTAATTTGATGTTAAAATTGACCCTTTCCCAATTCCTATGATGCAAGCTTGATGAATGTTGATGAATGATTCACTTTGATGAAGGATGGTGAGTGCTCCAATGAAAAAATTTGCACAACCTAGCTAAGATTCAATGATAATGGATGGAATTTACTAAATATTTGAGCATAGTAAGTTTACTCAAATTTGGATGATCAAATGAGGAGATTAGCCTCTTATTTATAGATGAGATTGAATGATGAATGTCCAAAATAGAACAATGTGGGACTAACATTCATCCAATGGAAAGATGCCACTTGTCAACCTATGAGTGGATGGAGGATGTGCAATTTTTGAGGATTGTGCCAATAAATGCATATTTTTGAATTTTGAATTTGTTGAAATGACATGCAAAAGGGAAGAAAGAATGCATTGAATGCCACTTGGCTCAAGGAAAAGGACATGTAAGAGAGAGTAAATGCCTTGTTGGATGTACATGTCAACTTGGATTTTGAATTCAAACTTGGAGAATATTCCCAAAAGATGCCTTGTTGAGCAAAATAGACATTTAATAAATCAATTAAATCTATTTTCATGTGCAAGTGGTAAAAGTTAGAGGATGGGACATGATAGGAGATTAAATTAATCAAAATTAATTAATTTAATGAAGGGGTTAAATGATGTGACCTATTTGACTTAAATTTGTGGATTTATTTAAATCAAGTATGAGAGGAATGTGATAAGAGATTAATTAAATAAAGATTTTGATTTATTTAATTAAAAGAGATGATGTTAGATTAGACTAAATAAGGTTTTAATTTATTTAATTTAATAGATAGACTTAAGAGATTTAATCAAATAAAATTAATTATTTAATTAAATTAGATAATTAGATCAAAATGGTTAATTTAATTATCGAGAAGAGGTGACTTAATTAGATAACTAATTTATTCAATTAAGAGAGGAATATTGACGAATTTAATCAGATAAGGGTATTTGATTAAATGGTTAGACCGAAGGATGATTCTAGATGAAACGATGTTAGTGGTCAAGATCATATGCACAATGTCAATCAGTACATTTTATGTGTCTACATTTTGCCCCTCTTTGAAGCAATGCACTCATTGCATTGGTTCAAAGAATAAACGATCTTGATCAAAGCCAAAAAAAATTGTTTTCAAAAATTCTTGCCCCACTGCTGCCCAGTGAGAGAAAAAATGCCAATATATTTCCCCCTCGAGAGACTGGATGAAAATTTCAATTTTTGGGTGATCTCGCGAAAAAAGAGGACAAGGTGCTCGACAAGTCCAAAAAGGCTTCAGGAAACCAAAAATGTGTCTAAAAGCAACAAATCGATGTAAAACAGGCTTCAACTAGAA
Source organism: Sequoia sempervirens (assembly GCA_007258455.2). NCBI lineage: Eukaryota > Viridiplantae > Streptophyta > Pinopsida > Cupressales > Cupressaceae > Sequoia > Sequoia sempervirens. The sequence continues at coordinate 250,007,301 of VDFB02193867.1, forward strand.
AAAAATAGGTTCAAGGGTCCAAAACCCTAGTAGGATAGCCAATTAGGGTGAAAAAACACTAATTTTCAAGCTTAAAAAAGCTCTGAGGGGTCACTTTCAATTCATTTTCAGACACAGCCATCTAGCAACCTTGAGATTTGAGCTTTGACCTCCTGGTGATATGGCCCAATGACAACTCCCGATGCACAATTCTGACCGAGTCCGAACATCCCAGCAGCCACCCGGCATTGGGGCACCGGTAAGTGATCCTTGAGTTTTATTTTTTGTTTTTAGCATTCATTTATTGCTTTCAAAGTTGATCATTCTACAACGGCACTATATAGTGCCGCTCAAAAATAAAACTATGCTGCTCGGTGTTAGATTACACCGCGGTGGTGGAGTTTGGAGTTTGAAAATAAATTCCAAACTCCAACGCTGAGATCATGGCCGGCGAGGTCCTTTCCAAAGTGTGACATGGCAATGCGTTAATGACAGGAATCTTTTCAAACTGTTCCGCTCGGAAGGAAAGTGCACTGCGGTGGTGTGCTTTTAGCATTTTGTGCCCCAATATCATAGTTTGATAAAAATCAAACTGTGACGCCTTCATGGATAGTGACGCTGGAGTGGTTTCTTGGATGCCTGACAAAAAAAAATTCAAAATTTAACATGATGACCCTTCCTAACATAGGATGCGGCAAGGGAGCTCTATTCCTGAGAGCATAGGTCATGGGATCTCATTGGTTACTTGTGGGACCTTAGTGATAGAGATCAGGATCGACTACGAAACATAGGGTTGTGGTACATCGCCTATGCATTGCCCATTCACACCCACCTTGAGATGATGTCAGCACTTGCTGCGAGATGGCAAAACGAGACCTCTTCTTTCCACCTTCCCATCAGCAAGGCCACCATCACCTTGGAGGACATTTGGTGCATCTTGAGATTGTTGATTCATGGTCGATGTGTCATTTTTGATATAGATGAGGGGCATAATTCTTGTCACACAATCCTCGCCACAGAGGACATTGTCATTTGTGAGGGGCCGATCAAGCTTGAGCGTCATAGGGCTCTGGCCCCTCCCTTCCACTTGGTTGTTGCAGCAATTATTTCAAGTCTCATTGCCCCAAATCGATAAGTCCAGTACTTTAGTCCCGGTTGGGGACTCTGCTGGAAGCGCATGGTGATGCGTGACAGGCCTACTCATTTTTCTTGGGGCTGGTTCTTCTTGCATCACTATACAAAGATCTTCATGAGTACATCTATCTGGATGGTAGAGCACTCAGAGTAGGCGTCACACTCCTCCACGTATGGGCGTGGGAGCACATTGTTGTCCTTCGGTCATAGGTTGTTACAATTTTGATGGGGCCTGATGACCCCCTCATATGGCGCTATAGAGGTGGTGTGTCCTTCACACACATGGGCAAGCATGAGATTCCCTATTGGAGGAGGGTCCTAGATGAGATGCAGGTATTTATATGGCGTATGTACCTTGGTTGGCTCGGATGGGCCGACGTTGCACATCAGATTTTCTATTCCCGCCAGGACCACTTCATGTAGGGGCGAGAGCACACGATGATAGAGAGAGATATGCCCGAGTGTGTTTAGTGCCAGTTCGGTGAGCCTCAAGATTATCCAGATGATGATTATGTGGCCGTATTTTCTTGCACCATGTCACAAGTTTCATGGGGGCAATACATTCCTACTTCTAAGGCTAGTGGACAACTTTAGACACTTGGTGGCTCGGCCATGGGCTTATGATCAAGGGCCTACAGATCCAAGCGTCATACAAGCATACAACGATTGGTTCTGACCTCCCCTACGTTTGACAGTTCTAGGAGCATTCCCTGATCGGTGGAGGGTGAGAGGTAGAGGGAGAGGATGAGGACGGAGGGATGGTGCACGATAGGACCAGCTGGCGGGCCCCCAGCTCAGCCAGTTCAACTAGGTCAGGGCGACATGCAAATGTAGGATCAGCAGCAGGTGTCGGCTAGGTAGCAAGGGCAGGAAGGTGCACCACCACAAGCTGGGGGTGAGGATCAGCCTTAGGTATAGCCTCCACGAGCATAACTAGCAGGGTACGTGGATCCCTAAGATACATTGATTGCACAGCTGCAGGCCCAGGTGCAAACTTTGACAGGGGAGAGAGATCAGGAATGGACCAAGAGGGACTAGGTTAGGGCCGAGAGGGACCAGTCCATACTACATAGATAGGCCACAGAGCTACAGGCGGGCACAGAGATGGGCCAGCGACAACAGTTGGAGAGCATCACAGCCTCCTCCTCTCAAAGCACAATGTCCATTAGGTCTTAGAGGGAGGTCATCCGAGAGGCAGATTATTACCGCATGCACTATCATCAGATCGTGCCTAGAGCATAGTGGCCCCCAAACTACTCGTCGCAGACCAACCATAGACTAGTAGAGGGTCACGGTGATAGGGGCGAGGGTAGCAGACAGGATGGGTAGACCTTAACCGAGATGATACTTTTTGTGCCTTATGGGCTCTTTTTTATAGCCCGATGGGCCTTTTTGTACTGATTGACATACATGTACAGTGATCTAATTTTGTACTATGACAGTTATTCGATGATGATATATATATATGAGATGATGATTTTGATATGATGTGATGTGTATCATTTATTTATGCATGTATGGATGATTCTACTTCTTTATGTTGTGCAATGATGTTATGGTGTTATATGATGTATTTATGGATGCCTTTATTTCTGATGATATATGCATTATGAAATGATTATGACTAACCAATCTATATTATGTTGTTGACATGCTACAATCTATATGATGATTTGAAATGATATGATATGTAATATGCAATATGAAAAATGATATGGAAATGATCTATGGTGTATACGTGAAATGGTGTGGATGTACGCTTTGCATGTAATGGATTTTTATGTTTCTATTTATGCTTATAATGATGTAAAATGATTTATGCAATGAAATGAAAAAAATGATTGTGATGTTATTTATGAGATGATATGGATGATTAGTGGATGATATAATGCAATGTAAATGCAATGGTCGTGTTTTATATGATATGTATTGATGATGAAAATGAGATGGTTTTAAGATGCTTAGAATAACAAATATTTTTATCCTAAACATGTTAAATGATAATGTAATGTATGTGATGCATTTACTATGATGTACTATATGCAATGATATGATGATGTAAAATGGTATGATGATGCTTAATGTAAAATGAACGTAATGTGGGAGATGACTTTATGATGTTATGCGAGTATGTATGCAATGGATTATCTATAATGCTTATGTACCTATTATGTATGATTATGCAGTAAATGAAAATATGAAGTGACTATGAAATGTCTATGCATAGGAATATTATGCGATGGTTTATGCGATGAATGCAATGTGATGGAAAAGAGTGGATGTAATGTAATAAAAATGGATGTGCTTATCTATGTAGAATGCTTATAATAACATGTTTATATGATGATGGAAATGCAATGTGTATGTTTCTTATATGATATGTTTATGAAATATGCTAATGATTTGTGGATGCAGGATTAATGACGATGATGATGATAATGATGATCAACTGTCATAGTACCTTGTTAGTGTGATAAGCAAGAAGGGATGAAAGAGAAGAAGTCATTTCAACAAGACACAAGATGATGAATATGCAAATGATGATGATTACTTTTTGAGGAGTTGGGATTTTCAAAGGGCCAATTTTCTTATGTTTGATAACACACGTGGTACGATGCATCAAGGTATAGAGAACCAGGATGGCATTGTAGCTAGTGTGATGGACTTTGACTCAACAAATAGATAGGAGTATCCTTGTTCACTCTTGACATACAAAAACCTTGCTAGGATGCACTTTAGAAGTTTCAAACACCTCAGACCAAAACACGAAAAGGTATAACCTATCAATGCAATAGTCAACAAGTTGCGCAAAACTTCATACATACCTAACAAAGCAAGTATTTGCCAAGGTTATATTATAAGAATGTCCAACAAGCACAAAAGAAAAAAGATAATGATCATTGCCCCATTCCTATTTCTCTAAATCCTTTGCTCAGATATCATCAAGAGGTCCTTGGAATGAGCGCAACAAGATAAGTCAAAAGATAAAGATAGAGTAAACAAACAAGTTGATGTTCTCCAATACCGCTAAGCAAAAGGGGATGTGTTTTTAAGGATAAGAACCAAAACTATAGCCAAAAGATAATGTCCATTGTAGGAAGGATACATCCTAGGACATGTTAGTGGATGGTAGCATGTCATTTCATTTATCCAAAGTGTTCTTTCAAATGATTCATATGGGACCAAATGGATGATAGGTTATTGACACAAAGAGTTGACCAACTTGTTTACGTACTGACTTAGACCTAAGACTTGACATTTTGAGTTTTCACTTTTCACCTGCTAGACTTGTTTCTAACTATTTCAGCAAAGGTTGAGGATGACGATCAGTTTATTATGAGTGGTGTTTATTGTGGGTGCAAGCGAGATGAGATGGATGGATTTTTTCAAATATTTGGATGTTTTTGACATTTTGCAATGTTTTGAGGTTGTTTTCGGTATTTTCAATATTTTACAAATGTTTTGGGGTTTTCTGATATTTTGACCAAGAGACTAACCTAAAGACCTATCCTAGGGGCCTCGGGGGCTGATCAACATATTAGCCTTGCCTATGTTATGCACGCAGAGACCACGTAGTTCGACTGATGACTTGACTGATTTACAAATGACAATACACATGGTGAGATGTTAGTTTATTATGACGAACTACTAAAGGACGAACCTAAGTGTCTCGGGGGATGATCAAAGATCAACCTTTCCTACGTTCAAGGCTGAGAGACCCGTAGTTCAATTGACAACTTGACCAATTTATAGATGACGATACACATGGTAAGATGTCAGTTTATTATGACAGACTCATAAAGGACTGACCTAAGTGTCTCGAGGGATGATCGAAGATCAACCTTGCCTACGTTCAGGGCTTATAGACCCGTAGTTCAACAAGACGACTTTGTTTTTGACTGTTTGATTAACTTTTTGACCTATTTTTGGGATTTTGATATGTTTTGATTTTTTTGGATTTTGTGATTTTTTTATGTTTTTGGATTTTCTTGATGTTTTAGGACTTTTAAGAATATACACAAATTCGATCTGATGAGAACATGCCCCCAACGTGATGCAATAGACTACTCCGATAAAGGCAGGATAAGCTGACCTTGAGGATGGGCTGAGTAGTACTAGGAGGGATCATGATACGAAAATAGGACCAAGCTATGGTGCAGATGCGAGTGGATGAGTGATGGATGGACATCCGAATGTGATGGATGATGGAAGCGTGATAGATGGGTGATGCAAAACAAGCCATAAAGATACTAGTGGATGGAAGGTGCTTATTTACACAAGGCACCTGTTTTCCAGGTTTTCACCAAGGTACTTGTCCAAAGTGCCACCGAAGTGGTTTTCAATAGAGGACGATTTTTCTCTTTACTATTTTTGATCCTTTTCTGATTTTCTTCTTCTTTTTTATAGATTTTTCACTTCTTTTTTTTTGTCACCAAGACGCCTGTTTTCTAGGTTTTTGCCGAGGTAACCATTTTTTTAGGACATTTTCTAATTTTTTTTATTTTTTTTATTTTTTGGTTCTATACCTTGAAAGATTCAGGCATAAAACTTTTTGTGATGAGAGCTATTCATGGGCTCTTGCAAAGGTTCCCCTTCAGGTGTTGATAATTGATATGCCCTTGACTTATAACTTGCTGTGATGAAAAATGGTCCCAACCAATTGGGTTCAAATTTTCCTTTGCTACTTGGATTTGGGACATTCTTCTGATTCTCTTTTTATACTACTCTCTTAGACTTGGAAAGTCCTGCATTTGATTTTCTTATTATAGCTCCTTTTGAGTCTATTTTGATAGACTTGAAAATGATTCAAATCATCTATACATTGCTCATCTAGTAGTTCTAGCTCATTCAATCTTGATACTCAGTACTCTTCATCTATGATGAGGTTTTGCAGTGATATCCTAAGTGATGGGAGCTTGATCTCAATGGGGAGTACTGCTTTTGATCCATAGACCAGGGAGAAAGGATGGCACCAGTGGGTGTGTAGATACTAGTTCGATAGGCCCAGAGGGAAGGATTAAGCTACAGATGCCAGTCACGACCTGCGTCATTGACTATTTTCTTGAGGATTTTCAAAATGGTTTTGTTTGTAGCTTCTGCTTGGCCATGTCCTTGGGGATAGTATGGGGTGGAGAAGCGATGTTCAATTTTAATTTTTTTGCATAAGTCGCAAACCTCCTAATTCTTAAATGGTGTCCCATTATCTGAGATAATGGCTTGTGGAACACCATAGCGACAAATGAGATAGTTCAGGATGAACTTTGATAACTGCTTCCCAGTTATATACATCATGGGTATGGCTTCCACCCACTTAGTAAAGTACTATGTTGTGGTTATGATGAATTTGTGGCCGTTAGATGAAGTGGGCATGATTTTTCCAATGAGATTGAGTCCCCACTGCGAAAAGGGCCATGGTGTGATGATGGGATGAAGCTCTTGAGTTGGAGCATTGATGAGGTCCCCATGCTACTAACATTGTAGACACCTTCTGGCATAGTCATGTGCTTCTCTTTCCATTGTGGGCCAATAATACCCCATCCTTAGCGGTTTCTTGGCTATGGTCATTCCACTCAAGTGTGAACCACAGATACCGTTATGTACTTTAGTTAGAGCAGTTAATGCCTCCTCAACATTTAAGCAACATAGTAGGGTTCCTTCTATGCTTCTATGATACAGGGTATCTTATAGGATGATGAATTTGGATGCCTTTTTTATAAAGGTTCATTTTAGGGTTGAAGGTAGGTCGACAGGTATAACTCCTATTCGAAGGTATGTATAAATGTCGTGGTACCAAGGATCATCGGGACCAATGATTTCACACAAGAATTCTGATTCTAGTACCTCGAATGCAGGCATGAGAAGTTGCTCTATCAGGAATTCATATTTTGGAACATTGTGAGGGATGTCTAGTAAGGATCCAATTGTTGCCATGGCATCTGTTGCTCTATTGTTGGCTCTAGGAATATGCTCAAATGTGATTTCAATGAAGGATTCTTTGAGAGTCTCCACCAATTTTTTGTATGGAGTGAGCTTATCATCCTTGGTCTGGTATTCATCATTCACTTGATTTATTATCAATTGAGTCTCTGTATACTTTGAGAGCTATAATGTTCCACTGCACTGCTATTCTGAGACCTATGGTTAAAGCCTCATATTCTGCAATGTTATTGGTGCAGGGAAATGTTAGTTTGTAGGATCTTGGTATGCAGCCCCTTGTGGGGTGATAAAGAAGACACCAACTTCTGATCCATGTTGCGTGTATGAGCCATCAAAGTACAGTTTCCAGTGGTCAGCTATGTTGAGATTGAAAATAGATTCATCTGGAAACTTTGAAATGAGAGGGTTCTCTGAATAGATTGGTGCTTCTGCAAGTTGATCTGCGATGACTTGGCCTTTGATTGCTTTCCGCTCCACATATTCAATGTCATATTCTGATAGTATCATCACCCATTTGGCCATTCTTCCCATGAGCATTGCTTTTGACAATAAGTACTTGAGAGGATCGATTTTGGTGATGAGTTTTATTTTGTGTGCCAACATGTAATTTCTAAATTTTTGTGATGCAAACACTACTACTAGGTATGCTTTCTCGATGAATAAATTGTTTAGCTCATGCCCAACCATTGTTCTACTAATGTAATAGATGGCCCTTTTTGTTCTGTTTTCATCATGCTGAGCTAGGAGAGCTCCAAGGGCTGTTGTTGTTGCTGATATGTAGAGAATTAATGGTTTTCTTGGGATTGGTGGCATTAAGATTGGTGGTGTAAGTAAAAATTATTTGATTTTATTGAATGCTTCTTCACATTTGTTATCCCATTTGTACACTACTCCCTTCTGAAGTAGGTGAGAATATGGGTTATTTTTGTCTGCCAACTATGCTATGAACCTTCGAATGGATTGAAGCCTTCCTTGGAGACCTCTCAATTGCTTTAATGTTTTTGGTGCCTCCATCTCAAGGATTGCTTTTACCTTTTTTGGATCTACCTCGATACCTCTCATTGACACTACATATCCTAGCAGCCTTCCTGATTGTATGCCGAAGATGCACTTCTTTGGGTTTAATCTGATCTTGTACTCCTCCAGCCTGTCAAAAATGGCACTTAAGGTTGCTATGTGATCTTTTCTCTTTTTGGATTTGGCTAGAATTTCATCAACATAATCTTCGACTGTCTTATGGATCATGTCATGTAATATCAATGTCATGGCCCTTTGGTATGTTGGTCCTACATTCTTTAGGCTGAATGGCATCATATTCTAGCAGTAAGTCTCCCATGGACAAGTGAAAGTCATCTTATGTTGGTCCTCTTTAGCTATCATGATCTGATTGTATCCTAAGAATCTGTCCATTAGTGACAACATTTCATGTCCAACTGTCATGTCTACTATCATGTCAATGTTTAGAAGTGGGAAGTCATCTTTTGGACATGCTTTATTCAAGTCCCTAAAGTTTGTGTAGATTCTAATGCCCCCATCAGGTTTTGAAACAGGTACCAAGTTTGACACCCATTTTGGATAATCTATTGGTCAGATGAATCCCGCATCTAATAGCTTTTTTAGCTCCATTTTCACTAATAAGGCAATTTGAGGGTGCATTTTTCAAAGCTTCTGTTTAACAAGTTTTTCTTTTGGATATTCTGCTAAGTGGTGAACTATGATTTCTAGATCGAGTCCTGGCATGTCAGCATAGCTCCATGCAAAGTTTATCTATCTATCTCTTAGGAAGGCTACTAGGAGCTCTTGTTCCTTTGATAGTAATGACTCCACATAGAATGTGATGTGCAGGGTTTCATCTGTTCCTAGATTGACCGGATTGCACCTTTCTACCAAGACTGCTGATTTTTCTTGATGAATAGCTCTAAAAGGAAGATTGAATCCCCCATCCTTGGGCATCTCTGAGAGATTTTCACCATTGGATGCATCCTTTCTTTTTACTTTTTTCTAGTCGGAGAGTGTCACAGTGTGGTTTTCACTCAAGGACTTAGATATTATTCTTAATTTTTCACTTTTGCGATTGATGGATTCAATTGTTTCCCCATAATAGGCATGTGTATCTAGCTCGATTATGAACCATGCTTTGTGGTCCCCACATGGAATGTTATCCCCCCAGTCCCATGAATTCTGAGAGTGCCTCATCATTTTTGAATGTATCGAGAATTGGTGCTCATCATTGGTTGTAGTCGATGAGTTGGGGATATACTAGGTGGATCTCATGATTTTGGTGGTCTGATTCAAAAGATAGGGTGCTAATCATGCAAAGAGTGGTATCCTACAATAGCCTAGGTAAGTTGGTCATGGGATCCTCATCATCACTACTACTATAGACATCGGTTATGTCAAATGTGAAGTTATCTATGATGCAACTAGTAGATACTGGTAATCATAGTTCTGCTGCAATTGGCTAAGGAGGATTATTAACCCTTCTAATTGGAGGACTTCGGCCACATATGGATATACTCAAAGGGGTACATCTAAGACCAATATTTTTTACCGCTCGCATCTCTGAAATGATAGGTATTATAAGCCCATTGTCATTTTTCCCAAGTCTTTAATTTCTATCATAGCCCATTGCAAGCATCATTTGCAAACCCTTACTTCTATCATCCATTGGGAAATTAGCTACTGGTCTTTCATCTTAATATACCATATGAGATGGATCTACCTCAATAACTTCTTGGCCAATATCTCCCCAACTTGTAAAGTTGGGATAGTCTTCAGGAGACGTTTGAGATGTGGAGGCTTCATTTATTTATGGGCGTCCTCGTGATCTAGGAGATTGTGGTAACTCTCCTACCAAAAAATCATTTTTAGGGATCATGTAGTTTCCACAACTATTATCTTGGATGATGACCTTAATGTCAGAAATGGTGGGAATGGTGGGAGTGATGGGTGTCTCTGTCACAGAAGTGGATGCGAGAGTGGCAGGATCAATGTATGGTGTAGATGGACCCTCATCATTTTTTGGTACCTAGGGGATTTTATAGTACTTTGCTTCAAGGCTTTTGCAATAGGAGAAGGGTTTGGGATCTCCATGGATGATGACTTCTTGTACCTCATGTGTGAATTTCACACATTGATGGAAAGTTGACGCTACTGCCTTCATTGAATGAATCCATGGACATCCCAAAAGGATGTTATATGACAAGTCAAGGTCTAGGACCTAATAAGTGGTTTCCATGATAGCAGGCCCTACTTGAATAAGGATTTTGATCATGCCTTGGGATACTCTTTCTTGATCATCATATGCTCTTATTGTGATACCCTTTCCTTTGTCAATAGAATCCTCCAAGATTTTTAATTGTTTGATGAGCTTGAGAACACAAATATTCAAGCTCACACCTCCATCCACCAAGACCCTTTTGACTTTTCTTTTTTGTACTATGACTTCTAAGTGGAGCACACGGTTGAGAGATGGTTGAGAGGGGAAATCCTAGTAGGAGAATGTTAGGAGATTGGGCGTAATGATATTTCCGACCATAGCTTGGAATTGTTTCGCATCAAGATCTGTGAGGACAGTGGATGAAGCCAACGTTTCCTCAAGGATTTTCTTATGGTCCAATGAGATTTTTAGTAACTCCATGATGGATATTTTTGCAAGCGTTCTTTTGATCTGATCTAGGACATTGTAGCCATTGGGGACAGATCTAGATACAGGGACTCTTTTTGGCTGGGATGATCCTGCGATGGTAACTTTGCCACCTCTTGCAGTGACTCCACAATCGGCATGGGCGCCTTTGATGGTGATGACTGTGCAGTATTCATCTAGGGAGCCGATGACAGTTTCATACACATGATTCATGTTTGTGTGGGTTCATTTCCCCTTATCAGTGTTATTATTCCCTTTATTGCCATGGTTAGGCATCAGATTCGTGTATATCTTAAGGTCTTGGTTTCTTGTTGGTTGTTCCACGTTTATAATTCTTTGATCGATGAGATCTTGAATTATTTTTTTAGCCTCATACAACCGCTTTTGGTATGCCCTTTGATTTTTATGGAAGTCACAAGTTGATTCTCATTATACCAAGGAGGTTTCACATCCATTTTGGTAATTTCATATAGGTGGAGCTTTGATTGGTTTTTCGCTTATCAACTTCTTCATGATGACTTCATGGTTCCGCTTAGAGCGTGTAATTTTTTGGGATAGTTCTTTATTCCATTAGGGTGGTCCCCTTGATCATTGAGATTGTTAATTGCTTGATTTTTGTTTATTGTTGTATTGCAACTTGATGATTGTTTCTCGTGTTCGATTTTACTTGTGGTGGGTGTATTTTGCATGGGCACTCATGACCACTTTGGCATAGACAACACCATCATTAGTAACATTTTTTTTCCTTTCCCACATGTGAGTTTTATCATTATAATTGGCAGGTGGGAAGTTGTTTTTTTGTTCGGGGTATGAGGTTGATCCTGTGGGTTGTGTCATAAGGGCTCATTCGATGTTGAGTGCCTTAGAGATCAACTAGTCATATGTGGTGTTCCCTTGTACCTTGAGATGAAATTCCAAGAGGTCGTCAAGGTTGGATATAATGGTGCAAACTTGTTGTTCCTCGGGCATGGTCCATTTGCTCCGATTGGCCTTGGATCACCATCGTTGTAGGAATGAAGTGAATGATTCATTCTTTC
>VDFB02193867.1:250019133-250036433 GCA_007258455.2 Sequoia sempervirens
TGAGAGAAAAAATGCCAATATATTTCCCCCTCGAGAGACTGGATGAAAATTTCAATTTTTGGGTGATCTCGCGAAAAAAGAGGACAAGGTGCCCGACAAGTCCAAAAAGGCTTCAGGAAAACAAAAATGTGTCTAAAAGCAACAAATCGATGTAAAACGGGCTTCAACTGGAAAAAAATAGGTTCAAGGGTCCAAAACCCTAGTAGGATAGCCAATTAGGGTGAAAAAACACTAATTTTCAAGCTTAAAAAAGCTCTGAGGGGTCACTTTCAATTCATTTTCAGACACAGCCATCTAGCAACCTTGAGATTTGAGCTTTGACCTCCTGGTGATATGGCCCAATGACAACTCCCGATGCATAATTCTGACCGAGTCCGGACATACCAGCAGCCACCCGGCATTGGGGCACCTGTAAGTGATCCTTGAGTTTTATTTTTTGTTTTTAGCATTCATTTATTGCTTTCAAAGTTGATCATTCTACAGCGGCACTATATAGCGCCGCTCAAAAATAAAACTATGCTGCTTGGTGTTAGATTACACCGTGGTGGTGGAGTTTGGAGTTTGAAAATAAATTCCAAACTCCAACGCTGAGATCATGGCCGGCGAGGTCCTTTCCAAAGTGTGACATGGCAATGCGTTAATGACAGGAATCTTTTCAAACTGTTCTGCTCAGAAGGAAAGTGCACTGCGGTGGTGTGCTTTCAGCATTTTGTGCCCCAATATCATAGTTTGATAAAAATCAAACTATGACGCCTTCATGGATAGTGACGCTGGAGTGGTTTCTTGGATGCCTGACAAAAAAAAAATCAAAATTTAACATGATGACCCTTCCTAACATAGGATGCAGCAAGGGAGCTCTATTCCTGAGAGCATAGGTCTTGGGATCTCATTGGTTACTTGCGGGACCTTAGTGACAGAGATCAGGATCGACTATGAAACATAGGGTTGTGGTACATCGCCTACGCATTGCCCATTCACACCCACCTTGAGATGATGTCAGCACTTGCTGCGAGATGGCACAACGAGACCTCTTCTTTCCACCTTCCCATCAGCAAGGCCACCGTCACCTTGGAGGACATTTGGTGCATCTTGAGATTGTTGATTCATGGTCGATGTGTCATTTTTGATATAGATGAGGGGCATAATTCTTGTCACACAATCCTCGCCTAAGAGGACATTGTCATTTGTGAGGGGCTGATTAAGCTTGAGCGTCATAGGGCTCTGGTCCCTCCCTTCCACTTGGTTGTTGCGGCAATTATTTCAAGTCTCATTGCCCCAAATTGATAAGTCCAATACTTTAGTCCCGGTTGGGGACTCTGCTGGAAGCGCATGGTGATGCGTGACAGGCCTACTCATTTTTCTTGGGGATGGTTCTTCTTGCGTCACTATACAGAGATCTTCATGAGTACATCTATCTGGATGGTAGAGCACTCAGAGTAGGCATCACACTCCTCCACGTATGGGCGTGGGAGCACATTGTTGTCCTTCGGTCATAGGTTGTTACAATTTTGATGAGGCCTGATGACCCCCTCGTATGGCACTATAGAGGTGGTGTGTCCTTCACACACATGGGAAAGCATGAGATTCCCTATTGGAGGAGGGTCCTAGATGAGATGCAGGTGTTTATATGGTGTCTGTACCTTGGTTGGCTCGAATGGGCCAACGTTGCACATCAGATTTTCTATTCTCGCCGGGACCACTTCATGTAGGGGCGAGAGCACATGATGATAGAGAGAGATATGCCCGGGCATGTTTAGTGCCAGTTCGGTGAGCCTCAAGATTATCCAGATGATGATTATGTGGCCGTATTTTCTTGCACCATGTCACAAGTTTCATGGGGGCAATACATTCCTACTTCTGAGGCTGGTGGACAACTTTAGACACTTGGTGGCTCGGCCATGGGCTTATGATCAAGGGCCTACAGATCCAAGCATCATACAAGCATACAACGATTGGTTCTGACCTCCCCTATGTTTGACAGTTCTAGGAGCATTCCCAGATCAGTGGAGGGTGAGAGGTAGAGGGAGAGGATGAGGACGGAGGGATGGTGCACGATAGGACCAGCTGGTGGGGCCCCCAGCTCAGCCAGTTCAACTAGGTCAGGGCGACATGCAAATGCAGGATCAGCAGTAGGTGTCGGCTAGGTAGCAAGGGCAGGAAGGTGCACCACCACAAGCTGGGGGTGAGGATCAGCCTCAGCCATAGCCTCCACGAGCATAACTAGCAGGGTACATGGATCCCTAAGATACATTGATTGCACAGCTGCAGGCCCAGGTGCAAACTTTGACAAGGGAGAGAGATCAGGAATGGACCAAGAGGGACTAGGTTAGGGCCGAGAGGGACCAGTCCATACTACATAGATAGGCCACAGAGCTACAGGCGGGCACAGAGATGGGCCAGCGACAACAGTTGGAGAGCATCACAGCCTCCTCCTCTCAAACCACAATGTCCATTAGGTCTTACAGGGAGGTCATCTGAGAGGCAAATTATTACCGCATGCACTATCATCAGATCGTGCCTAGAGCATAGTGGCCCCCAAACTACTCGTCGCGGACCAACCATAGACTAGTAGAGGGTCACGGTGATAGGGGCGAGGGTAGCAGACAGGATGGGTAGACCTTAACCAAGATGATACTTTTTGTGCCTTATGGGCTCTTTTTTATAGCCTGATGGGCCTTTTTGTACTGATTGACATACATGTACAGTGATCTGATTTTGTACTATGACAGTTATTCGATGATGATATATATATATGAAATGATGATTTTGATACGATGTGATGTGTATCATTTATTTATGCATGTATGGATGATTCTACTTCTTTATGCTGTGCAATGATGTTATGGTGTTATATGATGTATTTATGGATGCCTTTATTTCTGATGATATATGCATTATGTAATGATTATGACTAACCAATCTATATTACGTTGTTGACATGCTACAATCTATATGATGATTTGAAATGATATGATATGTAATATGCAATATGAAAAATGATATGGAAATGATCTATGGTGTATACGTGAAATGGTGTGGATGTACGCTTTGCATGTAATGGATTTTTATGTTTCTATTTATGCTTATAATGATGTAAAATGATTTATGCAATGAAATGAAAAAAATGATTGTGATGTTATTTATGAGATGATATGGATGATTAGTGGATGATATAATGCAATGTAAATGCAATGGTCGTGTTTTATATGATATGTATTGATGATGCAAATGAGATGGTTTTAAGATGCTTAGAATAACAAATATTTTTATCCTAAACATGTTAAATGATAATGTAATGTATGTGATGCATTTACTATGATGTACTATATGCAATGATATGATGATGTAAAATGGTATGATGATGCTTAATGTAAAATGAACATAATGTGGGAGATGACTTTATGATGTTATGCGAGTATGTATGCAATGGATTATCTATAATGCTTATGTACCTATTATGTATGATTATGCAGTAAATGAAAATATGAAGTGACTATGAAATGTCTATGCATAGGAATATTATGCGATGGTTTATGCGATGAATGCAATGTGATGGAAAAGAGTGGATGTAATGTAATAAAAATGGATGTGCTTATCTATGTAGAATGCTTATAATAACATGTTTATATGATGATGGAAATGCAATGTGTATGTTTCTTATATGATATGTTTATGAAATATGCTAATGATTTGTGGATGCATGATTAATGACAATGATGATGATAATGATGATCAACTGTCATAGTACCTTGTTAGTGCAATAAGCAAGAAGGGATGAAAGAGAAGAAGTCATTTCAACAAGACACAAGATGATGAATATGCAAATGATGATGATTACTTTTTGAGGAGTTGGGATTTTCAAAGGGCCAATTTTCTTATGTTTGATAACAGATGTGGTACGATGCATCAAGGTATAGAGAACCAGGATGGCATTGTAGCTAGTGTGATGGACTTTGACTCAACAAATAGATAGGAGTATCCTTGTTCACTCTTGACATACAAAAACCTTTCTAGGATGCACTTTAGAAGTTTCAAACACCTCAGACCAAAACACAAAAAGGTATAACCTATCAATGCAATAGTCAACAAGTTGCGCAAAACTTCATACATACCTAACAAAGCAAGTATTTGCCAAGGTTATATTATAAGAATGTCCAACAAGCACAAAAGAAAAAAGATAATGATCATTGCCCCATTCCTATTTCTCTAAATCCTTTGCTCAGATATCATCAAGAGGTCCTTGGAATGAGCGCAACAAGATAAGTCAAAAGATAAAGATAGAGTAAACAAACAAGTTGATGTTCTCCAATACCGCTAAGCAAAAGGGGATGTGTTTTTAAGGATAAGAACCAAAACTATAGCCAAAAGATAATGTCCATTGTAGGAAGGATACATCCTAGGACATGTTAGTGGATGGTAGCATGTCATTTCATTTATCCAAAGTGTTCTTTCAAATGATTCATATGGGACCAAATGGATGATAGGTTATTGACACAAAGAGTTGACCAACTTGTTTACGTACTGACTTAGACCTAAGACTTGACATTTTGAGTTTTCACTTTTCACCTGCTAGACTTGTTTCTAACTATTTCAGCAAAGGTTGAGGATGACGATCAGTTTATTATGAGTGGTGTTTATTGTGGGTGCAAGCGAGATGAGATGGATGGATTTTTTCAAATATTTGGATGTTTTTGACATTTTGCAATGTTTTGAGGTTGTTTTCGGTATTTTCAATATTTTACAAATGTTTTGGGGTTCGATAGTACGACCAAGAGACTAACCTAAAGACTATCTATAGGGGCCTCGGGGCGTCGACATATTAGCCTTGCCTATGTTATGCTTACCTTGAGACCGTGGATTCGGCCCGATGACTGACTAGACACAAATGACAATACACATGGTGAATGTTAGTTTATTATGACGGACTACCGCCAAACCTAAGTGTCTCCGAGGATGATCGAATCCAACGCACTTCGTTCAAAGGCGCGAAGACCATAGTTCAGTGATATGACTTAATTTATAGATGATGATACACATGTAGTGCAGGCTGTCAGTTTATTATGACAAACTCTAAAGGACTAACCTAAGTGTCTTGAGGGATGATCGAAGATCAACCTTGCCTACGTTCAGGGCTTAGAGACCCGTAGTTCGACAAGAAGACTTTGTTTTTAACTGTTTGATTAACTTTTTGACCTATTTTTGGGATTTTGATATGTTTTGATGTTTTTTGGATTTTGTGATTTTTTTATGTTTTTGGATTTTCTTGATGTTTTAGGACTTTTAAGAATATACACAAATCTGATCTAATGAGAACATGCCCCCAACGTGATGCAATAGACTACTCCGATAAAGGCAGGATAAGCTGACCTTGAGGATGGGCCGAGTAGTACTAGGAGGGATCATGATACGAAAATAGGACCAAGCTATGGTGCAGATGCGGGTGGATGAGTGATGGATGGACATCTAAATGTGATGGATGATGGAAGCATGATAGATGGGTGATGCAAAACAAGCCATAAAGATCTTGGTGGATGGAAGGTGCTTATTTACACAAGGCACCTGTTTTCCAGGTTTTCACCAAGGTACTTGTCCAAAGTGCCACCGAAGTGGTTTTCAATAAAGGGCCGATTTTCTCTTTACTATTTTTTATCCTTTTAGATTTTTTTCTTCTTTTTTTTTTATAGATTTTCACTTCTTCTTTTTTGTCACCAAGGCCTTTTGTTTTCCCTGAGTTTTGCCGAGGTAACCATTTTTTTAGGAAATTTTCTAATTTTTTTTATTTTTTTTATTTTTTGGTTCTATACCTTGAAAGATTCAGGCATAAAACTTTTTGTGATGAGAGCTATTCATGGGCTCTTGCAAAGGTTCCCCTTCAGGTGTTGATAATTGATATGCCCTTGACTTATAACTTGCTGTGATGAAAAATGGTCCCAACCAATTGGGTTCAAATTTTCCTTTGCTACTTGGATTTGGGACATTCTTCTGATTCTCTTTTAATACTAGTTCTTAGACTTGGAAAGTCCTGCATTTGATTTTCTTATTATAGCTCCTTTTGAGTCTATTTTGATAGACTTGAAAATGATTCAAATCATCTATACATTGCTCATCTAGTAGTTCTAGCTCATTCAATCTTGATACTCAGTACTCTTCATCTATGATGAGGTTTTGCAGTGATATCCTAAGTGATGGGAGCTTGATCTCAATGGGGAGTACTGCTTTTGATCCATAGACCAGGGAGAAAGCGATGGCACCAATGGGTGTGTAGATACTAGTTCGATAGGCCCAGAGGGAAGGATTAAGCTACAGATGCTAGTCACGACCTGCGTCATTGACTATTTTCTTGAGGATTTTCAAAATGGTTTTGTTTGTAGCTTCTGCTTGGCCATGTCCTTGGGGATAGTATGGGGTGGAGAAGCGATGTTCAATTTTAATTTTTTTGCATAAGTCGCAAACCTCCTAATTCTTAAATGGTGTCCCATTATCTGAGATAATGACTTGTGGAACACCATAGCGACAAATGAGATAGTTCAGGATGAAATTTGATAACTGCTTCCCAGTTATATACATCATGGGTATGGCTTCCACCCACTTAGTAAAGTACTATGTTGCGGTTATGATAAATTTTTGGCTATTAGATGAAGTGGGCATGATTTTTCCAATGAGATTGAGTCCCCACTGCGAAAAGGGCCATGGTGTGATGATGGGATGAAGCTCTTGAGCTGGAGCATTGATGAGGTCCCCATGCTACTAACATTGTAGACACCTTCTGGCATAGTCATGTGCTTCTCTTTCCATTGTGGGCCAATAATACCCCATCCTCAACAGTGTCTTGGCTATGGTCATTCCACTTGAGTGTGAACCACAGATACCGTTATGTACTTCAATTAGAGTAGTTAATGCCTCCTCAGCGTTTAAGCAACATAGTAGGGTTCCTTCTATGCTTCTATGATATAGGGTATCTTATAGGATGATGAATTTGGATGCCTTTTTTACAAAGGTTCATTTTAGGGTTGAAGGTAGGTTGACAGGTATAACTCCTATTCGAAGGTATGTATAAATTTCGTGGTACCAAGGATCACCGGGACCAATGATTTCACACATGAATTATGATTCTAGTACCTCAAATGCAAGCACGAGAAGTTGCTCTATTAGGAATTCATATTTTGGAACATTGTGAGGGATGTCTAGTAAGGATCCAATTGTTGCCATGGCATCTGTTGCTCTATTGTTGGCTCTAGGAATATGCTCAAATGTGATTTCAATGAAGGATTCTTTGAGAGTCTCCACCAATTTCTTGTATGAAGTGAGCTTATCATCCTTGGTCTGGTATTCATCATTCACTTGATTTATTATCAATTGAGAGTCTATGTATACTTTGAGAGCTATAATGTTCCATTGCACTGCTATTCTAAGACACATGGTTAAAGCCTCATATTCTGCAATGTTATTGGTGCAGGGAAATGCTAGTTTGTAGGATCTTGGTATGCAGTCCCCTTGTGGGGTGATAAAGAAGACACCAAATTCTAATCCATGCTGCGTGTATGAGCCATCAAAGTACAGTTTCCAGTGGTCAGCTATGTTGAGATTGAAAATAGATTCATCTGGAAACTTTGAAATGAGAGGGTTCTCTGAATAGATTGGTGCTTCTGCAAGTTGATCTGTGATGACTTGGCCTTTGATTGCTTTCTGCTCCACATATTCAATGTCATATTCTGATAGTATCATCACCCGTTTGGCCATTCTTCCCATGAGCATTGCTTTTGACAATAAGTACTTGAGAGGATCGATTTTGGTGATGAATTTTATTTTTTGTGCCAACATGTAATTTATGAATTTCTGTGATGCAAACACTACTACTAGGTATGCTTTCTCGATGAATAAATTTTTTAGCTCATGCCCAACCATTGTTCTACTAATGTAATAGATGGCCTTTTTTGTTCTATTTTCATCATGCTGAGCTAGGAGAGCTCCAAGGGCTATTGTTGTTGCTGATACGTAGAGAATTAATGGTTTTCTTGGGATTGGTGGCATTAAGACTGGTGGTGTAAGTAAAAATTATTTGATTTTATTGAATGCTTCTTCACATTTGTTATCCCATTTGTATGCTACTTCCTTCTGAAGTAGGTGAGAATATGGGTTATTTTTGTCTGCCAACTATGCTATGAACCTTCGAATGGATTGAAGCCTTCCTTGGAGACCTCTTAATTGCTTTAATGTTTTTGGTGCCTCCATCTCAAGGATTGCTTTTACCTTTTTTGGATCTACCTCGATACCTCTCATTGACACTATATATCCTAGCAGCTTTCCTGATTGTATGCCAAAGATGCACTTCTTTGGGTTTAATCTGATCTTGTACTCCTCCAGCTTGTCAAAAATGGCACTTAAGGTTGCTATGTGATCTTTTCTCTTTCTGGATTTGGCTAGAATTTCATCAACATAATCTTCAACTGTCTTATGGATCATGTCATGTAATATCAATGTCATGGCCCTTTGGTATGTTGGTCCTACATTCTTTAGGCTGAATGGCATCATATTCTAGCAGTAAGTCTCCCATGGACAAGTGAAAGTCATCTTATGTTGGTCCTCTTTAGCTATCATGATCTGATTGTATCCTAAGAATCTGTCCATTAGTGACAACATTTCATGTCCAACTGTCATAATACTATCATGTCAATGTTTAGAAGTGGGAAGTCATATTTCAGACATGCTTTATACAAGTCTTTGAAGTATGTGCAGATTTTGATGCCCCCATTAGGTTTTGAGACAAGCACCAAGTTTGACACCCATTTTGGATAATCTATTGATTAAGTGAATCGCATCTAATAGCTTTTTTAGCTCCATTTTCACTAATAAGGCAATTTGAGGGTGCATTTTTCAAAGCTTTTGTTTAACAAGTTTTTCTTTTGGATATTCTGCTAAGTGGTGAACTATGATTTCTAGATCGAGTCCTAGCATGTCAGCATAGCTCCATGTGAAGTTTATCTATCTCTCTCTTAGGAAGGCTACTAGGAGCTCTTGTTCCTTTGATAGTAATGACTCCGCATAGAATGTGATGTGCAGGGTTTCATCTATTCCTAGACTGACCGGATTGCACCTTTCTACCAAGACTGTTGATTTTTCTTGATGAATAGCTCTAAAAGGAAGATTGAATCCCCCATCCTTGGGCACCTCTGAGAGATTTTCACCATTGGATGCGTCCTTTCTTTTTACTTTTTTCTGAGTGGTACTTACAGTGGTTTTTCCTCAAAGGACTTAGATATTAATGTAATTTTTCACTTTTGCGTGATGATTCAATTGTTTCCCCATAATAGAATGTGTATCCTTTCGATTATGAACCATGCTTTGTGGTCCCCATGGAATATTATCTGAGTCCATGGTCGAGAGTGCCTCATCATTTTGAATGTAGCTCCAATTGGTACTCATGTAGTTAAGTTGTAGGAAGATAGATGGTTAGGGATATACTGATGAGATCTCATGATTTTGGTAGTACGATTCAAAAGATAGGGTGCTAATCATGCAAAATTAGTATCTACAATAGCCTAAATTGGTGTAGGATCTCTGTCACTACTCTGAGATGTTGGTTATGTGTCAATGTGAAGTTATCCATGATGCGACTTGTAGATGTTTGTGTCATAGTTACTTCACAGGTTGGCTAGGAGGATTATGTACCTTATGGCGGAGGACTTGTACGCAGTATGGATTTGCTTTTCGAGAGGTACATCCAAGACCCAATGACTACCTTCGCATCTCCGGAATGATAGGTATTATAAGCCCATTGTCATTTTTCCCAAGTCTTTGATTTCTATCATAGCCCATTGCAAGCATCATTTGCAAACCCTTACTTCTATCATCCATTGGGAAATTAGCTACTGGTCTTTCATCTTAATATAGCATATGAGATGGATCTACCTCAATAACTTCTTGGCCAAGATCTCCCCAGCTTGTAAAGTTGGGATAGTCTTTAGGAGACGTTTGAGATGTGGAGGCTTCATTTATTTACGGGCGTCCTCGTGATCTAGGAGATTGTGGTAACTCTCCTGCCACCAAAAAAATCATTTTAAGGGGATGATGTGGTTTCTACAAGCATTATCTTGGATGATGACGCAATGCGAAATGGTGGGAATGGGGTGATGAGTGTCTACGACCATGAGAAGTGGATAAGGAGTGGTGGGATCAATGTATGGTGTAGATAGACCCTCATCATTTTTTGGTACTTGGGGGATTTTATAGTACTTTGCTTCAAGGCTTATGCAATAGGAGAAGGGTTTGGGATCTCCATGGATAGTGACTTCTTGTCCCTCATGTGTAATTCTTTGCAGTGATGGAAAGGATTGATGCTCACGCTACTACCATTGAATGAATCCATGGACATCCCAGAAGGATATTATATGAAAATTCAAGGTCCAAGACTTGACAAGTGGCTTCCATGAGAGCCAACTCTACTTGAATAAGGATTTTGATCGTGCCTTGGGACACTCTTTCTTGATCATCATATGTTCTTATTGTGATACCACTTTCCTTTTGTCAATAGAATCTCCAAGATTTTTAATTGTTTGATGAGCTTGAGACACAGTTAAGCCAGCACCTCCATCCACAAGACCCTTTTTGACTTTCTTTTTTGTACTATGACTTCCCAAGTAGAACTTCTGATTGAGAGATGGTTGAGTGAAACTCTAAGCGGAAGAATTTTAGGAATTGGTCATGATATTTAAAACCATAGCTTTGGAATTGTTTACTTCAAGATCCATAGAGAGACGGTGGATATGACTAGCGTTTCCTCCAAGGATTTTCTTATGGTCCAATGAAGTTTAGTAACTCCATGATGGATATTTGCACTAATTCTTTGTTCAGTCTGGGACATTGTAGCCATTGGGGTGAGATCTAGATCAGCAGGACTGCTGGCTGGGGATGAATCTGCGATGTGTTTGTAGCCTCTTCCAGTGACTCCCCTGCAAGCCAGCATGGGTGCCTTTGATAGTGTGGCCATGCATTATTCATCTAGGGAGCGGCGGCGATTTCATACACATGATTTATTTGTGTGATTTCATTTCCCATGTCAGTGTTATTATTCCCTTTATTGCCATGGTTAGGCATCAAATTCGTGTGTATCTTAAGGTCTTGGTTTCCTGTTGGTTGTTCCACGTTTATAATTCTTTGATCGATGAGATCTTGAATTATTTTTTTTAGCCTCATACAACTGTTCATGGTATGCCCTTTGATTTTATGGAAGTCACAAAGTTGATTCTCATTATACCAAGGAGGTTTCACATCCAGTTCTTGGTAATTCTCATAGGTGGGAGCTTGATTAGTTTTTCGTTTATCAACTTCTTCATGATGACTTCAAGTGGTTCCGCCAGAGCGGTGTACTTTTTTTTGGGATAGTTCTTATTCCATTGGGGTGGTCCCCTTTGATCATTGAGATTGTTAATTGCTTGATTTTTGTTTGGTTGTTGTATTGCAGCTTGATGATTGTTTCAGTGTTCGATTTGGATTTGTGGTGTGGGTGTATTTTGGCATGGGGCACTGATGACCACTTTGGCATCGACAACACCATCATTAGTAACATTTTTTTCCCTTGCCCACATGTGAGTTTTATCATTGTAATTGGCAGGTGGGTGGTTGTTTTGTTGTTTGGGGTATGAGGTTGATCCTGCGGGTTGTGTCATAAGGGCTCATTCGATACTGAGTGCCTTAGAGATCAACTAGTCATATGTGGTGATCCCTTGTACCTTGAGATGAAATTCCAAGAGGCTATCAAGGTTGGATATAATGGTGCAAACTTGTTGTTCCTCGGGCATGGTCCATTTGCTCCAATTGGCCTTGGATCACCATCATTGTAGGAATGAAGAAAATGATTAATTCTTTCCTTGTTTCAGAGCTAAGAATTCTTCTAGACTGACATCCATTGCATTATTGCATGTGTAGTTTTTAATGAATGCATCTATAATTTCTTGGAATGTTCTGATGCCTATAGGTAGGTGAGAGAACCATTCCATAGCGTGGCCAACCAAACTCCTAGGTAATAGCCGAATCAGATAGGTATCATCGTATGTGACTTCCATGCAATGAACCTAGAATTCCCTGATGTGATCTTCAGGGTTTCTCGTCCCATGATATTTGTCAAACTTTGGGATCTCAAATCCCTTGGGGAATGGTTTCATCACAAGGCTCATGTCAAATGGATAGGGACACAAGTTGCTTGGTGTTTTTCTAGTTCTCCCTTATTGAAGATCAAGCACTTGTTGCGAGAGCAACCTGATTTGTGTCGTTACATCATTTTGCAGATCAAGGGGTGGGATGAAGGTGTTCTGGGGTGTTTCAATTGTGGGTTGAATGGGTGGATTGGTTGGTGTGTTATTTGATGGTATTTGCACATTCTGTCGAGATAGGTATGCTTGCACTTGCTGCTATATAAACAACGCTTGTTGTTGCTCTTGTTGTTTTTTGTGCTAAGATTGTTTCTTGTTGTTCCAACAACGCTTGTTGTTGGGCTGCCAATTGGGCTGCTTCTTGCTGCTCTTGATATTATTTTATTGCTTGCTAATATGCTTGTAATTGTGCTACTTGTTTTTATGCAAGAATTTGTGCATGTGCTTGTGCTTGATATTGGGCGTGCACTT
Source organism: Sequoia sempervirens (assembly GCA_007258455.2). NCBI lineage: Eukaryota > Viridiplantae > Streptophyta > Pinopsida > Cupressales > Cupressaceae > Sequoia > Sequoia sempervirens. The sequence continues at coordinate 250,031,754 of VDFB02193867.1, forward strand.
GAGCTTGAGCTTGTGCTTGTGCTGCTTGTGCTTGGGCTTGTGATTGTGCCACTTGTTGTTGTAATAGAATTTGGACTTGAGCATCATTTTATGCTTGTAATGCGACTTAGGCTGCTTGAGCGGCTTGTTTTTGTTGTTGTTGCAATAAAGCTTGGGCTTGTGTGGCCTGTTGCACTTGCTGTGCAATTTGGGCGGCTTGAGCATTTTGTGCTGCTTGTGCGGCTTGTTGGGCAGCTATTTGTGTGACTTTTTTCTTTTGCACTTGTAGGAATTCCTTTTGATAAGTAGCTTGGTGAGTAGCTTGCAATAACATGTTGTATTGGCTTGATAAATTTAAATTTGGTGGTGGTGAGCGGCTTGCAATAACATGTTGTATTGGCTTGATAAATTGAAATTTGGAATGCGTTTGTGGTGGTGGTGAGCGGTTATGTCGTGTTGGTGGATTGAGTGGTGGATGGTGTTGTCATGTTGGTGGTTTGAGTACTAAATAGTGTTGTCATGTTTGTGGTTTGAGTAGTGAATGGTGTTGTTGATGTGGTTGGTCCTTGAGAGACCATGTTTAGGGGGGTGGTTGATGTCACGATTGCTTGTGTAGTTGTCATTTGTTGTTGCAATATCGATGACAAGTTTTGAGAGTTTGGCGTGATGTTTTGATTGGTTCTGGAATGCTAGTTTGATTGATATTTGGTAAAGGTGGAATCCCCAAGCCAAGTATAGGTGTGGATAATGGTGGTAATGGTGGGAGGGGTGAAAATGTGAGGGGTGTGAGTTCTTGACAAAATGATGTGGTGTCAAAAATTCCCCCAGGTCCGAACATGTCACCTTTCTTTTGTGAATTTGTGAGGAGAGAAGTTTGAGGTGTTGTGTGGAAGGATGATGATGATGGATCATTATAGAAAGTGAGAGGGACATACTTATGTAACATATTTTGGGGAATATTTTGTTCCAAAATGGTATTTGCATCTAATTCTTGATTGTTAACAAGGGGGTGTGTTTGAATGGCATTAAGAAATGCATTTCCCTTATTAACATTGGGTTGGGTTGGAGCAAAAGATGTGATTTGTGGAATGTTTTGAGTCATGCTTTGGGATGGGGAGTGTGGATGAAATTAGAGGCATGGTCTCCAAAGGTGGTTCCACTATAGAGTTCACGTCGAAATCAGAAGGTAATTTGGCCCCTTGTTTTGCTAGTTCAAGCATGTATAGTGAAGGGTTAAGCCTCATCATGATGTTGATGATCTTATGGTTTTTCGGATTTTGGAGCATTTCAGTTATTTCTTCATATGACATCCCAAAGGTAACACTAATACATTTGATTGCAAAATACGATGAAATTATCCGACGAAATATGTAAAATTCGATGTTAGTTGGGTGCTTGTAAAATTTGATGTGTAATTTCCAATTTTTTGAAAGTTTATCCCCGATGTTCGACAAACCTAGGGTTCGTCGAAATGTCAACTATCAGTTTTGTCAAATTTTTGACAAACATGAAAATTTTTAAAAATCAAATTGTGGCCGACATAAAGAAAAGTGAGTTCACGCCTGATTTATTGCGACAGTGTTTTGCTCTACTTGAGACAGTTTGTGGAGAACTAAGGACGATTTTCTTGGGAAAAATCAGAAAAAATTCAAGAATATATCGCCAGGTTCAGGGTAGTCATTGTCTTTTTGCAGAATTCAATTGTAGAAATTATATTTGTAGTTCCAGGTTTGAAAATCATATTTTAAAAGCAACATCTCATCAGATTTCATTTTTAGAGGTTTAGGGTTTTGAGAATTTCATGTCCAGATTTTGTTGTGTGGAATCACCATAAGATCACAACCAAGGAACAGATTCTTGTGACTATAATTATGTGATCCATAACTCTATTGGTCATGTGGCACAGTTGTGCTATAACAAATACAGGATGCATTCATGTGTGACCCAAGTTTAATGTGGCTATGTTGTGATAGAAATGGAAGCACTCATATAATGTAGTTAATTCAGGTTGTATAATGTAGGTGTCAATCATCATTGGGTGCATTCAGGTTGTCCCAAGTTTAACAGGATAGGATGTAATTATAGCATGATCGAAGAGTGATTACCTCTTGCTGCAATAAAGAGCCTATAACTCTAGTTGAAATGCAGAGTGGTTGTATTATATCAATTATGTAGTGCATTCAAGCACAACCCATGTTTAATAGGCTATTCTAGAGAGTGATCAAGATTTTCTAAACCTTATGAATGTTACTTGACATATATTTGCATAATCTCAAATTCCTTCAGAGGCTTTTGAAGTATCAATGTATCCTATATAGGGTTTAGAATGATTTCTTTTAATTAAAAAAATAAATAAATGATGTATTTCCCTATAATTAGATAATGTGGAGATCTCCTAAATCTTCCCCAGCACACTATCCTCTTTGGCACTATATTCATTACTCCGGCTACTAGGTTTTTGCATGTGACATCTTTAATATCTTCATGACCGTGGATTTTAAATAGATCTCAATCTTTGCTTTAATCCTTTTCATGGTAACCCTTGAGTTCCATAATCCACCTTCAATCTCTTCTAAGAATGATGTCTTAAAGCTATACTACATGAGTATGCATATAAAGCATGTCCTTCACTTACCTTCCATTGTTTCCAAATTACTCACTAACTTGCTTAAAATGTTGCCTCCATAAGCACAATAGCATGTTTTAAAATCATGCTTGCCGATGAATTCAATACATTAAGGTCCTGCCTTTCATCAACAGATACAATAGTCTTTTTCTTACAAAACTCAAAGGCATTATAGAGGAATGCTAGCCCTGTAGAATTATTTAGTTAGTAATGCGATTGATTTTCTTGCACATTTACTAGCTGCTTCTTCCTTTAGAATTCGTGTTGCACCCTCGACTGCAATCTCAAAATGACTCATTCACTATCCTTGAAGATTCCTTTCATGAGCATCCTTCTATAAAATTAGAAAGCTATGCCTATAAGACTACCTACTTACTCTGAGGAGTTCATTGTTTCATGGTATTGTAGTTCTTAAGATCCTTCAACCTTATTGACACTACTTCATAGTCCACAAGGTATTATTCACTATTCTCCCATCTTTGGTGAGTCTCAAAACACTACTCAAACATGCAATCCACTACCTCTATTATACAGTATTAATGGCTAAGAAGAAACATTGAACCTATGATTACCACTATTACCTCATTTGGACAGCCATTCCCTGATTGCATTTGCCTTGTTTAACACTACCAAAAGCATTTGAAAAACCCTTAAGGTCAGCAAGGGGGTAAGGAAAATCATTGTTAAAATCTCCACTTTCCTATGCAAGATTTGAGCTTTATTATCTTGTCATTGCTTAGCCTGTTTTTGACTATCACATCTCAAGTGATTGTCATTCTTCTTACTGTAGATTGCATTTACAAATGTCACTAAGCTACATAGTGTGGTTGTTATTGGCTACAATCTTTAGATTGCAAGATTTTGTTATTACCTACAATGTCTCAATCTTTCTAGTATTGCAACCTCACTAATCCACTATAGTTATTGTTTATGTTTCTACGAAGGCCTAGGGGTTTGTACCTAATCATGCTCTTACCAATGCTTCTATTTTTTTTTTTTAGGGCTCTCTCAATGTTGAGGGCCCTAGGGATAAGCTCGTCATAAGAAGTGACACATTGCATCTTTAACTAAAAGGATAAATCCGTATTGACATTAGCAATGATGATTCTGACTTGTTGCTCCTTAGGAATGGGTCACTTACTCTTACTAGCTCGCTACCTCCATTGTTGTAGGAAGTTTGCGATCAAGTTCAATATTCTGATTTTAGGAGTCTTAACGATTGGAAATCATAGTAAAATCAGAATTTAATAAGTTTTGGAATTAGCATTGTAAAGTGTTTTTTGGGGTCATTAACTTCAGACTATCTTCTCTTTTGCAGGGGTGGTTGCATGCCAAATTTTTTTGGTGTAAAATATCAGAATTATTAGATTTTGTTACCTGTCTATGAATAAAAATTATTGGAGTGTGAGTTTGATATTTTTTGAAGATCTAAATAGTCAAACTTGGTAAAGAAAAATCATGTCAGATAATATTAGTCCAGAACAAAATGAAGAGACACTTGATAGATTGTGGGCTAGATTGAAAAGAAAGGGTGATGGGAAATGTTATTGTCCTTGCAATAATTGCAAGGGCTTAAAAACGAGATGACTTTTAATCACAATAGCTGAGAAACATTGTAGGCAGCATGGTCACATTGAAGGGGGGCATGATTATCGTCCATTGGTAAGTTGTTCATTATATGTGTTTATATTGATTGAATTTGTAAATGTTTATATTGTTTTAACATTATATATATATATATATATAATCACTTGATCATGATTATAGTTTATTTGTGTCTATCATTATTATAAAGGTGGGGTGCCCTAGGGCAGATGATATGGATTATCATGTCGGAGAGATATGGTTTTGCAAGCGGACGAACATGGAGCTATGAATATCGAAGTTGAAGTTAATGATCCTATGGAAGAAGATGATCATGCACCAGAAAAAACAGTTGAAGATGATGGTAAAAATACATTGATCCATGACACATTTAGTGGCGAGGAAGCTGATTATGGCTTGATCAAGATGACTTTGATGATGTTCATGATTTACGTATGACAAGGCATCTGCAGGCCTTTGTAAGAAGGCTC
>VDFB02193867.1:250036533-250061070 GCA_007258455.2 Sequoia sempervirens
TTTCTTCTTTTTTATAGATTTTTCACTTCTTTTTTTTTTGTCACCAAGACGCCTGTTTTCTAGGTTTTTGCCGAGGTAACCATTTTTTTAGGACATTTTCTAATTTTTTTTATTTTTTTTATTTTTTGGTTCTATACTTTGAAAGATTCAGGCATAAAACTTTTTGCGATGAGAGCTATTCATGGGCTCTTGCAAAGGTTCCCCTTCAGGTGTTGATAATTGATATGCCCTTGACTTATAACTTGCTGTGATGAAAAATGGTCCCAACCAATTGGGTTCAAATTTTCCTTTGCTACTTGGATTTGGGACATTCTTCTGATTCTCTTTTAATACTAGTTCTCAGACTTGGAAAGTCCTGCATTTTATTTTCTTATTATAGCTCCTTTTGAGTCTATTTTGATAGACTTGAAAATGATTCAAATCATCTATACATTGCTCATCTAGTAGCTCTAGCTCATTCAATCTTGATACTCAGTACTCTTCATCTATGATGAGGTTTTGCAGTGATATCCTAAGTGATGGGAGCTTGATCTCAATGGGGAGTACTGCTTTTGATCCATAGACCAGGGAGAAAGGAATGGCACCAGTGGGTGTGTAGATACTAGTTCGATAGGCCCAGAGGGAAGGATTAAGCTACAGATGCCAGTCACGACCTACGTCATTGACTATTTTCTTGAGGATTTTCAAAATGGTTTTGTTTGTAGCTTCTGCTTGGCCATGTCCTTGGGGATAGTATGGGGTGGAGAAGCGATGTTCAATTTTAATTTTTTTGCATAAGTCGCAAACCTCCTAATTCTTAAATGGTGTCCCATTATCTGAGATAATGGCTTGTGGAACACCATAGCGACAAATGAGATAGTTCAGGATGAACTTTGATAACTGCTTCCCAGTTATATACATCATGGGTATGGCTTCCACCCACTTAGTAAAGTACTATGTTGTGGTTATGATGAATTTGTGGCCATTAGATGAAGTGGGCATGATTTTTCCAATGAGATTGAGTCCCCACTGCGAAAAGGGCCATGGTGTGATGATGGGATGAAGCTCTTGAGTTGGAGCATTGATGAGGTCCCCATGCTACTAACATTGTAGACACCTTCTGGCATAGTCATGTGCTTCTCTTTCCATTGTGGGCCAATAATACCCCATCCTTAGCGGTTTCTTGGCTATGGTCATTCCACTCAAGTGTGAACCACAGATATTGTTATGTACTTTAGTTAGAGCAGTTAATGCCTCCTCAACATTTAAGCAACATAGTAGGGTTCCTTCTATGCTTCTATGATACAGGGTATCTTATAGGATGATGAATTTGGATGCCTTTTTTATAAAGGTTCATTTTAGGGTTGAAGGTAGGTCGACAGGTATAACTCCTATTCGAAGGTATGTATAAATGTCATGGTACCAAGGATCATCGGGACCAACGATTTCACACAAGAATTCTGATTCTAGTACCTCGAATGCAGGCATGAGAAGTTTCTCTATCAGGAATTCATATTTTGGAACATTGTGAGGGATGTCTAGTAAGGATCCAATTGTTGCCATGGCATCTGTTGCTCTATTGATGGCTCTAGGAATATGCTCAAATGTGATTTCAATGAAGGATTCTTTGAGAGTCTCCACCAATTTTTTGTATGGAGTGAGCTTATCATCCTTGGTCTGGTATTCATCATTCACTTGATTTATTATCAATTGAGTCTCTGTATACTTTGAGAGCTATAATGTTCCACTGCACTGCTATTCTGAGACCTATGATTAAAGCCTCATATTCTGCAATGTTATTGGTGCAGGGAAATGTTAGTTTGTAGGATCTTGGTATGCAGCCCCTTGTGGGGTGATAAAGAAGACACCAACTTCTGATCCATGTTGCGTGTATGAGCCATCAAAGTACAGTTTCCAGTGGTCAGCTATGTTGAGATTGAAAATAGATTCATCTGGAAACTTTGAAATGAGAGGGTTCTCTGAATAGATTGGTGCTTCTGCAAGTTGATCTGCGATGACTTGGCCTTTGATTGCTTTCCGCTCCACATATTCAATGTCATATTCTGATAGTATCATCACCCATTTGGCCATTCTTCCCATGAGCATTGCTTTTGACAATAAGTACTTGAGAGGATCGATTTTGGTGATGAGTTTTATTTTGTGTGCCAACATGTAATTTCTAAATTTTTGTGATGCAAACACTACTACTAGGTATGCTTTCTCGATGAATAAATTGTTTAGCTCATGCCCAACCATTGTTCTACTAATGTAATAGATGGCCCTTTTTGTTCTGTTTTCATCATGCTGAGCTAGGAGAGCTCCAAGGGCTGTTGTTGTTGATGATATGTAGAGAATTAATGGTTTTCTTGGGATTGGTGGCATTAAGATTGGTGGTGTAAGTAAAAATTATTTTATTTTATTGAATGCTTCTTCACATTTGTTATCCCATTTGTACACTACTCCCTTCTGAAGTAGGTGAGAATATGGGTTATTTTTGTCTGCCAACTATGCTATGAACCTTCGAATGGATTGAAGCCTTCCTTGGAGACCTCTCAATTGCTTTAATGTTTTTGGTGCCTCCATCTCAAGGATTGCTTTTACCTTTTTTGGATCTACCTCGATACCTCTCATTAACACTACATATCCTAGCAGCCTTCCTGATTGTATGCCGAAGATGCACTTCTTTGGGTTTAATCTGATCTTGTACTCCTCCAGCCTCTCAAAAATGGCACTTAAGGTTGCTATGTGATCTTTTCTCTTTTTGGATTTGGCTAGAATTTCATCAACATAATCTTCGACTGTCTTATGGATCATGTCATGTAATATCAATGTCATGGCCCTTTGGTATGTTGGTCCTACATTCTTTAGGCCGAATGGCATCATATTCCAGCAATAAGTCCCCCATGGACAAGTGAAATGCATCTTATGTTGGTCCTCTTTAGCTATCATGATCTGATTGTATCCTAAGAATTTTTCCATTAGTGACAACATTTCATGTCCAACTGTCATGTCTACTATCATGTCAATGTTTAGAAGTGGGAAGTCATCTTTTGGACATGCTTTATTCAAGTCCCTGAAGTTTGTGTAGATTCTAATTCCCCCATCAGGTTTTGAAACAGGTACCAAGTTTGACACCCATTTTGGATAATCTATTGGTCAGATGAATCCCGCATCTAATAGCTTTTTTAGCTCCATTTTCACTAATAAGGCAATTTGAGGGTGCATTTTTCAAAGCTTCTGTTTAACAAGTTTTTCTTTTGGATATTCTGCTAAGTGGTGAACTATGATTTCTAGATCGAGTCCTGGCATGTCAGCATAGCTCCATGCAAAGTTTATCTATCTATCTCTTAGGAAGGCTACTAGGAGCTCTTGTTCCTTTGATAGTAATGACTCCACATAGAATGTGATGTGCAGGGTTTCATCTGTTCCTAGATTGACCGGATTGCACCTTTCTACCAAGACTGCTGATTTTTCTTGATGAATAGCTCTAAAAGGAAGATTGAATCCCCCATCCTTGGGCATCTCTGAGAGATTTTCACCATTGGATGCATCCTTTCTTTTTACTTTTTTCTAGTCGGAGAGTGTCACAGTGTGGTTTTCACTCAAGGACTTAGATATTATTCTTAATTTTTCACTTTTGCGACTGATGGATTCAATTGTTTCACCATAATAGGCATGTGTATCTAGCTCGATTATGAACCATGCTTTGTGGTCCCCACATGGAATGTTATCCCCCAATCCCATGAATTCTGAGAGTGCCTCATCATTTTTGAATGTATCAAGAATTGGTGCTCATCGTTGGTTGTAGTCGATGAGTTGGGGATATACTAGGTGGATCTCATGATTTTGGTGGTCTGATTCAAAAGATAGGGTGCTAATCATGCAAAGAGTGGTATCCTACAATAGCCTAGGTAAGTTGGTCATGGGATCCTCATCATCACTACTACTACAGACGTCGGTTATGTCAAATGTGAAGTTATCTATGATGCGACTTGTAGATACTGGTAATCATAGTTCTGCTGCAGTTGGCTAAGGAGGATTATTAACCCTTATAACTGGAGGACTTCAGCCACATATGGTTATACTCAGAGGGGTACATCCAAGACCAATATTTGTTACCGCTTGCATCTCCGGAATGATAGGTATTATAAGCCCATTGTCATTTTTCCCAAGTCTTTGATTTCTATCATAGCTCATTGCAAGCATCATTTGCAAACCCTTACTTCTATCATCCATTGGGAAATTAGCTACTGGTCTTTCATTTTAATATAGCATATGAGATGGATCTGCCTCAATAACTTCTTGGCCAAGATCTCCCCAACTTGTAAAGTTGGGATAGTCTTTAGGAGACGTTTGAGATGTGGAGGCTTCATTTATTTATGAGCGTCCTCGTGATCTAGGAGATTGTGGTAACTCTCCTACCAAAAAATCATTTTTAGGGATCGTGTAGTTTCCACAACTGTTATCTTGGATGATGACCTTAATGTGAGAAATGGTGGGAATGGCGGGAGTGATGGGTGTCTCTGTCACAGAAGTGGATGCGAGAGTGGTGGGATCAATGTATGGTGTAGATGGACCCTTGTCATTTTTTGGTACCTGGGGGATTTTATAGTACTTTGCTTCAAGGCTTTTGCAATAGGAGAAGGGTTCGGGATCTCCATGGATGATGACTTCTTGTCCCTCATGTGTGAATTTCACACATTGATGGAAAGTTGATGCTACTGCCTTCATTGAATGAATCCATGGATATCCCAGAAGGATGTTATACAACAAGTCAAGGTCTAGGACCTAACAAGTGGTTTCCATGATAGAAGGCCCTACTTGAATAAGGATTTTGATCGTGCCTTGGGATACTCTTTCTTGATCATTGTATGCTCTTATTGTGATACCCTTTCCTTTGTCAATAGAATCCTCCAAGATTTTTAATTGTTTGATGAGCTTGAGAACACAAATATTCAAGCCCGCACCTCCATCCACCAAGACCCTTTTGACTTTTCTTTTTTGTACTATGACTTCTAAGTGGAGCACACAATTGAGAGATAGTTGAGTGGGGAAATCCTAGTAGGAGAATTTTAGGAGATTGGGCGTCATGATATTTCTGACCATAGCTTGGAATTGTTTCGCATCAAGATCTATGAGGACAGTGGATGAATCCAATGTTTCCTCAAGGATTTTCTTATGGTCCAATGAGATTTTTAGTAACTCCATGATGGATATTTGCACTAGCATTCTTTTGATCTGATCTAGGACATTGTAGCCATTGGGGACAGATCTAGATGTAGGGACTCTGTTTGGCTGGGATGATCCTACGATGGTAACTTTTCTGCCTCTTGCAGTGACTCCACAATCGGCATGGGTGCCTTTGATGGTGATGACTGTGCAGTATTCATCTAGGGAGCCGACGACAATTTCATACACATGATTCACATTTGTGTGGGTTCATTTCCCCTTATCAGTGTTATTATTCCCTTTATTGCCATGGTTAGGCATCAAATTCGTGTGTATCTTAAGGTCTTGGTTTCCTATTGGTTGTTCCACGTTTATAATTCTTTGATCGATGAGATCTTGAATTATTTTTTTTAGCCTCATAAAACTGTTCATGGTATGCCCTTTGATTTTATGGAAGTCACAAAGTTGATTCTCATTATACCAAGGAGGTTTCACATCCAGTTCTTGGTAATTCTCATAGGTGGGAGCTTTGATTAGTTTTTCGTTTATCAACTTCTTCATGATGACTTCAAGTGGTTCCGCCAGAGCGGTGTACTTTTTTTTGGGATAGTTCTTATTCCATTGGGGTGGTCCCCTTTGATCATTGAGATTGTTAATTGCTTGATTTTTGTTTGGTTGTTGTATTGCAGCTTGATGATTGTTTCAGTGTTCGATTTGGATTTGTGGTGTGGGTGTATTTTGGCATGGGGCACTGATGACCACTTTGGCATCGACAACACCATCATTAGTAACATTTTTTTCCCTTGCCCACATGTGAGTTTTATCATTGTAATTGGCAGGTGGGTGGTTGTTTTGTTGTTTGGGGTATGAGGTTGATCCTGCGGGTTGTGTCATAAGGGCTCATTCGATACTGAGTGCCTTAGAGATCAACTAGTCATATGTGGTGATCCCTTGTACCTTGAGATGAAATTCCAAGAGGCTATCAAGGTTGGATATAATGGTGCAAACTTGTTGTTCCTCGGGCATGGTCCATTTGCTCCAATTGGCCTTGGATCACCATCATTGTAGGAATGAAGAAAATGATTAATTCTTTCCTTGTTTCAGAGCTAAGAATTCTTCTAGACTGACATCCATTGCATTATTGCATGTGTAGTTTTTAATGAATGCATCTATAATTTCTTGGAATGTTCTGATGCCTATAGGTAGGTGAGAGAACCATTCCATAGCGTGGCCAACCAAACTCCTAGGTAATAGCCGAATCAGATAGGTATCATCGTATGTGACTTCCATGCAATGAACCTAGAATTCCCTGATGTGATCTTCAGGGTTTCTCGTCCCATGATATTTGTCAAACTTTGGGATCTCAAATCCCTTGGGGAATGGTTTCATCACAAGGCTCATGTCAAATGGATAGGGACACAAGTTGCTTGGTGTTTTTCTAGTTCTCCCTTATTGAAGATCAAGCACTTGTTGCGAGAGCAACCTGATTTGTGTCGTTACATCATTTTGCAGATCAAGGGGTGGGATGAAGGTGTTCTGGGGTGTTTCAATTGTGGGTTGAATGGGTGGATTGGTTGGTGTGTTATTTGATGGTATTTGCACATTCTGTCGAGATAGGTATGCTTGCACTTGCTGCTATATAAACAACGCTTGTTGTTGCTCTTGTTGTTTTTTGTGCTAAGATTGTTTCTTGTTGTTCCAACAACGCTTGTTGTTGGGCTGCCAATTGGGCTGCTTCTTGCTGCTCTTGATATTATTTTATTGCTTGCTAATATGCTTGTAATTGTGCTACTTGTTTTTATGCAAGAATTTGTGCATGTGCTTGTGCTTGATATTGGGCGTGCACTTGAGCTTGAGCTTGTGCTTGTGCTGCTTGTGCTTGGGCTTGTGATTGTGCCACTTGTTGTTGTAATAGAATTTGGACTTGAGCATCATTTTATGCTTGTAATGCGACTTAGGCTGCTTGAGCGGCTTGTTTTTGTTGTTGTTGCAATAAAGCTTGGGCTTGTGTGGCCTGTTGCACTTGCTGTGCAATTTGGGCGGCTTGAGCATTTTGTGCTGCTTGTGCGGCTTGTTGGGCAGCTATTTGTGTGACTTTTTTCTTTTGCACTTGTAGGAATTCCTTTTGATAAGTAGCTTGGTGAGTAGCTTGCAATAACATGTTGTATTGGCTTGATAAATTTAAATTTGGTGGTGGTGAGCGGCTTGCAATAACATGTTGTATTGGCTTGATAAATTGAAATTTGGAATGCGTTTGTGGTGGTGGTGAGCGGTTATGTCGTGTTGGTGGATTGAGTGGTGGATGGTGTTGTCATGTTGGTGGTTTGAGTACTAAATAGTGTTGTCATGTTTGTGGTTTGAGTAGTGAATGGTGTTGTTGATGTGGTTGGTCCTTGAGAGACCATGTTTAGGGGGGTGGTTGATGTCACGATTGCTTGTGTAGTTGTCATTTGTTGTTGCAATATCGATGACAAGTTTTGAGAGTTTGGCGTGATGTTTTGATTGGTTCTGGAATGCTAGTTTGATTGATATTTGGTAAAGGTGGAATCCCCAAGCCAAGTATAGGTGTGGATAATGGTGGTAATGGTGGGAGGGGTGAAAATGTGAGGGGTGTGAGTTCTTGACAAAATGATGTGGTGTCAAAAATTCCCCCAGGTCCGAACATGTCACCTTTCTTTTGTGAATTTGTGAGGAGAGAAGTTTGAGGTGTTGTGTGGAAGGATGATGATGATGGATCATTATAGAAAGTGAGAGGGACATACTTATGTAACATATTTTGGGGAATATTTTGTTCCAAAATGGTATTTGCATCTAATTCTTGATTGTTAACAAGGGGGTGTGTTTGAATGGCATTAAGAAATGCATTTCCCTTATTAACATTGGGTTGGGTTGGAGCAAAAGATGTGATTTGTGGAATGTTTTGAGTCATGCTTTGGGATGGGGAGTGTGGATGAAATTAGAGGCATGGTCTCCAAAGGTGGTTCCACTATAGAGTTCACGTCGAAATCAGAAGGTAATTTGGCCCCTTGTTTTGCTAGTTCAAGCATGTATAGTGAAGGGTTAAGCCTCATCATGATGTTGATGATCTTATGGTTTTTCGGATTTTGGAGCATTTCAGTTATTTCTTCATATGACATCCCAAAGGTAACACTAATACATTTGATTGCAAAATACGATGAAATTATCCGACGAAATATGTAAAATTCGATGTTAGTTGGGTGCTTGTAAAATTTGATGTGTAATTTCCAATTTTTTGAAAGTTTATCCCCGATGTTCGACAAACCTAGGGTTCGTCGAAATGTCAACTATCAGTTTTGTCAAATTTTTGACAAACATGAAAATTTTTAAAAATCAAATTGTGGCCGACATAAAGAAAAGTGAGTTCACGCCTGATTTATTGCGACAGTGTTTTGCTCTACTTGAGACAGTTTGTGGAGAACTAAGGACGATTTTCTTGGGAAAAATCAGAAAAAATTCAAGAATATATCGCCAGGTTCAGGGTAGTCATTGTCTTTTTGCAGAATTCAATTGTGAAGTCATATTTGTAGTTCCAGGTTTGAAAATCATATTTTAAAGCAACATCTCATCAGATTTCATTTTTAGAGGTTAAGGGTTTTGAGAATTTCATGTCTAGATTTTGTTGTGTGGAATCACCATAAGATCACAACCGAGGAATAGATTCTTGTGACTGTAATTATGTGATCCATAACTCTATTGGTCATGTGGCACAGTTGTGCTATAACAAATACAGGATGCATTCATATGTGACCCAAGTTTAATGTGGCTATGTTGTGATAGAAATGGAGGCACTCATATAATGTAGTTAATTCAAGTTGTATAATGTAGGTGTCAATCATCATTGGGTGCATTCAGGTTGTCTCAAGTTTAACAGGTTAGGATGTAATTATAGCATGATCGAAGAGTGATTACCTCTTGCTGCAATAAAGAGCCTATACTCTGGTTGATATGCAGAGTGGTTGTGTTATGTCAATTATGTAGTGCATTCAAGCACAACCCATGTTTAATGGGCTATTCTAGAGAGTGATCAAGATTTTCTAAACCTTATGAATGTTACTTGACATATATTTGCATAATCTCAAATTCCTTCAGAGGCTTTTGAAGTATCAATGTATCCTATATAGGGTTTAGAATGATTTCTTTTAATTAAAAAAATAAATAAATGATGTATTTCCCTGTAATTAGATAATGTGGAGATCTCCTAAATCTGCCCTAGCACACTATCCTCTTTGGCACTATATTCATTACTCCAGCTACTAGGTTTTTGCATGTGACATCTTTAATATCTTCATGACCATGGCTTTTAAATAGATCTCAATCTTTGATTTAATCTTTTTCATGGTAACCCTTGAGTTCCATAATCCACCTTCAATCTCTTCTAAGAATGATGTCTTAAGCTATACTACATAGTATGCATATAAAGCATGTCCTTCATACCTTCCATTGTTCCAAACCACCACTCACTAACTTGCTTAAAATGTTGCCTCCATAAGCACAATAGCATGTTTTAAAATCATGCTTGCCAGTGATTGACCATTAAGGTCACCACTTTCATCATGAAGATACAATGATATTTTTGTCTTCAAACTCAAGGCATTATGGAAGATAACATTGTGAATTGTTTGTTGTGTACGATTCGATTTTCTTGCACATTTACTGCTTTCTAACTTCTTTTAAGACTGGGTATTGCACCCTTAGCTGCAATCTCAAACAACTCACTCAATATCACTTGAAGATTCCTTCATGAGCATCCTTCTATAAAATCAAACTATGCCCTATAGACTACCTACTTACTACAGGGGACTCATTGTTTCATGGTATTGTAGTTCTTAAGATCCTTCAACCTTATTGACACTACTTCACAGTCCACAAGGTATTATTCACTATTCTCCCATCTTTGATGAGTCTCAAAACACTGCTCAAACATGCAATCCACTACTTCCATTATACATTAATGGCTAAGAAGAAACATTGAACCCATGATTACCATCACATTTCATTTGGACAGCCATTCCTCGATTGCATTTGCCTTGTCTAACACTACCAAAAAGCATTTGAAACCCCTAAGGTCAAAGCAAGGGGTAAGGAAAAATCATTGTTAAAATCTCCACTTTACTATGCAAAGATTTGAGCTTTATTATCTTGTCACTAGTCAACCTCTTTTTTATTGTCACATCTCAAGTGACTGTCATTCTTCTTACTGTAGATTGTATTTACAAATGTCACTAAGCTACATAGTGTGTTTGTTATTGGCTACAATCTTTAGATTGCAAGATTTTGTTATTACCTACAATGTCTCAATCTTTCTCGTATTGCAACCTCAATTAATCCACTATAGTTATTGTTTATGTTTCTAATGAAGGCCTAGGCTTCAAAATTCCTAATCATGCTCTTACCAATGCTTCTATTGTTTTTTATTAGGGCTCTCTCAATGTTGAGGGCCCTAGGCATAAGGTCATCATAAGAAGTGACACATTACATCTTTTAACTAAAAGGATAAATCCATATTGACATAGCAAATAATGATTCCAACTTGTTGTCTCTTAGGAATGGGTCACTTGCTCTTACTAGCTCACTACCTCCATTGTTGTAGGAATTTTGGTGTGATCAGTTCAATATTCTGATTTTAGGAGTCTTAACAGTTGGAAATCATAGTAAAAATCAGAATTTAACAATTTTTGGAATTAGCATTGTGTTGCTTTGGGGTCACTAACTTTAATTATCTTCTTTATGTGGTGGTTGCATTATTTTTTTGGTGTAAAATATTATAATTATTAGATTATGTTATCTATCTATGAATAAAAATTATTGGAGTGTGAGTTTGATATTTTTTGAAGATCTAAATAGTCAAACTTGGTAAAGAAAAATCATGTCAGATAATATTAGTCCAGAACAAAATGAAGAGACACTTGATAGATTGTGGGCTAGATTGAAAAGGAAGGGTGATGGGAAATGTTATTGTCCTTGCAATAATTGCAAGGGCTTAAAGACGAGATGACTTTTAATCACAACAGCTGAGAAACATTGTAGGTAGCACAGTCACGTTGAAGGGGGCCACGATTATCGTCCATTGGTAAGTTGTTCATTATATGTGTTTATATTGATTGAATTTGTAAACGTTGATATTGTTTTAAAAATTTTTATATCTATATATAATCACTTGATCATGATTATGGTTTATTTGTGTCTATCATTATTATAAAGGTGGGGTGCCCTAGGGCAGATGACATGAATTATCATGTCCCGGAGAATGTGGTTTTGCAAGCGGACGAACATGGAGCTGTGAATATCGAAGATGAAGTTAATGATCCTATGGAAGAAGATGATCATGCGCCAGAAAACACAGTTGAAGATGATGGTACAAATACATTGATCCATGCCACATTTAGTACAAGAGCTAATGGTGACGGGTCAAGATGACTTTGATGATGTCTATGATTTCCACTCACAGATTTCGATTGAAGGCATGCGCAGCCTTTATGTAGGGGCTAGCTTTCCCAAACAACTCTTCTCTCTGTTGTATTGTTGTTGTTGAACTTGAAGGTTATGAATGGTTTATCAAACATAAAAATCTCACAGATGTTAAGGTATGTCATATATGTCATCTTTTCTCATCTATTTTAATTGTTGTTAGTTCATCACTAGTAAATAAAGGATGAAATATGTACCATTAATATTCTTTATATGAACAAATTATTTTTTGTTGTAGATTGATTGGTGAATTTTTGTTACCACCATCAAATATTTTACCTCACTCATACCAAGATTTATGTGTCATTATGGAAAGATATCTAATGTGGAGTATCAAGCAATAGATGCATGTCCCAATGATCATATTATATATCATAAACAATAGGAATTTGCACTGCATTCCTAATGTCATATTAGTAGATATCAAATGTGACCAATCCAATGCTGTGCCCCTCGCAAGGTTCTTCAAGTATTCCCATTATTCCATGTAATATGCAACGACATTATTTAGGGTGCTAAAGCTTAGCTTAAATTGATGGATTACCATGCAATGCATTGTATGAGATGACAATCTTGAATTCCTAGCTGCATGGTTATGCATTTAGGACATCATGGAGGAAAATGGCTACACTTTTTTAAAAGAAGAACTCCCTCGTGACCTCGTGCTTTCTATTGGGAGTGGACGTCAATCCATTTGGAGAGTTGGAGATCTATTTACTCGTGGCCTGCTTTTGTTATCAATAATAACATTCCTCCATGATAAAGCCATTAAAGAGGAGCATATAATGTTGTCAATGATTGTTCCGGGTATTTGTTTGCATCAATTTTCTTTAACGTAGTAGCATCTCATTTGTCTTATTTGCTGCATAATGACTTATATTTTTTTTATTCAATAGTCATGTACATTAATTTATATATATTGCAGTAAAATGTTTATAATAATTATGTAATCTTTATGTTCATTCAACTAGGTAAGCACCAAGTTAAAGATATGAATGTATATATTGATTCTCTTATCGACGAGTTACTAAAGTTATGGAATGGCCACTCATGTATGACGCCTCCGCACCAATGTGACAAAGATAATTTCAATTCCACGCAATGCTTGTATGGACAATTCATAATGACTTAGGGCTAACACATTTTTGTAGTATGTTATAACATTCGACTGCACTTTAACAATATTTAATTTGATGAAGTAGATATCATGCATGTTTTTAAAATAATCTATTCATTATATATAATTATAAAAATTGACATATTTAATCCAATTATATATGATCTTGCAGGTCTTCAAACAAAGGGAAAATTTACATGTCCAATTTGTGGTCCAAAGATGAAATCTCATCGTTCAACAAGTTTAGGAAAGCAGGTGTTTGATGAGTATAGGCACTTCCTCCATAGAAATCATAAGTATCGAACTACTGAAAAATATCTTTTCAATAGGAAAGAGGAGACTACATCAAAACCATGAAGAATATCACCTTACCTATGGAAGTTGGAATATAATAGAATTAATCGTCAAGGTTATAAATCGGATCAAATTGTTTATCTATCATATATGATATGTTTTGAATTTATATTTTTATATTGTGTTGTGTTTACTCATGTTGTAATTGACAATGATTGTCGTTAATTTTTTTAACTTATATGTTTCATGAAGGTCATCAAGGCATTAATGACCGGCTTCCCCAGGGACTGAAAAGTTATCCTAAACAATTTAGTAGGTTGCCCTACTATGAGTAGATACAAATTGTGCATTTGTTTGATACAATGCATATTAGAAAGAATATAACAGAAACATTATGGAAAATATTGGATGGAAGGCATGACAAAGAAAAAATTGTCAAAATTTGTAGTGACATTCAAAAAGCCAATCATGCAATGAAAAATGTCATTCAATTAAATAGTGATGGAGACCAAATTAATATAAGTGCCCTTCCTTGGTTATTAACAGAGCAGCAAATCAATGCTATAAAAGAAGTCATACAAAAAAATCGATTTCCCACCGGATTTGTTGCGAACATAAACAATATAATAACAAAGAATGGTGAATTTGGGTCAGGGATGAAACCGCATGATTGGCATACCTTCATTAAGGTAATTATTTTGGTATATTATATACACTTGTATAATGCATGTACTTTTTAGTGTATTTTGTTTACTACTTTTGGAAAAATAATGAAAAGATCATTTTATAATTGTTGTAGTACGTTCTACCTCTATGTCTCCCAGACAACTTTGACAACAATGTCAAGTAAGTTATATATGATCTTGGAAAATACATGAGGTAAATAGCGAGATTTGTTCAATTCACTGTATACATCTTATAATTTCCATTTGTTTTACTTGTTATGTAATATACTGTATATTTTTTTTAAATATCAATAATATATTTGCGCTTTGAATCACTTGTAGATAGCTATCATCTAAAGAAATCCATAAAGAAGATATAAATTATTGGAAGAGAAAAATTCTTCATCTAATGTGTGAAATGAAAAAGTGTCTACCTTCAACATTTTTCAATGCACAAGAACACTACCTCATACACCAAGATGAGGAGATTGAATTGTGTGGACCTGTACACACAAGGTCAATGTGCATGGTTGAGAGACTTGAAATTTTTGAAGGCTTTGGTTAGACAAAGAGCACATCCTAAGGGTTCTATGGTGGAGGGATATATGGTATACCAGACCATGGTGTACATTAATGAATATCTTCCTAATTTTGCAGCAAAGATCCATTTAGATCACATTTGGGATCCCAACTCCATTAACAAATTCAAAGGGGAGTACCTGTTGGAGAAAGGTAGAATGAGGAAAGTGAGAGGTAATTATAAGATGGTCATGGAGTTAATTGGAATGAATTTTACATATGGTTTTTATATATATTGTACTTATTTAATTTTTAATCTTCAATATACATCAATTATAAATTAAGGTTGTATAGTGTGGTACTTAACTAATTATACGTCGTTTGTGAATTTCAATTTATTTTGGTACAGTTGGTCGAGAGTGGGATGCACTACATTTGTGCATCACCAACAATCTTGATTGGATGATAGTATGTATTGAACAATGTCAACAATTTAGTCACGCATTAACATGGGAAGGTGTGGCTTCATTGGTTAAAGAAGCTCACCGTAATGGAGATTTCAATGTTACACAAAGGGAAATTGATTTAGCATATGGTTTAAGAGATAAACAGGTACGTATAAATATATTAATCACCCATATTATTTAATTATTTTCAAGTATATTGATGTATATATATCTTGAGATTGTTTTTTTTGCATACATTTGGCCAAGAATAAATATGTTTATCAATTGACGATATTGCAATAATTTTACATGTTTGACAGCATATTGTAGGTGAAACACCACAAAGGCTATATTGGTGCAATGGTTGTAATTTAGATCAAAAAGTTGGATGACACAAAAAAAAACTTGTGATTCTGGTATAACTATAGTCTTTCAGGTGACTAATGTTTCATCTAGAAGCGACATACATCGAGAAGTCTCAAAAAGTCGATACTATGGGATTTTGGATGATATACTTGAGTGTGACTTTAAGTCCTTCAGATTAATTCTGTTCGTTGTCCTATAGTACAGGCTACGATTGAATGAAAATGATCTAGAGAGAACTGTTATTGAACATGATCATGGATTTACCATGGTTAATACAAGGTTGATCGAACAAGCTAAATAGGCCCTATGTTCTTCCAAGCCAATGTGAGCAGGTATTTTACTCAAAGGTTCCAGATAAACCGGGTTGGTCATTTGTTGTTAGACATGATCCAAGAGGAAGGCCGGTAAAGTATAATGTGGTAGAAGAAGAAGATACCGAAGAACTAGAAGATGATGTAGATGATTATCAGGATCAACGGTTAGTTGATGATGTCCCTAACAAAGTTGTCGAAGAGGAGGAACAGATGATGATGATGTAGGAGTTAATGTTCATGAAGATGACAACCATGTGGATGATGACATTATCAAAATTGATATCGATGATGATGATGATGATGATATGACCAATTCTTACAATGTCGAATCTGGATCGGATGATACAGACAATGAGTTGGATGAAGAAGAAGATCAATGACATTGAAATGTATAAGTTATGTGATTATATTATCTATTTGATATTAATTTCTTGATAGAATGATATTTGACTTATTTGGTTACATAATTAATTCATGATGTTTTTAATTTTTATGCCATTACATAATTAATTTAATGATGTACTTTTTAATGTTTGAAAGGTCAAAAAATTAAAACATTTCAATAGTGATGTTAACAACCTTGAAATTGGTGTGTTTTATGTTTCATGTGATCATAAAAGATTAAAAAGTTAGCTGTAGAGGTGGTTGTTCGATTGGTTGTGCGTATGTTGGTTCTTTTTTACAATGTAACTAGGTTTGATGGCCTAATATACGCCGATTGCCAATTCCAATGAAGGCAGCTCGAGAAGGACTTGGACCAATGACCAGGACTTTAAAACCTTGGCCGTTGGGCTGCTTTTGCGGGGCGGAGGATCATGATGTGTTTTCGCGCGTTGGCGGACGATGGGCAACTCCATACGATAAAAGATAATATCAACTAGAATTGGCTGTTCATAGACAATATCAACTATCTGGAGCGTGAGATAACTAAACATAATCCATTGTATAAGATAGTCAATGATTTGCAATTTGTAGCAAGCTCTAGGAAAAGACAAACAAATACTGAACTACACAAATAATTACAACTTAGATCAGTGCCATATATCCATTGCAAGAATCAAATTCATAAGCATCTATAGGTTTATAACAGATTTAATACATCACATATAAGATCCCTGACAACATTGCATTGCAATTTCATTAGTGTGCATTATAACCCAGGACTACTTATCAAATCCTTATACAACACATATCTGCCTATAATCCCATTCAAGCATTTTGATTAATTCCTTGAATTAAAGCTAAATAGAATCATACACACCACAACAGTGAGATGGATAAAACAACCCTTAGTTATTTCATTCAAAGTTCAGATATGCATGTACAATGGAGAGACATGAGCTCGAATTTTCATTTCAACTCAAATGCTGAAATGCTTGTTATACAACATTAAATCTCTATGAACTCAAAACCTATTACATAATGACTCAAAGACCTAAGTGCATTTCTCTAAAACCATCCCGGTACAATTCGCTCTGCAACTTCATCTAGACTAAACAAAATTATCTAACTTGCTAACCCGTGCTTTAGCCTTGAAATCCTTCTTATAAAAATGAAGGAGCAAACAAGCTTGTCGGGCGGAAAGTACACCTATCACCGATCCAATTGGAGCTCCACAGTGATATTCCAAAATTGTTACAATAGCCACCACCTTGAAAAATATTCTTGTTCAAATGCGTTACAACAACAATCATTTTGGGCATATTCTCATTCATCATGTCGGCGGAGGAAGGTTGATGTAATAACAAAAAACCATGTGAAACCCATGCCAAGAAAGTCATTCATACAAAACTGGAAATGTTGTAACTGTAGCATCTGATTTGCCACCTATTGGTAGCCCACTCTTTTTACTCATCATCGATCAAATGTAGCCACCCACCTCACGGGCATTATTTTTGTCAATTGGCGGATCCAAAGAATCAATCACCTCTTTTACCTTTTGTACTATAAAGAAACAAATGCTTTCTTTGCTACGATTAGCATCTCTTTCAAAAGATTCCAAAAATGAGCCGGTACCAATAATCTTATCCATACAATTTACCAACAAATCATAATCTGAGTCATCACAAATTATTTTAATTTGATTATTGATGACTTTACTTGCTTGATCTTGCCATTGTTGGAGTGTTCTGATTTCCCCCTACTCATCAGTTATATCAGGTAACAGTGTGCTACCCCAATCATTGAAGTTCTTTACCAATTCCCTAATCTTCCTACTTAGATCATCTGTAAGCTCTGAAAACCTTGCAATGATTTAACTAATATATAAGTAGGCTTCAATGATTGGAGCCTGTTATTTACATCAAACCTTGAGGCTTTATTCATAACATCTAGATTATTTTTCCTAGGGATCCAATTTTGAATTATTGGAATCACTATCCCCTGATCCCTATCAATATTATTTTTTGCTTCAAATAGCAAAGAATACAAAGAATGTATAGAGGGCAGTTTATTATCCACCTTTTCATTTAAATGCTCCAAAACAAGAGTAACAATTTCTTTTTATTTTGAAAGAAAACCCTCCTCTTTTACCCCATAGTGATGTCTGTAATTGATCAATTTCCTACATGAGTTGCCTCTTTGTTAGATCAACAGAGCACTCTATTTGTTCATCAACTTGTTCTAGAGGAGGGGTAATAGCAGTATTTTGAATGGAAGACCCTGGTGTAGAAACATTTGGAGAAGTAGGAGGCATTGACCCTGCTATGGGAGGTGATGTGCTGGTTCCTAGAGCATTGGATGTTTCCCCAGTATGTCTATACTTGAACCTTTCTACTTCAATTTACAGCTCAATATTCTTCTGTTGCATTTTACTATATTCTTCAATTAAAATGTTATACTTCTCCATTAGGCTTTTTATTTCAGCCTCCTCCCTTTCAGTAGTCTTTTGGGCCAACTTGGCCACATTCACAATTAAACTAGTGGCTTTGGTTGTTGTAGTCTCTGAAGCCCTCTTTATTATTAATCCTCCTTTGAAATTTGGATTAATATCAGCAATGTCTGGCTTTCTTCCTTATGGAGTCAATGCCCAAATTGCCAAGGTCTCATATTCTTCACTGAAGGCAGAGTTCTGTAATGTTGCTTTAACTTCTTCAGAATCCTGAAAAGGATTCTTGGACTTCATAATGGCATTGAAAGCCACTACATCTGTGATGTCCCATTTAGGCAAAATCAAAACACCAACCTGATTCACTAGTTGTCTTCCTTCTTCAGGAGTGATGTTTTTAAACTCTTCCATTAGTTCAGCTTTCACTTCTTCATCATTCTCCTGATCTGACCTATCAGGCCTTAGTTCTCTTCTCTCCTTGCATTTATTTTGATATTCCTCAAATTTCATCCTCCATTCCAATTGCAAGAATACAAGAGTCTTTACAAATGCATTGTCATCTAAGAACTCCTTGCAAGCCTCCATTCTTGCATCTTGCACACTCTTACCCTTCATATCCAAATCGGATAGAACCAATTCAGCTAACCTAGGAGGGGAAGGCATACCAACCTGCATGTCTTGATCAGTAACAATAATTTCATCTATGAGATCCTCAGGTAGGTGATCAGTTCTTTGCCTCTTAGGGCTTGGCTCAGGTGGTGGTGATGGGGGACTGCGCTCTGATGAAAATTTTAATTCAATGATTTTGATAGCCCTAGGTACTTTGAATTCTGGGCCTGGCCATGAATGTGCCTTCATTATTTTCTTGCCTTCATTATTTTCTTCCCCTTTCTATCTACTTCTTCCTCATCATTGCCAGTATCCCTTTTCCTCCTATAGATGGGCCACCTTTCTGTAGGCTGACATATTGGCCTTGTTTCAATTGGCATATCACTTTGTCCTTGCATATCCAGACTTAGCCTTAAATTTATCTTTTTGGTTGTCAAGGTGTCCATTATCTCCTTGAGATTCTTCGTTAAAAAATCAATTCTCTTGTGGTATGGAGTGAATTCCATCAATGGATCATATGTCAGATCCATTTCATGCACAATATCCAGTAGCTTACTATAAGCTATCCAATTTTCCTTGTTCAATTCCTATCTATTTAAATCAAATTCATTCCTGATCAAGTCCTCAGGGAAATTGAATTCATGTGCAATTTTTTCACCTTTTATTCTTTGTCTGAAAAGAGCAAAGAAACCTTTAGGATCATGTTGTCACCTTGGACGAAATCTCAAATGGTAATCAACAAAGAATTTTACAAAATGTGTCCAGCCTCTCTTTGAATACACCCCATCTACCACATAACTTCTACAAACCCTAGTCTTGGTGGCACATTGTATGGAAGTATGTGCAGGGTTCCTTAAAATCCATATATTCTCAGGACAGTGCTGACTGGATATGGGATAATGTCACCCCAATTGTGTAAAACCCTCAATTTTGGTTTCCTCTCCTTTGGCCTAAAGAAATCATACACTTCTTGAGGGATCCTAGGTACATTTACCATCAATCTAGCCCTCAATCTTGTAGCAAAACAATTATCAAATTGCACATAATTGGTGCTTTCCTTATTACAAGACAAATCTGCAGCCCATATCTGTACTGGCAATCTTTCTCCATTAACTGATTGTCTTAATTTCATCTTCTTAGCAAAGAAATCAGCATTCCTAAACAAAAACATATGCATCAACATGGAATACCAAAAGAATTGAGTACCAGTATCACCATTCTGCAGCTTCGATAGTCCTTCATCTATCCTCTCCACCAAAAAAGAAGCAAAGTCATATGTTACAGAGAAGTTAGGGTGTTGTATTTTCACTCCCATGAACATGTATGCAGTCGACATTATTGCACCAGGGCTGAAACCCAAAATTTGACATAGTGAATAGAAAGTAGCCAAGAAAGGCTTTCCAAAATAATTCAATCTAAAGGGTTCCTGGTCACTAGGGCTAATGTGAAATTGTGAACCCCCTGCCTTAACTAGATGAGGTGGAAGCAGCTTAACCTTCAAAAGAGATTAGAATTTTGCATACTCCTGCTTCATTTCTTTAAGATTAATAGGAACCAAGTCATCACTTGGCTCACTCAAATCAAAAGTCTATTGGATAACATCTCTGTTAATTTCTAATAGAACCCCTCCATCATTATCTTTGATTACTCATGTGATAGGGTCATATCTTTTGGCCACTACTCTAAGTAAGTCCACATCAAAGAACACATTTGGAACAACCAGCTTTCCCATGTTGTACATCCATCTATTTGAAAAAGGATGAGGAAAATTCCTCTATCCATACCATAATCTGAACATTTCTAAGCCTGTGAGTGGAACCCTAGCATCAACAATGTTGGAATTATTACACACCAACCCTTCCCCTAGGATTTTCCCTCGCATCAACACCAAACCTTTCCTTCTCTCATTTGTTGATAATGGAAATTGATCTAAGAAATCATCGTACAAGTTTCTTTTCAAATACTCATTGTGGCTAGAGTGCTGCTTGGTTGGCACCATTTTAGACAAACTAGGGCCTCACTACAATGTTACACTTCAAGTGGCTATGACTAAGCAGAGATAGGAAATTACAGAGTAAAAATACCGCAATTCCTCACAATTTATGATTAAACAATAGCCCTAACAAAATATTTTAATGAACTCAGTGACAAGCATAGCAGACCCCCTCCTTTCCCAAATTTAGGTGCAGAATGACTGGGAAACAGAGAAAATTAACTCATTTTTTTTCACACAAACTCCAATTTCTGGCAACAGCTGCTCGCAATTTCACCTTTGGCTCTGAAACTATTTTCACGAAATACTTGGATGCTTTGTGATACAAATGAGACAAATAAATTGATTTTATGTCGATCAAATTCTTCCAATGGATGTCTCATCCTCCATTAAAGCTCACTCGCGGGCTGCACAAACGACTCCAACCATAATTTTATACATATTTAAATTTGAGTTGTTGATCCTTCAGTTTGATCAAATCATCGACGACCATCTTCAAAACAGGCTGACATAATCACCAACACGGCAATAAAGGGGCCCACTATGTCATATGCCGCATAGGAATGCCACATGGCGATTGCCCGCGATATCGCAATCCTTTGATTTATCATCATAGGATGGCAAGCATCGTCGATCTTTTTACCATAAATCCTGCTCCTTCAAAAATGGTTGTTGTCCTTTCCTTTAACTATCAAGCAGCTTTTCCCTTAAAATCATAACATCTGTGTTGAAATAAAATACATGCATATTACAAGCGCATTAGTAATCTACCCTATAATACATTTAAAACCGGTGAACGCTTTATTCACTCCTTAGGCTTCATTGGATGAGACACATGGCAGAAACCTGCGACATCATGATCCCAAAATTCCTAATCGCGGGATGGTGGGCACTGTCAATCTTGAAGAGACAGCTCATCAATGGTCACGCAAATTTCATCCTTTAGGAAGGGCATGTGGCACCCGCCCGTGATATCACGATCCCTATAATCCCTAATCGCAGGATAGCGGGCGTCATTGATCTCATTCCTTTAACACAGTCGTCAGCCATGTCGTTAACCTTCGAGTAGCTTTTCTAGCAAGATTATAACATATCTGTCGATTTAGAACATGTGTGTCTCGAGAACACTTTAGTAATCCGCCCCTTAATACATTTAAAGTTGGCTAGTGTTTCCTTTACTCTTTAGGCTTCATCAGATGAGACACAAGGCGCCCGCCCGTGATTTCACAATCAACCCAAGCACCATCGTGGGATGGTAGAGAACGGCTCAAATAAAATGGTAGTTGGTTAGCGATAGCTCAAATTTGATCCCCCGAATAGGACACATGGCGCCCACCCGTGATTTTGCAATCCTTCAATTCCCGATCACGAGATGGCGGGCACCGTTGATATCTGCAGGAAATAGATCAACAACAGCACTAAATCAACCCTTGCAAAATAAAACATTCATTAAAAGGAGAAGTGGGCATTACTAGGCGGACGACAAATAAAAAAATTATATTTATAGAAGAAAAATAAAATAAAGTTACAATTTTTTTTATAATTTCACTTTTAACTTTAAATATATGTTCACTCATTAAGTTGTATTTTTTTTACAATCACATTTTTTATTTTAGATGTTTGTTTATAAAATATAAAGATGCATTAAAAATATATTAGAAATATTTTTCTTTATATTATATAGCATTCATAACATTAAATTAACATAGATAATTTCACAATATCACTTAACCAATCAAGAAAAATTTAATTACATACACATCTCATAAATTTCAATAGAGACATGAGACACATTTATAGAAATAAAGGAAAGAAATAGCTATTTAGATAGTTATTAATCTACAAAAGATTAGGACCTAGGCACTTCAAGAGATTAATAAAAATAAGTTTTATTTATAATTTTAGAAATTATCATAGATGTAAAAATAAAGATAAAATATTTTTCAACAAAACAAATAAAATGACAAACAAATAATGTGTGATTAATCAAGAATAACATGATATTGCAAAAAATATAATAAATAAAAGAATATGCATAATTGTACATAAGCCATCAAAGTCTAAATATACCTATCTTTATAAAAAAATAAAAATCTTTAAAATGACTAAAAATTATTAAAACTTATTAAGCTCCATGAAAAAACACTACCTTCCATATAAAAAGTATACAACATGATACTTATAGAAAACAAATTATGTAGGATACCAAAAAATTGTTAAAAAGATAAGATAAGATAAAATTATATATGAAATTAGTCATATTAATTTCATAGTTAAAAGATAATTCTATGGATCTTTAAATATACATATATAATAATCTTTAAATCTTTATTTAAAAAAATATATATTATATTTTATAAAATTATACATTAAATGTTTTAATATTTAAGTTATACTAAAATCTAAGATGTTCAATATTGATTATTATTTTTAAATTATAATGTGATTAAAGATATATAATTATATTTATAAAATTTAAATTCAATAATGAACTTAAAAAATATTAAACAAATCAAAATTGTTTCTATTATCCAAAATACTATATAAGTAAATTATAAACTATTATAATATAATATTTAAATTTTCTATTTCAAATGTTAAATAATTCTAATGTTAAATTTTTATAATTATAAACTTACCTTTTAATGATGTTATTAAGTTTTTTAATTAAAATTAGTTTTTCAGCATATATTAACATACCTAGATATATTCACCAAAATCTATTATCTATTCTTGATTATGTAATTTTGTATGTATAATATATTTTTAAAAAAATAAAAATATATTTTTGAAAAAAATATATATTTAAAAAAATTAAACAATATATTTTTTAAATTAGAAATATATTAGAAATATTTTGAATGTATTCAACTATCAAAATATGATTTTTTTTTTTAATATACCATTAAAATCACTAGTTGCCCTAATTTCTCCACTTTTGCTCATTTTTGATGAATTTCCTCCCGGCCTTGTCAAATATTTCATTTTAAATGTTTTTCTTTGGAAGCAATGAAACATTTAAAATATATAGCACAAAAATTTCCTCGGGCCCCACCTTGTACAAACCACATGGCAACCGCTCATGATTTCGCAATCAACCAAAGCACCATCGTGGGATGGCGGGGAACGGCTCAGATCATAGGACAGTTGATGAACAGTTGCGCAAATTTGATCCCCATATGGGACACATGTCGCCCACCCGTGATATTGCCATCCTACAATTCCTGATCATGGGATGGCAGGCAACCGTTGATCTTGAAGGAATTTTGATCAACGGTAGTGTGGATTTCATCCTTCTGAAAAATAAAACACTCATTAAAGGGCAAGGGGACATTACTAGGCAGATGAAAAATGACATAAGTTTTTTTAAAACTGTTCAGCACAAGGCCAACTAGGTCTTAGGAAAATAAAACCCACGGAGGAAATAAAATATTAAGACCAAAGGGACCAGGCCTAGATGGAACGATGGGGCATAAGATGTTTTTAAAACCCTTCAAAAAAGGTAATGGAAAAATAGATCCCGACCAAGGCATTTGGTAAATACAAGGGTTTAAGATGAAGACAAAGCTAAAACCCTAGCCCTAAGAAATTTTCCAACACGATGAAAGACCACTGACATAAGGAAGGGCATGAGTGAAACATTAGGAACAAAATTTGAAGTTCCATCAGTACAAGCATTGGATAATTTTATATTAATAGTTTGTCCTATCACAAATATAAAAGGTGAGCACAATAAATAGCATGTTTTCC
>VDFB02193867.1:250061170-250117445 GCA_007258455.2 Sequoia sempervirens
ACTCTCAGAATTCATGGGACTGGGGGGATAACATTCCATGTGGGGACCACAAAGCATGGTTCATAATCGAGCTAGATACACATGCCTATTATGGGGAAACAATTGAATCCATCAATTGCAAAAGTGAAAAATTAAGAATAATATCTAAGTCCTTGAGTGAAAACCACACTGTGGCACTCTTCGACTAGAAAAAAGTAAAAAGAAAGGATGCATCCAATGGTGAAAACCTCTCGGAGGTGCCCAAGGATGGGGGATTCATTCTTCCTTTTAGAGCTATTCATCAAGAGAAATCAGCAGTCTTGGTAGAAAGGTGAAATCCGGTCAATCTAGGAATAGAGGAAACCCTGCACATCACATTCTATGTGAAGTCATTACTATCAAAGGAACAAGAGCTCCTAGTTCCTTCCTAAGAGAGAGATAGATAAACTTCGCATGGAGCTATGCTGACATGCCAGGACTTGATCTAGAAATCGTAGTTCACCACTTAGTAGAATATCCAAAAGAAAAACTTGTTAAACAAAAGCTTCGAAAAATGCACCCTCAAATCGCCTTATTAGTGAAAATGGAGCTAAAAAAGATATTAGATGCGGGATTCATCTGACCAATAGATTATCCAAAATGGGTGTCAAACTTGGTACCTATTTCAAAACCTGATGGGGGCATTAGAATCTACACAAACTTTAGGGACTTGAATAAAGCATGTCCAAAAGATGACTTCCCACTTCTAAACATTGACATGATAGTAGACATGACAGTTGGACATGAAATGTTGTCACTAATGGACAGATTCTTAGGATACAATCAGATCATGATAGCTAAAGAGGACCAACATAAGATGACTTTCACTTGTCCATGGGAGACTTACTGCTAGAATATGATGCCATTCAGCCTAAAGAATGTAGGACCAACATACCAAAGGGCCATGACATTGATATTACATGACATGATCCATAAGACAGTTGAAGATTATGTTGATGAAATTCTAGCCAAATCCAGAAAGAGAAAAGATCACATAGCAACCTTAAGTGCCATTTTTGACAAGCTGGAGGAGTACAAGATCAGATTAAACCCAAAGAAGTGCATCTTTGGCATACAATCAGGAAAGCTGCTAGGATATATAGTGTCAATGAGAGGTATCGAGGTAGATCCAAAAAAGGTAAAAGCAATCCTTGAGATGGAGGCACCAAAAACATTAAAGCAATTAAGAGGTCTCCAAGGAAGGCTTCAATCCATTCGAAGGTTCATAGCATAGTTGGCAGACAAAAATAACCCATATTCTCACCTACTTCAGAAGGAAGTAGCATACAAATGGGATAACAAATGTGAAGAAGCATTCAATAAAATCAAATAATTTTTACTTACACCACCAGTCTTAATGCCACCAATCCCAAGAAAACCATTAATTCTCTACGTATCAGCAACAACAATAGCCCTTGGAGCTCTCCTAGCTCAGCATGATGAAAATAGAACAAAAAAGGCCATCTATTACATTAGTAGAACAATGGTTGGGCATGAGCTAAAAAATTTATTCATCGAGAAAGCATACCTAGTAGTAGTGTTTGCATCACAGAAATTCATAAATTACATGTTGGCACAAAAAATAAAATTCATCACCAAAATCGATCCTCTCAAGTACTTATTGTCAAAAGCAATGCTCATGGGAAGAATGGCCAAACGGGTGATGATACTATCAGAATATGACATTGAATATGTGGAGCAGAAAGCAATCAAAGGCCAAGTCATCACAGATCAACTTGCAGAAGCACCAATCTATTCAGAGAACCCTCTCATTTCAAAGTTTCCAGATGAATCTATTTTCAATCTCAACATAGCTGACCACTGGAAACTGTACTTTGATGGCTCATACACGCAGCATGGATTAGAATTTGGTGTCTTCTTTATCACCCCACAAGGGGACTGCATACCAAGATCCTACAAACTAGCATTTCCCTGCACCAATAACATTGCAGAATATGAGGCTTTAACCATGTGTCTTAGAATAGCAGTGCAATGGAACATTATAGCTCTCAAAGTATACATAGACTCTCAATTGATAATAAATCAAGTGAATGATGAATACCAGACCAAGGATGATAAGCTCACTTCATACAAGAAATTGGTGGAGACTCTCAAAGAATCCTTCATTGAAATCACATTTGAGCATATTCCTAGAGCCAACAATAGAGCAACAGATGCCATGGCAACAATTGGATCCTTACTAGACATCCCTCACAATGTTCCAAAATATGAATTCCTAATAGAGCAACTTCTCGTGCTTGCATTTGAGGTACTAGAATCATAATTCATGTGTGAAATCATTGGTCCCGGTGATCCTTGGTACCACGAAATTTATACATACCTTCGAATAGGAGTTATACCTGTCAACCTACCTTCAACCCTAAAATGAACCTTTGTAAAAAAGGCATCCAAATTCATCATCCTATAAGATACCCTATATCATAGAAGCATAGAAGGAACCCTACTATGTTGCTTAAACGCTGAGGAGGCATTAACTACTCTAATTGAAGTACATAACGGTATCTGTGGTTCACACTCAAGTGGAATGACCATAGCCAAGACACTGTTGAGGATGGGGTATTATTGGCCCACAATGGAAAGAGAAGCACATGACTATGCCAGAAGGTGTCTACAATGTTAGTAGCATGGGGACCTCATCAATGCTCCAGCTCAAGAGCTTCATCCCATCATCACACCATGGCCCTTTTCGCAGTGGGGACTCAATCTCATTGGAAAAATCATGCCCACTTCATCTAATAGCCAAAAATTTATCATAACCGCAACATAGTACTTTACTAAGTGGGTGGAAGCCATACCCATGATGTATATAACTGGGAAGCAGTTATCAAATTTCATCCTGAACTATCTCATTTGTCGCTATGGTGTTCCACAAGTCATTATCTCAGATAATGGGACACCATTTAAGAATTAGGAGGTTTGCGACTTATGCAAAAAAATTAAAATTGAACATCGCTTCTCCACCCCATACTATCCCCAAGGACATGGCCAAGCAGAAGCTACAAACAAAACCATTTTGAAAATCCTTAAGAAAATAGTCAATGACGCAGGTCGTGACTGGCATCTATAGCTTAATCTTGCCCTCTGGGCCTATCGAACTAGTATCTACACACCCACTGGTGCCACCCCTTTCTCCCTGGTCTATGGATCAAAAGTAGTACTCCCCATTGAGATCGAGCTCCCATCACTCAGGATATCACTGCAAAACCTCATCATAGATGAAGAGTACTGAGTATCAAGATTGAATGAGCTAGAGCTACTAGATGAGCAATGTATAGATGCTTTGAATCATTTGCAAGTCTATCAAAATAGACTCAAAAGGAGCTATAATAAGAAAATCAAATGTAGGACTTTCCAAGTCCGAGAACTAGTATTAAAAGAGAATTAGAAGAATGTCCCAAATCCAAGTAGCAAAGGAAAATTTGAACCCAATTGGTTGGGACCATTTGTCATCACAACAAGTTATAAGTCAAGGGCATATCAATTATCAACACCTGAAGGGGAACCTTTGCAAGATCCTATGAATAGTTCTCATCGCAAAAAGTTTTATGCCTAAATCTTTCAAGGTATAGAACCAAAAATCAAAAAAAAAAATCAGAAAATGTCCTAAAAAAATGGTTACCTCGGCAAAAACCTAGAAAGCAGGCATCTTGGTGACAAAAAAAAAAAAAGAAGTGAAAAATCTATAAAAAAAGAAGAAAAAATCAGAAAAGGATCAAAAATAGTCAAGAGAAAAAACGTCCTCTAATGAAAACCACTTCGGTGGCACTTTGGACAAGTACCTTGGTGAAAACCTGGAAAATAGGTGCCTTGTGTAAATAAGCACCTTCCATCCACCAGGATCTTTACGGCTCGTTTTGCATCACCCATCTATCACGCTTCCATCACTCATCCACCCGCATATGCATCATAGCTTGGTCCTATTTTCATATCATGATCCCTCCTAGTACTACTCGGCCCATCCTCAAGGTCAGCTTATCCTGCCTTTATTGGAGTAGTCTATTGCATCACGTTGGGGGCATGTTCTCATCATATCAGATTTGTGTATATTCTTAAAAGTCCTAAAACATCAAGAAAATCCAAAAACATAAAAAAATCACAAAATCCAAAAAACATCAAAACATATCAAAATCTCAAAAATAGGTCAAAAAGTTAATCAAACAGTTAAAAACAAAGTCGTCTTGTCAAACTACGGGTCTCTAAGCCCTGAACGTAGGCAAGGTTGATCTTCGATCATCCCTCAAGACACTTAGGTCAGTCCTTTAGGAGTCTGTCATAATAAACTGACATCTTACCATGTGTATCGTCATCTGTAAATTGGTCAAGTTGTCAGTTGAACTACGGGTCTCTCAGCCTTGAACGTAGGCAAGGTTGATCTTTGATCATCCCCCGAGACACTTAGGTCTGTCCTTTAGCAGTCCGTCATAATAAACTGACACCTCACCATGTGTATTGTCATTTGTAAATCAGTCAAGTCATCAGTCGAACTACATGGTCTCTGCGTGCATAACGTAGGCAAGGCTAATATGTTGATCAGCCCCCGAGGCCCCTAGGATAGGTCTTTAGGTTAGTCTCTTGGTCAAAATATTAGAAAACCCCAAAACATTTGTAAAATCTTGAAAATACCGAAAACAACCTCAAAACATTGTAAAACGTCAAAAACATCCAAATATTTGAAAAAATCCATCCATCTCATCTCGCTTGCACCCACAATAAACACCACTCATAATAAACTGATCGTTATCCTCAACCTTTGGTGAAACAGTTAGAAACAAGTCTAGCAGGTGAAAAGTGAAAACTCAAAACATCAAGTCTTAGGTCTAAGTCAGTACGTAAACAAGTTGGTCAACTCTTTGTGTCAATAACCTATCATCCATTTGGTCCCATATGAATCATTTGAAAGAACACTTTGGATAAATGAAATGACATGCTGCCATCCACTAACATGTCCTAGGATGTATCCTTCCTACAATGGACATTATCTTTTGGCTATAGTTTTGGTTCTTATCCTTAAAAACACATCCACTTTTGGTTAGCGGTATTGGAGAACATCAGCTTGTTTGTTTACTCTATCTTTATCTTTTGACTTATCTTGTTGCGCTCATTCCAAGGACCTCTTGATGATATCTGAGAAAAGGATTTAGAGAAATAGGAATGGGGCAATGATCATTATCTTTTTTCTTTTGTGCTTGTTGGACATTCTTATAATATAACCTTGGCGAATACTTGCTTTGTTAGGAATGTATGAAGTTTTGCGCAACTTGTTGACTATTGCATGGATGCACTTTAGAAGTTTCAAACACCTCAGACCACATGTGTTATCAAACATAAGAAAATTGGCCCTTTGACAATCCCAACTCCTCAGAAAGTAATCATCATCATTTGCATATTCATCATCTTGTGTCTTGTTGAAATGACTTCTTCTCTTTCATCCCTTCTTGCTTATCGCGCTAACAAGGTACTATGACAGTTGATCATCATTATCATCATCATTGTCATCGATCCTGCATCCACAAATCATTAGCATATTTCATAAACATATCATATAAGAAACATACACATTGCATTTCCATCATCATATAAACATGTTATTATAAGCATTCTACATAGATAAGCACATCCATTTTTATTACATTACATCCACTCTTTTCCATCACATTGCATTCATCACATAAACCATCGCATAATATTCATGTACATAGACATTTCATAGTCACTTCATATTTTCATTTACTGCATAATCATACATAATAGGTACATAAGCATTATAGATAATCCATTGCATACATACTCGCATAACATCATAAAGTCATCTCCCACATTACGTTCATTTTACATTAAGCATCATCATACCATTTTACATCATCATATCATTGCATATAGTACATCACAGTAAATGCATCACATACATTACATTATCATTTAACATGTTTAGGATAAAAATATTTGTTATTGTAAGCATCTTAAAACCATCTCATTTGCATCATCAATACATATCATATAAAACATGACCATTGCATTTACATTGCATTATATCATCCACTAATCATCCATATCATCTCATAAATAGCATCACAATCATTTTTTTCATTTCATTGCATAAATCATTTTACATCATTATAAGCATAAATAGAAACATAAAAATCCATTACATGCAAAGGGTACATCCACACCATTTCACGTATACACCATAGATCATTTCCATATCATTTTTCATATTGCATATTACATATCATATCATTTCAAATCATCATATAGATTGTAGCATGCCAACAACATAATATAGATTGGTTAGTCATAATCATTACATAATGCATATATCATCAGAAATAAAGGCATCCATAAATACATCATATAACACCATAACATCATTGCACAGCATAAAGAAGTAGAATCATCCATACATGCATAAATAAATGATACACATCACATCGTATCAAAATCATCATCTCATATATATATATCATCATCAAATAACTATCATAGTAAAAAATCAGATCACTGTACATGTATGTCAATCAATACAAAAAGGCCCATCGGGCTGTAAAAAAGAGCCCATAAGGCACAAAAAGTATCATCTCAATCAAGGTCTACCCATCCTGTCTGTTGCCCTCGCTCCTGTCACCGTGACCCTCTACTAGTCTATGGTTGGTTCGCTATGAGTATTTTGGGGGCCACTATGCTCTAGGCACGATCTGATGATAGTGCATGCAGTAATAATCTGCCTCTCGGATGACCTCCCTATAAGACCTAATGGACATTGTGCTTTGAGAGGAGGCTGCCATGCTCTCCAACTGTTGTCGCTGGCCCATCTCTGTGCCCACCTGTAGCTCTATGGCCTATCTCTGCAGTATGGACTAGTCCCTCTCAGCCCTAACCTAGTCCCTCTCGGTCCGTTTCTGATCTCTCTCCCCTGTCAAAGTTTTCACCTAGGGCTACAGCTATGCAATCAATGTATCTCGGGGATCCACGTACCCTGCTGGTTATGCTCGTGGAGGCTGTACCTAAGGCTGATCCTCACCCCCAACTTGTGGTGGTGCACCTACCTGCCCTTGCTACCTAGCCGACACCTACTGTTGATCCTGCATTTGCACGTCGCCCTGACCTAGATGAATTGGCTGAGCTAGGGGCCCCGCCAGTTGGTCCTATCATGCACCATCCCTCCATCCTCATCCTCTCCCTCTGCCTCTCACCCTCCACCAATCAGGGAATGCTCCTAGAACTATCAAACATAGGGGAGGTTAGAACCAATCATTGTATTCTTGTATCACGCTTGGATCTATAGGCCCCTGATCATAAGCCCATGGCCGAGTCACCAAGTGTCTAAAGTTGTCCACCAGCCTCAGAAGTAGGAATGTATTTCCCCCATGAAACTTGAGACATGGTGCAAGAAAATACGGCCACATAATCATCATCTGGATGATCTTGAGGCTCACTGAACTAGCACTAAACACGCCCGGGCATATATTTCTCTATCATTGTGTGCTCTCGCCCCTACATGAAGCAGTCCTAGTGGGAATAGAAAATCTGATGTGCAACGTCAGCCCATCCGAGCCAACCAAGGTACGGATGCCATATAAACACCTGCATCTCATCTAGGACCCTCCTCTAATAGGGAATCTCATGCTTGCCCATGTGTGTGGACACACCACCTCTATAGCGCCATACGAGGGGGTCATCAGGCCCCATCAAAATTGTAACAACCTGCGACCAAAGGACAGTAATGTGCTCCCATGCCCATACGTGGAGGAGTGTGATGCCTACTCTGAGTGCTCTGCCATCCAGATAGATGTACTCATGAAGATCTCTATACAGTGACGCAAGAAGAACCGGCCCCAAGAAAAATGAGTAGGCCTGTCATGCATCACCATGCGCTTCCAGCAGAGTCCCCAACTGGGACTGAAGTACTGGACTCGTCGATTTGGGGCAATGAGACTTGAAATAATTTCCACAACAACCAAGCGAAAGGGAGGGGCTAGAGCCCTATGACGCTCAAGCTTGATCTACCCCTCACAAATGACAATATCCTATGTGGTGAGGATTGTGTGACAAGAATTATGCCCCTCATCTATATCAAAAATGACACACTGACCATGAATCAACAATCTCAAGATGCACCAAATGTCCTCCAAGGTGACGGTGGCCTTGCTAGTGGGAAGGTGGAAAGAAGAGGTCTTGTTGTGCCATCTCTCAGCAAGCGCTGACATCATCTCAAGGTGGGTGTGAATGGGCAATGCGTAGGCGATGTACCACAACCCTATGTCTCATAGTCGATCCTGATCTCTGTCACTAAGGTCCCACAAGTAACCAATGATATCCCATGACCTATGCTCTCAGGAATAGAGCTCCCTTGCCGCATCCTACGTTAGGAAGGGTCATTATGTTAAATTTTGAATTTTTTTTGTTGGGCATCCAAGAAACCACTCTAGCGTCACTATCCATGAAGGCATCACAGTTTTATTTTTATCAAACTATGACGTTGGGGCACAAAATGCTGAAAGCACACCACCGCAGTGCACTTTCCTTCTGAGCGGAACAATTTGAAAAGATTCTTGTCATTAATGCACTGTCGTGTCACACTTTGGAAAGGACCCCGTCGGCCATGATCTCAGCGTTGGAGTTTGGAATTTATTTTCAAACTCCAAACTCCACCACCATGGTGTAATCTAACACCGAGCAGCATAGTTTTATTTTTGAGCGGCGCTATATAGTGCCACTGTAGAATGACTGACTTTGAAAGCAATAAATGAATGCTAAAAACAAAAAATAAAACTCAAGGATCACTTATCGGTGCCCCAATGTCGGGTGGCTGTTGGTATGTCCGGATTTAGTCAGAAATGTGCATCGGGAGTTGTCATTGGGCCATATCACCAGGAGGTCAGATCTCAAATCTCAAGTTTGCTAGATGGCTGTGTGTGAAAATGAATTGAAAGTGACCCCTCAGAGCTTTTTTAAGCTTGAAAATTAGTGTTTTTTCACCCTAATTGGCTATCCTACTAGGGTTTTGGACCCTTGAACCTATTTTTTTCCAACTGAAGCCTGTTTTACATCGATTTGTTGCTTTTAGACATGTTTTTGGTTTCCTGAAGCCTTTTTGGACTTGTCGGGCACCTTGTCCTCTTTTTTCGCGAGATCACCCAAAAATTGAAATTTTCATCCAGTCTCTCAAGGGGAAATATATTGGCATTTTTTCTCTTGCTGGACAGCAGTGGGGCAATAATTTTTGAAAACAATTTTTTTTGGCTTTGATCAAGATCGTTTATTCTTTGAACCAATGCAATGAGTGCATTGCTTCAAAGAGGGGAAAAATGTAGACACGTAAAATGTACTGATTGACATTGTGCATTTGATCTTGACCACTAACATTGTTTCATCCAGAATCATCCTTCGGTCTAACCATTTAATCAAATACCCTTATCTGATTAAATTCATCAATATTCCTCTCTTAATTGAATAAATTAGTTATCTAATTAAGTCACCTCTTCTCGATAATTAAATTAACCATTTTGATCTAATTATCTAATTTAATTAAATAATTAATTTTATTTGATTAAATCTCTTAAGTCTATCTATTAAATTAAATAAATTAAAACCTTATTTAGTCTAATCTAACATCATCTCTTTTAATTAAATAAATCAAAATCTTTATTTAATTAATCTCTTATCACATTCCTTTCATATTTGATTTAAATAAATCCACAAATTTAAGTCAAATAGGTCACATCATTTAACCCATTCATTAAATTAATTAATTTTGATTAATTTAATCCCCTATCATGTCCCATCCTCTAGCTTTTACCACTTGCATATGAAAATAGATTTAATTGATTTATTAAATCTCTATTTTGCTCAACAAGGCATCTTTTGGGAATATTCTCCAAGTTTGAATTCAAAATCCAAGTTGACATGTACATCCAACAAGGCATTTACTCTCTCTTACATGTCCTTTGCCTTGAGCCAAGTGGCATTCAATGCATTCTTTCTTCCCTCTTGCATGTCATTTCAACAAATTCAAAATTCAAAAATATGCATTTATTGGCACAATCCTCAAAACTTGCACATCCTCCATCCACTCATAGGTTGACAAGTGGCATCTTTCCATTGGATGAATGTTAGTCCCACATTGTTCTATTTTGGACATTCATCCTTCAATCTCATCTATAAATAAGAGGCTAATCTCCTCATTTGATCATCCAAA
This sequence comes from Sequoia sempervirens, assembly GCA_007258455.2. Taxonomy (NCBI): domain Eukaryota; kingdom Viridiplantae; phylum Streptophyta; class Pinopsida; order Cupressales; family Cupressaceae; genus Sequoia; species Sequoia sempervirens. The sequence goes on from VDFB02193867.1 coordinate 250,071,405, forward strand.
ATTTGAGTAAACTTACTATGCTCAAATATTTAGTAAATTCCATCCATTATCATTGAATCTTAGCTAGGTTGTGCAGATTTTTTCATTGGAGCACTCACCATCCTTCATAAAAGTGGATCATTCATCAACATTCATCAAGCTTGCATCATAGGAATTGGGAAAGGGTCAATTTTCACATCAAATTAGCACCAATTCCCCCATGGGATCATGAGTTTGCTAGTTTAATTAGGATTCAATCGCTATTTTATTATTTTCTTATTGTGTTCTTCATCTCTTTTCCTAATTTAAGCTTTGTAAATGGATTTCATGGGGAATCCTTGTTCTTACTTGCATTCTATATTCTAATGTGTTTGTTCTTATTGTTTTGTAGGTATTAGGATTGGGGTTCTCACATTTGGCGCTAGGAGGGAAATCTTACCTTTCAATCACATTTTTTTTATCAAATTCACGCATTTTTCTTTGTTTACAGGTTCAGCATCACTGTTTAGCACTAGTGGTTCTCCGGCATCGCCATTCAGGACTGCTGAAAATTCAAACTACGACATTGAAGTATTTTGGCCCAAGATTTTGAATTTCAAACCGCGCCACTTGACCAATCAGACCCGTGGGAATTTTCAAAAAAATCAAACTACATGGATGAGAAAAAGGGCAACACATTTGAGCTCATTGGTTCGGGTACAGAGCATAGCTAACTAGTAAGCGGCACTATACAGCACCACTGGAGAAATCAAATTGCGACATAGTCACGGGTTGCGCCATTGACAGGGAGTAAAAAGTTGGAATTTCATTTTAGCACGTGCCTTTTTTCAAATGATAAGTTTATCTTCTATTTTCTGCTTTTTAACCTCTATGTTTTGCATAATCTAACTAATTTTTTTTCTTGTAGGTTAGATCAATTAAAAACAAAAGAAAGAGAAACATGATGATGGTATTTCACAAAATCAAAGTGTTTTTAAACACTTTAGTGTTTGTTTAACACTCTTAGGAAAATGTTATCTCTTCTTGATTAAGATACTAATTTCATTTGGGCTTTTAAAAAAGAACCTTTTGAATTTTTTGCAAAGGCTTAAAACGAATATTAGGACTACAACTTACTAGAGTTTGTTTTTTGGTTAAAAATTAAACAAAATAACTCTCATTTGTCCTTTGGTGCTTTAAAAAGAAATCACAATTGCTTTGCAGCTCTAAAATGAACAAGTGCAACTTTGTGTTCGTGATGGCTTACTTAAACTAACTTCATTGAAAAAGGACGTATGCGCTTCTCTCGCACTTTATAGCGATCTTGAGAATCAAAAGGCCTTTTTTGTGATTTTAGGTTGATATAAAGCAATCACCTCCACACTTCATTTTGGGCTTAAAAATTGAACAAAACATTGTGCGAGTGTGAGTAGAGAATTATTGCGTACATTCTCTCTCTTTGTGTTGCAAACAAAGATTGATCAAGTTACAGATATTGTCTTTACTCACTTTTGTCTATCTTAGAGGGCATGCCTTGGGGAAAAAGTACTCACCCAAGGGAAGGACTCAACCGGTAACACTTTAAAGCCAAGAGTATTTCCAACTGGGATATAAAATTGGGTATTGGAATAAACACCAATATCATGCGGTTGGCTCTGATGAGATGGATCTGAAAAGAGACTCTCACCATATGGGTCAATCTCCATGAACGAAAAATTCTAATTAAAACCCATGTTTTAGAATTGCCAAAATCCTTGATCTATTTGTTGGTGCAAGAACGGTTGTTTTGAAGCCGCCCCACACTTTTACAATCTTTTAGTAGAAATGGAAAGCATTCCATGGGAGTTTCATGGGTGTTGATGCTTGGCTATCCTGTATAAGTGAGTGTCATGGAGGGGAGCCAATGGGGTCAAGCATCTAACCATTCGCTAAAGATAAGCATAGCTGGACTTGTCCAAGTGGGGACTCAACAAATATTGTCTTCCATATCCATAGGGTTGTACTTATTCTTGGTTACGAAATACTTTGCTTGTTCAAAAACATCATAGAAACAAACACTTAAACTTCATCGTCAAAATTTCAAACCCTTTAGGAGACAAATACAATTGACCCAATTCATGTGTTATTGCTTGCCCTAGGATTCTATCCTTAGAGGTTTCTAAACACTTGAATTACCTCTCAATTTTTCTACTAAAGTTAAACAATAGGTAACCCTTGCCTTGAATTCATCAAATCTCCACATAACACAATTTGTGGGATTCAAAGAAATTAAGACATTGGACATCTAGTCTAGAAACGTAATCAAAGAAGTGTTTGTGGTAAAATAAAGTCACTAAGAAAAGATAACAAAATGAACTATCACATGTGTTGAAACCTCACGATTTCCAAGAAATTCAAAACCCAAAACAAAAGTCCTTGATTCAAAATCCAGAAATGTATGCTCAAATTTAACCACTTCTTGGTTATAAAGGTCTATAGAAGCATTGCATGTTCTTCAACACTGAGGTTTAGGTAAACAAAGTGTCTTTTTTAGGTTCATCTTAGAATCAAAAGAAATCAAAATATTTTTTCCCTCTTGCATGTCATTTCAACAAATTCAAAATTCAAAAATATGCATTTATTGGCACAATCCTCAAAACTTGCACATCCTCCATCCACTCATAGGTTGATAAGTGGCATCTTTCCATTTGATGAATGTTAGTCCCAGATTGTTCTATTTTGGACATTCATCCTTCAATCTCATCTATAAATAAGAGGCTAATCTCCTCATTTGATCATCCACAATTTGAGTAAACTTTCTATGCTCAAATATTTAGCAAATTCCATCCATTATCATTGAATCTTAGCTAGGTTATGCAGATTTTTTCATTGGAGCACTCACCATCCTTCATCAAGGTGGATCATTCATCAACATTCATCAAGCTTGCATCATAGGAATTGGGAAAGGGACAATTTTCACATCAAATTGACACCAATTCCCCCATGGGATCATGAGTTTGCTAGTTTAATTAGGATTCAATCTCTATTTTATTGTTTTCTTATTGTGTTCATCTCTTTTCCTAATTTAAGCTTTGTAAATGGATTTCATGGGGAATCCTTGTTCTTACTTGTATTCTATATTCTAATGTGTTTGTTCTTATTATTTTGCAGGTATTAGGATTGGGGTTCTCACAGTTAGTATTTCCAAGCCCTAGCTTGGTGGTGAACCCCTCTTGAGTTTATAGTCAGAACCTAGGACAACTCTATTGCAAGATCTCTTTCTCCTTTGCATACTTTAGATTGAGATCTCTAGGGTTTCCTTGAATGTTATTTGAAGAAAACTTTTTGTTCTATATCCTATACTATAGAGCAACATTTTTTGTCAAATAATTTTGGTGAACCTACATTTAGAACATTTCATTTTCTGATTTGGAGTGCATCATCATCTTATATCTATCTTGCACTAACTTTGCATTAGGTTTTTCTTTAGTTAATTGGCATCTATGGTTTCTAAATCTTGCATTAATGAAAGTGCATACAGGTTGCATGTTTGCATCTTGCATCATTGAATTTCTTCTAAATTTTGTATTTGCACTTATCTTTGTAATAACCCATCCTAAATTATACTTATTTAACATTATTTAATATGACACATGAATATATTCCAAATTAAAAAGACATAACTAGTGGCTAAAGTCAATCATAGCTACACATGTCCACTTAAAATGAGTCAATGATTCATATAATTACTAGAAAATTTAAATTACAATGTCAGGTTTGACTGGGCTCCTAAGGCCACAAGGTCATTACATTGTACACTTTACATCAAATACATGAAAATATTACATCAAGTTAGAACTTAGACTAAAATAGGCTTGTGAACAACTATGGCTCTTCTTTGATGCTTTCCTCCACTAGTCAATGAGAACATGGTTGAAGCGCTTTACCACCCAACCACGAAGCTTACACTTCCCCAAAATTCTTCCAACTTGAAGGATGTCTGACCTTGCATGGATAGTTTAACAAGAAAACAATTTTCAAGGTGGAATTTGGTGCGTGCCCAAATATCAACATGCAATTTCTATCTACAAGTTAGAAAATAAAATGCAAGATATATGCTAGGAACGACAGAGAGTGATATCACATGATTCATACATATAAAATGAACTATATTGCGGGAAGCATAATAAATGTGCTGCAACACATAAAACAATAGGTTTTTTGTAAAGCAGACATATACTCTCTGAACTCCATTTTGACATCCATCCTAGAAGGTAATTTTCTACAATACAACATCTCATAACAGCTATCTACCCTCTATCAACATCTACCCTGAGGTGCTCTAGCGTACTTAGGTATTATTGTTTTGTTCAAGTATTAGAATATTATTCTTACATATGTCTTTGAAAAAGAAGAATTAGATTACTAATTGTTGATGGGTGTTTTTGCACTTCTCAACACAGGCAATGCATAAGTGCATTACCTCTCTTCAAAGGAAACCTCCTAGAAACAATTTGTAGAAAACTACCCCGAGGTCTCTCAGGTGTTAGGTCATGACATGCTTGGAATAATTTAGTTGGTTCAATGTGATCTTACTAGTAATCACAGGTCAGCCTTACGTAAGTTAAGTTGGAGGGGAATTGGTCCTTCAAATGGAGTTTATAAAATTTCTGAAATTGTGTTCTATTGCGGCAAGTTTAGGACAACAGTCTAAAACTCCACTTTGATCTTTAGTTTTGGCTTTAAAATGTGCAATAAAGTTTGTCTTAAGTTACTATTTAAAAGAAAAGTCAAAAGGGCATGGAAAGGAAGAAGTTCCTAGAAATGAAACTAGTGATGAACAATGACAATGGAGGATGCTACGGTGGAAAACCTTCCTAAAACTAAGTCCCACTTAACTAGATCAACTCATAGTCTCACAAAACTAGTGCAATTTTCTAACGTTTGTAGATGTTCAATCATTCATTCACCATAAAGTATGAATAAAAGATAGAATTTAAGTGCAACATTCAAATAATGTTCATGCTAGCTTTACACTACAGTTTATCATCAATAAACAACAAAAAACATGAACTAAGGAGGGCATCAACACAGTAGAATTCTTCACCATCAATGAACAACATTAACTAATCTACTAAAGCATGCTAAACACATAGAGAAACAGTGTAAATCTATTCAAATTCACTAACTATGAGGAGAAGAATCATGAAACATGTAATGGAACTCAAGAATCCACCAAAAATCAATGAATTTCTATTAAAATTCTAGTAGCATGTCTTTACAACTCAACTCTCTCTTGAAAATGAGAGGAGACCCCCTATTTATAGTTTCTAAAAAGAAAAATGAATGGGCAAGATTCAATCTCATTATGTGGCCAAGATTCACCACAAATTAGGGTTTTACCTACCCCCAAATATTTTACAATATAAAATACACTTTTGTCTTCTGGCCTATTTTTTCTAGTGGGTAGCGTTGTAGCAATTTTGTCTTTTAGCTAGCTACCTTTGTTGCAGCTATACTATGAGGAATTCATCATCAATCACTAGATTCCCTTCATGTTTCTTCACAGTAGCATATTCTATGAACTTTCATATCAATGCTTGGACCTTGTTCCACTCCATTATATTAGATTGAAGCACTTGGAAGTTCAACTTCCTGGACTGATCAATGATTACATCCCAATCTTTGTCACATTTGGGAGTATTTTTAATCACTTGCTCAGATTGAGCGAAGGCTTGAGCAGAAAAATCCATAAATTCTAGCATGAGGGCATCGATGGCTCCATCCTCCATCTTCTTATGGAAGTAAGGCTTTATCTTTTCCAGATCCAGCTCAATAGAGGGAATGTCAGAATCTTTCATTAGCTTTAGGTATTCCTTGCAAGCCATTCTGATTTCTTTGGCCCAATAAATATCAATCTCCACTTCATGGAGCACTTGTTCCAATATTTCTCTTTTGTGATCAAGACCTAATTTACAGGTTTCTACAAGCCAATGATCATCTTTTGCTAGTGCAAGCTCCTTTTCCCACATTCTCTCGGGCATCTTGAGGATAGCCTTGAGCTTGGGGTATGTGATTCTATATAATTTTGGGAAGTCAGTGCAAAATTTCGTTATGCCTTCAAGTTGCTTTTGCACTTCCCAAAATTTATTTGTCATTCTAATAGCATGACTGATACCCATATTTCCATTATAAACCACTTGTTGGAACCAATCCTCAGTGGCCTTCATCCAGTTCTTTCTCCTTTCTAGCTTGCTAATATGATCTTTCGAGAGTAATAGAGTAGCTGATGATGTTGAGGGTAGCTCCTCAGCCAAGGACCATTGTTGTATGTGGGTTGTTAGTTCTGATACTTCTGCTTTTAATTCCTCCTTAGAGGTCTTGTCCTTATTCATTTGATGCACAATAGTAGCAACTGATCCTTGAAGATGATCAATTTTTTGTTCTCTTGTGGTTATTCCTAGGTCAATGGTAGAGATATTGTAGCTAACTCCTCCTTCCACCACTAGAGTAGCTATCTACACAGTCTTGGATCCTGATGCATCCATTGTTAAATGGGATTTGACCCTTGGTTTCTTTTCCTTCTTTCTGCTTATTTGCGCCTGAGCCAAGATCGCTTCCAGCCTTGCTTTCAGATCCATGAGGACAGGGGACTTCTTCTGCAATTGCTTTTCTAACCATTCAAGCATCTAGGATCCTTCCTTTGGTGATTCATGATCACCTTCTTCCCTTTAGGCATGTTGGATCTCCATTTCTTAGAGTCTTAGGGGTTCTTGTTCTGTCTCTTCTTCCTCTTCCTCATCTGAATCTTGAATAAATACAACTTCTTTCTCTAGAGATTTGGTGGTGGCTATGTTTTTCTTGGGGCTATCTTCCCCTTTGGATCTCTTCTCTTCTTCTTCTTCTTCTTCCTACTCACATTCTTTGTGATGCTCCACTTTTGGGCTCTTTCTTGTTTCAACCTCTTCTTTAGGATTTTCCTCTTCTTTCTTTTCATCTTCTTTTTCTTCTAAAGTAGGCATCTCCTCATCATGGTTAGGGATTTTTTCTTGTTCCCCAGTTGGAGGTTTTGTGGTTACCTCCACTTCTTCATTTGTATCTTTCCTTTCTATAGAGGACTACTTCTCAACTTCTTCCCCAACATCCTTCAGTTTCTTGGCAAGTTCCTCCTCAAGTTCTTGGTCGAAGGTTTCCACGATGTACTTCATACTAGGATCTTCAATGTATTCCTCAGAAGATTGTGTTTCCTCCTCTTCATGCACCACTTCATCAATAACTAGGTGCTAATGTTCAGGATACTCATGATAATCATCAACTTCTTCCTCCATTTCTTTTACTGCCTCCCTCTCTCGTCTCTCCAACTCTTCAAAAATATGCATTGTTGCCTCCATTTTCAGTGGTTCAGTTGGAGGAGTAGGAATAGGGAGGCTGACAACAACTTGTGCTAGGGTAGCCTGTACTTCAGAATTCATTAATACTCTAGATAGCTCGGTTGGTATGTTCTACATGTGCCGAGCAAAGGATTCTAGGAGCGAGAGGGTAGACATTTTCATTGTTGCAGTGGCCAATGGAAGGGTTGTTGACGGAGACATGGAAGAGCGAAGAAGTGGTAGCAAAGGAAGAATCTACCACCAAGATTGGTGCAGTGTGCAAGGTGGAACCAAGGTGAAATGAAATGTCTACCACAAGTAGAGAAGAAGCAAGCATTGCTTGAGAAGTAGGCGGGGGAGTAATGGCAATGCAAACAGTAATAGTTGTGGTAGCAAGAGTGGAGGCAACAAGTGGAAACTTTGGTGGTTCAGCCTCTTCTTCCTCTCCCTCGTGGAGTGGGTCCTCTTAAATAGTGGGAATCTCAGTGAAACCACCTGAATTCTTTGATTTATTAGAGGGCTCACCCTCAGATGCCTTTCTTGAATAGACTTTGTGCTTAGGTTAGCATTCATCCACCTCTTTTCTCTTCTTTGACCGGGAAGTGGGAGGAGACTTTGAAGTTTCTCTGAATGGGGAAATAGTAGTGGCACTGTAAGTCTCAATCTTAGGCTCATCCTCGAGCTTGCCATAGGTTAAAGTTACACCTTGACATTTCAGTTGAGCTATATGTCCATCGATCCATTGCTTTGTTCTTGCCCCTATGGGTTTCATCAAAATATCAAGGTCATTGACCTCTTCCTCATCCTAATCAATCATGGGCAATGATAGATTGGCAACAACATCATATCCATGATCAATCATTGTGTTCTCATCTTCCACAACTTGATCCGACACTGGAAACAAGTTGATTGTCTTGAAAAAGTAGGCCATCATATGCATGTAGTGTGTCATGTAGACTTCTTTATCATCTTTACAATTTTCCCAGAAGTCCTCAATGTTGTGTAGGTGGGCGTACTCCTTCCCAACCATTTTCTTTGGCTTTCCATACTGATCCATATGTGGCCTAGTGGTGTGGAGCTCTAGGTTGTACTCATTTATCTCCTTTTCAAAATATTTTGCACATTGAGATGCAAGGATTGCATACATGCCCTAGCCAAATGTTAGAGGATATGGAATTCTTGGCCCATGTTTGTCACTCAACAGTGTGTGAGCATGCTACAACTGCTTAGAGAGTTCGAGTAATACGAACCAGTCATTTGGATACTGGGGTAGTTTACATGGTCTCTCTGAGAAGCCCTCAGCTCTGATATAGGTAAATTTGGGGAACTAGATGAAAAGGAATCCAAATTGGTGGATGAAGGCATTAGCATTGTGAGTGACTCTCCTTTCAAAGTCACCTCCAAGTAATTTGATGATGTGTCCGATGAAGGAATCATTGAATTTGTAGTAATCCTTCTTGAAGTTTTTGTACTAGAGTTGTGGGTACCTGTCATACACCTTTAGCTCCCTCCCCAGAGTCTAGCTTGGTGCCACAAACAAACCTCTATATTGAGCATGACCGGCTAGTAGATAGACCAAGTATGATGTCATATAGAATTGTGATGTCTTCTTTACAACTAAAAACTGCTCATGTAGGGAATTGCTAATCATTCCTGCCCAATAGAATTTAGTTTCTCATTTGATGATTTATTCTATGAAGTAGAACATCCATTCCTAGAATAAAGCTACAGTCGGGAGGCCCATAACCCTACTTAACAAGGTTACTAAGTCATGGTAGTCCTCGTAGAAATCACTTCTGAAGAGCTCTTGATATTCTTTGTTTGTGTTGCCCCTCTTCTCCTTTAACCTGTATTGATTGATCAGTTTATTGCACTTGAGGGGGTCAGCCTTCCACATGCTCTCGGCATACTCCTTGGATGTCTCCTCCATTGCATCAAAGGTGGGGATATGGAAGGTTTTCCCAATGGACTTGGAGGATAGGTCAGCCAATATGTTGCCATCCCTATCCACAATTCTCTTAGTGTTTTCTTCATATGCCTTCCTGTAGGCCATTACTAGTTCGGGAGCCAAGAGGGCAGGTGGGAAACCAGTAGCCTTGGCCAACCCACTCTCTCTAATATTCTTGGGATTCTCTATGGTGGGGTTGACAATGACCCTTGCTTGAATTCATCAACATCAATGTGCCCCAAGTTAGTATCTAAAACCTTGTCCTAGTCTGCGGTGACCTTGTATTGATCTCTACCCCTTGGAATTTATGCTTCATTTGATCTTTATCTTCTTTACCCCTTGGTTCTTTGGCAACTTTCTTTCCTTTTCCTTCTCTATGAATGATTTCGAAGGTCCCACAGTAGGTTCCATATATCCTGCAAGTAAAGGAGCAGTAAACATATTCAAGTGTAAAACATGAGAGAGGTTAGCAAAATCTTGCAAAAACAACATTAGATCAAGTAATTTATCATTCAAGGATCCATTTCCTTCAGATCATCATTATCCTCTCATTTGAAGGAATTATGACAATGCAGGCCCAGGGGTGTGGACTTCCCTAGGCTGGCAGCCATTTTGGAGGCAGTTGCAAATAGATGGAAATCAAGGCACAATGGCCCACATGGTTTTACTCGTGCTAGACTTTTACCATAAGGTGGGGCCCATTAAGCAGGTCAAGCCATTTTAGCACTTGGGTTAATTTGTTCTTGAGGTTTTGGAAAAATTAAGTCAACCACTCGGGCATGTGGCTGTAGGGGTGATCTTGGCTGTTTTGGGCTTTATCGTTTGAAATGACACTGGTGGGGCAGCATCCCGCAATCTGGGACCCATGGTCTCAGAGGATGAAACCCTTTAACCTTTGGAAGTTTAGTTTGTTTGAAAGGGTGCTAGCGAGGGGACACAAAAGGACATTAGATGTTGGTCGTTTAGAATGGCAGAGGCAGGAGGAAGTTCCACCAAAGGTGGTCCATAGGAGGCTTAAGCATTACTCATTTGCTTGTAAATGGCTAGAAGGAGACATCAGGGTTGGGCTCCGTGTAGCAGGCTAATAGATATTGTTGGAAGTTTCTATGTGGCGAGAGTGGGACGATCATCCGCAAGTGGCCATCCGAATGGAACAGCCTGCTTGGAATTTCACACTTAGTTATTTCACTTTGGGCTCAAATGGTGGAGGCAGGAAGTGTGGGTTCTACAAGGTGGAGGGATAGTCGACCAAGTCCACTGTGGATAGTGATCGAACAATGGTGGCCCACAGATGGAAGTCCCAGACATTTTAACAGATTAGACAGAAACGGCCAGGGCAAGGCCCGACTATCGAAAGGATCCTAAGGTTTTGTCATTTTGGGAACGACTGTGTATGCAGTAGCTGAAGGATGGTGGAAGTCCATATTGGATGGTCCACAGGGAGGTTGGTGAACATGGTTTGTGTGGGACCCACAAGGTAGTGGTTGGGACCAATTGACAATTTTGAAACAACACGACATGAAGGGCAACCCGAGTGCAGAAGCCCGCATTTGTAGACCCAACGGGGTGAAAAGCTCATGCTTAACTCATGATTTTCATTTAACTCTGAATGGTGACGGAAAGAGGCTATCTCCTACCCACATGGGCGGGCCTGAGGGAGATGACGACCGGTGTTTAAAGTTTGGGGTTTCAAGGAACAAGGAAATGGTGTTAGGTGCTTTGCGGACCTCAAGGATCCGATGTCCCTATTTCAAGAACGGTCGTGAAGACCCCAAGTTCCACATGCGCCTTGTGGGAAATTTCCAAAGGATTTTTAAATTCTAAAATATGGGTTTTATTCCCCTTATGTGATCTAACTAGTTTTGATCCTTCTTTTATTAGAATTTTTTTTTTTTTTGCAAAAATCAAGGAAAAATGATGATGTATATGGTGCCAGAAAACTGACCTTAAAAGTTGATGAACGATGTGAAGAGACTACAAATAGCAATGCTCAGACAATGATGAGATCCTGTAGGCGTGAAGGTGGCGATGGCGGGAGACTCTGACAAGTTTCTAAAGTTCTGATGGTGAAAATAAATTTTCAAAATGGCTATTTATAGAGTTTTATGCATTAAATTCCCATCATTAATGTAGGTATAGAGGTCACCAAGGTTGGTCAACATGCAGTTCAAAAGTGGTAGCAGGGGGAATGGCGGGATCCACAAGGCGGGCAACAGTCAAGGGTTGGTCGTTTGGCAATTCAGCAATAGAAACGGCGATGGAAGTCGTGGGTAGACCGACTGAACCAATCATTCGGAATGATGGTGAACCGATGGAGTTCCTTAGAGGGAAGCCTGCAAGCGTGGATCGACATGGTGTGAAGGATGACATTTTGAAGGTTCAAAGGAAAACTACCAAGGAAACTCTACAAGAGCTAAAGACTTAGAAATTTTGAGGGTGGCAAAATTTGGTCAACTTAGGATGATGACTCTAGGATTCCTTGACCACATAGGACTCAAAATAGGGGGCATGCAAAATGAGAAAAAAGTATAAGCGACCCAACAAAGGGAAAAGAGAGGGTCCCCATTCTAAATAGGGTGTGTGTGTAATAAGCACAACACTAATTTACTCTCTAAATAGAAATCAAATCTATGATTCAAATAAAATAATTCAACAATCAACCATATCTTTCTCATGACTCATATTTACTTTTCATCATAAGCATTATGCATTTTGAAATGGACTAAGAATAAAAGAAGGCATGTCACAAGTATGTGTATGTACATAGATGAAGTCTATGTGCATACACATATATGTGCCTACTTAACTTTTGATTTGTGCATACATTCTGAAATAGACCAATAAATTAGATTTGCAACCATTAAATATATTTCCATTTGACATTCCTATTGTGAAACTAAGAATTCAAAACAAGTCTATATTAACTTCACACATACTATTGTTTCTTTGCATTCTCACATAACCGTGACACTCTAAAATTGTTGTTTACATATGAACATCCATCATTTAAATAGAACCAGTACTATTTCCTACTAAACATTTATAAGACAAGTTGTTTCATAAGAACGTTCATAGTTTACATCTATTCAATGTTGTTTCAACTAAATAGTTTAATGGACAAAATTGTTTTCAGCTACAAGATAACTTTACAACAAAATAGTGTCATTTGCAACAAAATATTCACTGTTTACATCAATGAAATGTTGTTGCAAAATAAACAGTTATATTTTATGATAGACAATATTATTTTCCAATAGAACATTCACTATTTGCGATTACTCATTGTTGTTTTGATGCTAAATGATAACAATACAATTTAATGTTCTTTTTTTTAAACAGAACGGGGTTTTATCACAATGAACAAAAAATGAACAATGTTGTTTCAAGCTATTCAGATGTTAAATAATAACATTATAACTTAATGCTCATTGTTTCTAATAGAACGAGATTATCTTACAAAGAACAGATAATGTACAATGTTGTTTTTCCAGTAACAATATTGTCTATAGCTATCTCATCTATCATTTTCACACAAATCCATTAAATTTTCTCTAAAAAATTAGGCTAATAGAATTTCCATTATTCATCATTTTGAAAACATAAATGATACTAGAAATTCATGAGCAACTATATAAGAATTATAATGATTTTTTTTTGACATACTCATCGATTTAAAACTGAGTAACCATACGATCAAGGAACATAACTATGAAGTTTATCAAGGTTCCTAACTTAACCCATTCCTTTCAAGGCCATTAATAAAGTAATCACTGGTCACTCTAGGAGTGACTTCCCATTATGTGACTGGTACATTTATTTCTTGGAAAATCAAGGGTCATAATTGTATCTATGGAAATTTAGATGGGTTAGCTTATTAGATAATAAACATCAAAATCCAATGAAATAACAAAGCACAGAGGAAATATAATGAAAATAAAAGGAATAATATTACCAACAATCTTCATCTTCCATGGTTCCCCTTTGTTACACCTTCTAGTTTGCAGCAAGTCAATGAGGCCCTCAAATTTCAACTTTGAGCAATCTATAATAATGTCAAAGCCCTATGCAAATGTTGAAGGATTTGATAAAATTATGCCTATGTCTATGACAATATCATAAATGAAAATAATGAATATCAATGCTAAAATGACTATAATGCCTATATCAAAAAAAAATGATGGGGGTCCCGAAATTATGAGCAAAATTGTCTTTTATAGGAAACACAATTTTGAGTGGACGAATGAGATTAAATTCTAAGAAAGACCTAGAATGAGAGGTCCAGATTAAACCTGAGAATCCCTAATTAGGGTTAGGGAAAAAATAATTAATCTAACGGTCAAGATAAAACCTCAGATAAATGGATCGACGGTGGAGAATAAATGAGACAAATTAATTAGAAAATAAGGATTTTCGAAAATCAAGAAGATAAAGATTGTCTGATTTGCAAGATTTGAAAAATCAAGAAGATAAGATTTGAACTGAAGATCAGATTTGAAAAATCAAGAATCTGCCCGATTACTTGATTTTTAGAAGATTAGCTACTAATTTGAATTAAATTAATTCAAATTATGGATTTTATGAGACAATAAATAATATTTTTTAGATTATTTACCAAAATAGACTGACAGTTAAGATAGTGATGACATTTTAAATAATTTCATTTATTTAAAATGAGAGGAATATTAATTTTGACAATTAAATAATTAAAGATAATTATTTAGTTTAGAAGATAAGATTAATATTTAAATAAATTAATCAATTCATTTAATTAAGACAATTAGTGACAAATTAAATAAATAAATAAAACTTATTTATTTAATAATTAGGAAGAAATATATGACGAAGGGTAATTAAATAAATTAAGAAATTTATTTGATTAAGAGAAGACATAGACAATTAATGACGTATTTAATAAATAAATAAAATTTATTTATTTAATAATCATGAAGAATAAAAGGACATGCATTAATTAAATAATTATGAATTATTTAATCAATAGTCGAATGTGGACAAAGGACATAATTAAATGTCATAATTATGCTAGGGCGAAAGTGGTAAAAATGAAGCTTGCAGGCCTAGGTCATTTTTAAGTGTCTACATTTTGCCCCTCTTTGTCATAATGTAGCATGTCGCATTGTGACAAAGAAAATAAGTCAAAAATATGCTTCAGTGAAGGTACGAAGTATCATTGCCCCTCGGAAAATTTTTCCAATTTTGAGCCAGGGCCATAAAAAATTGAAAAGGATCCCGATAAATCAATTTGATGACCATAAAAATAATGGCGTAGTCGGTTTTGGATTCAGACATGTTTAGGACAGCCCACGAGGAAGTCAAAGTTGGTCAAATGAGCCTCTAGTAATAACCTTGTTTGAGAAATGTCATTTTGACTTTATAAATAGGTTGACAAAGGGGTAAAAGTCAATTCATTTCCACTATTTACTTTGCAAATTTCGAGAGCCTAGAGCGAAAAGGAGCGCAGCGAGGATGGTTATTCTAGTGACAGAGCACTGCGGTGAGATCGACCAGATCTTTAGACGGCCAGAGGGCTCAGAGCCAGCAGTATGTACCCTTGTCCCTCTTTATAATTTTTTTGTTTTGCGTGTCAAATTTTAGTTTCTAGGGTAGATAACAACTGCGCCATGACGCAACTGCATTCGCGTAAGACGCATTCGTTGTCACGTTTGACGCATATGATGCGTTGCGATGCAAGTGCGAAAATAAATTAGGTTAGAGCGGTGGTTTGCGCTGCATTTGACAAATACTGTGACACATGTGACTTATCGAGTCACATTTGACTGTTGGAATCGCGAAGTTGCAACGCATTCGCTGTTTTGACCGACGTAATTGTTATGGTGCAATGCATTCGCCCTTTTGTGACATAATTGTCAAATTTTTTGATGCAAGTGTGATAATACGACGCATTTGAGGAATCAAACGATGCATCTGCGATGTTGAATCGTATTTGATGTACAGAACGACGCAGTTGACTTTTTGAGATGCAATTGCTTTACTGTGACGCATTTTCCTGTCACTTGTCTAGAGCTTGTTTTGATGTTTGCATAACCTTAAATGTATTTTGATAATATTAACCAATTTTCTCAAAGTGTTTTGATGACTTGCTTGATGTTTTGCAGAGGCAGCTTGCCCCGATTTATACCTGCGATAGCAGACCGACTACATTGTAGTTTGCTGACCAGTTGAGCCTGCGAGAGTGGAGATGATTGATGTGCTTAGGATTATTCTATGTTGCTTTCATGCCCACCATTCGGGCGAACAAGGGACTACTGATGGCACTGTGTGAGCGGTGGCATTCAGAGACTTGCTCCTTCCACCTGCCAATAGGTGAGGCCACCATTACTTTAGAGGATGTCTATCGTATTCTGTGAGTGCCGATTCATGGGGAGCAGATCATCTACGACCCTCAACATGGTGAGCAGACCTTTCATGCCTACTATCGAGATCAGGGTGCTGGACTAGGCATCCAAGGTTATGAGATCAGGTGGGAGTTCCTGGCAGAGCATTATGGTCACTTTGACGCATTCCTTGTGACTCTGATTGGAGGGATCTTGGTTCCTGACCGTCGAGGACATATATTTCCTATTGGTTGGGGAGACATCTTGGTTGTTATGAGGTGTGATAGGACGGTGTATGCCTGCGGTCTTTGATTACTAGGGACACTCTACCATCAGCTGCACGATGTTTCCTATAGGAGAGGAGAGAGCATCTCATGTGGGACCACATTAATGATGATATGGGTCTGGGAGCACATATCCATATTCTGACGTCCCATTGATAGACCACAGTTGGCCGATGGTATGCCTTATGCCTATTACTACGCCGGTGCCCTGCATCAGACTCATATGGGCGAGACAGGCTGGTGGTGACATAGGATTGACACCATGGTGACATTTATCTGGAGGCCGTACAGAGACTATGAGCCATGGGACGATGAGGACGAGCACCTTAACTTCTGCAGATAGTATAGGTATCTGATTAGTAGGATAGTGTAGACATTGCTGATCATTAAGATGTATTTACCACAGCGTGTTCTTAAGCAGTTCGGAGAGCAGCAGGGTGTACCTGCAGGGATAGCCGAGTATGCCCGATTGTCCTGAGAGTATGTGTGGGGTCCAGCCATCCCAATGGCATTTGCAAAGCAGTAGATTGACGGGTTAGTAGCCCAGGCATGGGGATGGAGGGGAGGAGCAGCTGATCCCGAGATGACACCAGATTATGATTTATGGTGGCAAACACACAGGCCAGTGTCATTGATAGATCCTGATGGGCCAACACCTGTGGATAGGTGGTCAGTGATTCCTCGTGTGCCACAAGCCAGGCGAGGCTGCAGGGGGAGAGGCAGAGGCAGAGATGGAGGAAGGGGTGGAGACGGAGGCAAGGGTGGAGATGGAGGCAAGGGTGGAGACAGAGGCAGAGGTGGAAACAGAGGCAAGGACGAAGGTAGGGGTGGAGACGGAGGTAGAGGTGGAGATGATGGTAGAGATGGCAGGAGGCGATGGCGGGATGGACTGAGAAAGGTCCAGAGGGTGCACCCATGAGTGGTGAGGGTAGCATTAGATGCTATCTCTGAGGTTGGCAAGGAGGGAGAGAGAGAGGAGCAGCCTCGATAGGAGGGAGAGGGTGAGGAGAGACAGGAGGAGGAGAGGCATGAGGAGGAGGTGGAGGTGGAGAGGCATGAGGAGGAGTTGGAGGTGGGGGGACAGGAGGAGGAGGAAGAGGAGGAGAGGCATGAGGATGTGGAGGTGGGAGGACAGGAGAAGTTGGAGGAGGAGAGGCAGGAGGATGTGGAGGTGGAGGTCAGAGGACAGGAGGATGTGGAGGTGGGTGACGATGATGATGAGGACGATGCTATGGATGAGGCTGAGAGACTTCTCAGATGGCGGATGGTGGAGGGAGAGGAGGAGATACCGTCCTCCTCAGGTTTTCCCCAGGATGCCACAACAGATCAGAGGGTGGCCGATCTACAATAGAGATTGGATGACAACATGGTGTAGGTCAAGTCATTGTAGTCAGCGCTGGAGCTAGCCCGGGTAGAGTGGGATTAGGCGGTGATCCACAACAGGATTCAGCCTAGTGGTGTACACATTTTGCGGCTTTATGTTTAGGACCCATAGGGGATATGGCCTAGGAGTTGGCCAGGGTGATCACGAGACTGGGGCAGTATAGGACTTTGTATGAGCAGGCAGTGCCACTGGAGCGACAGGATCCTACTTTGTCTCGATCACAATCGAGGACATGTAGTGGCCATAGATCAGGCAGTGCCAGTGGCAGTAGGAGTCATACCAGTGTCGGAGGGTCTACCTCGACAGGGCACACTTTAGGGAATAGGTCACATCATTCAAACAGGCACACCCTGAGTCACCATTCGGGTCATGGTCATGGGTCGACTGGTTCAGTGCAGAGGTCAGTACAGGTACAACCGCCAGTGGTTGATCCCTCTACTTCTCAGAGTCCGACTGTAGTGACATCACAGGTGTTTGTTACTGTGGAGATGACACCTTCCTTCTCTGTTCCAGTGGTAGCATAGACAGAGGTTGCGACAAGTCCCCCTATCATTTCAGTGCTAGTGACAGAGCTTCAGCCACCACATTCTTCACTATGAGGGGATAATGAGAGTCGACCCTAGGGACATTTTGTTATTATGACACACTATGTATATTATTGAGCTTGCGAGCTCCATTTTTGAGATATCCCATGACTTTATCCTGTGACATTATACACTTTTGAGATGATACTATATGATGATGCAGTTTTGATGTGGCCTAAATGTGCTATGTGATGCTCTTTGATTTATGCATATGATGTGATGTCCTCTGTATGATGCTTAATTTATGATTCCATGTATGTCCTATGATGCTTATTTGTGATGTTGATGCCATGATGATGCAATGCTTATTTATATGAGATGTTAATGATAAGGATGTGCATAATGTATTTAATAAATGAATCTCATATTGTTGATTATGTTAATGCACTTGTTTATGATTATGTATATGATTTAATGCTGTGGATGTTGTATGTATGTACCTAATGCAATGTTTATATTATCATGTATGCATTTATGTTTTTGAATGTCATAGGATATCATCATGAGATAGATGAGAGAGGACGAGGAGACTGATGAGAGAAGATGACTAGACCGAAGAAGAGGAGATGACCAGACCAATGAAAATGCATGTTAATTCCTAGACCAAATCCTTCAATGCTTTACCATAGGACATTAGTATTTATTGCTCTTAATCATCATTGGGCAGACTATCGTAATGGCCAAGAAACACCATGATATGACATAGATCAAGGTGTGCAAGGTCGTACCATCACGTAAGACGAGCAGTCGTAGATAAGGATGATCATGACTCATACTAAGAGCGTGATTGCCCCAGTCTTTTTGTCATAATCAACCACAAGCAGAGAAAGACAAGGAAAAATCATGAAACGTCGTTGCTTCTCTAAATCCTGTTGTCAGGACATCCTTGAGAAACTAGCAGCATGATTGTCAAAATACCAAAAAAAAATAGAGCCCTTACCATGATATGTCATTGTTTTTCTAAATCCCAAAGTCAGGACCTCGCTGAGAAACTAGTAGTCATGCATGTCAATTGTCGTGATACGTTGTTGCTTCTCTAAATCCTGCTTAGTGGGATCTCACTGAAAAACTAATATCATGATAAAAACTAAAAGACAATTGTCAAGTGTTTGCCAAGTGTGTCTAGATATCCATTGTTTTGATGTCAAGATGTCAGGTTTAATGATGATGAGATGTCCAATTATTAAAGCTTTGATGCTGGTCAAATGACAAATGTCCAAATTTTCCAAATTCAGGAAGGAAACATCCTGAATAATATGAATGCCAAAAGAATTGATCTCCAAATTTCATGTGATGGTGATGATGACAATGCCTAGGAAGGACACATCCTGAGGCATAGATGACAAAGTTGGTTCTTGAGACAAACACATCTGAAGAAAAATGATGTTAAGAGGGGCGATCCTTAGATGCCAAGAGGATCTCGTGAAATGCCGAATGACAACGACAATGCCTAGGAAGGACACATCCTAAGGCATGAATGACAGAGGTTATCATTCAGAAGGACACATCTGAAGATTAACCTAAAGTTGACAGTTTGATAGTTTATGATTATTTGACCTCCTTTGACCTCCTTTGACTTGTGTTTGACTATATGTCAATTTGGTCATGATGATATAATTGATCTGCTGATGAGATTGTCATGCTAAAGAAGTGATTGTTTTACTTTGTTTTATGAGTTTTCCCTTCTAGAAAATGATTCGCTTTGTCTTGAAGATATTCCGACGTGTGTGCCAGTGTAGTGTCATGAACCCTAATGGATTGACCTAGTGCAGCCTCGGGGGCTCATCGATAGATGGCCTTGCCTACGTCATACACTTAGAGACCTCGTAGTTCGACACGACCAATGACTTTGTCCAAAGGACAAAAGTTTGAATCATGATTTTATTCTGACAAACCTAAATGGATTGACCTAATGTCTCGCGGACTCAAATATGAGTCTTGCCTACATAGCAAATGCGTAGAGATAACGTAGTTCGGACAAATGACAAAGACTAATTGATATGACTAACTTTGACAAGAGATGGCAATGTGTTTGTGTTCTTTGAGCAGTCTGTTGTTTTGTTTGTGGTTTTCTTCAGGACGTTTTATGATTTTTAGGTCTTTCTTTAGGTCATTTTATGATGTTTTTAGTCTTTTTTCAGGACTTTTTGCTATGTTTTTTATCTTTTTTCAGGACTTTTTGCGATGTTTTTGTCTTTTTTCAGGACTTTTTGTGATGTTTTTGTCTTTTTTCAGGACTTTTTTGTGATATTTTTGTCTTTTTTCAAGACTTTTGCCAATTTCCAAGATCATGTACGACATCCACTGTAGTTTCATGATAAAAATTTTTCCCCTAGTCAGGTCTAAGACTTAGCCATTTTTAAGGAACATGGACAGGATACTGCTGGTTTACAAGATGGACAGTCGTCAGGACTTGATGTCAATCGTTTTATCCACTATGACAGGTAGGGTAGAATGTGGTGGGGATTTGCATAATAAAGGCGCTAATACCTTTCATCCAAGATGGATAGTCGTCAGGACTTGATGTCAATCATTTTATCCACTATGATAGGTAGGGTAGAATGTGGTGGGGATTTGCATAATAAAGGTGCTAATACCTTTCATCTTAAGCCAAGGCAGACAAAGTGACAGTAGATGGTAGAGCAATGATTGACTACACACGACACCTATTTGCTAGGTTTTCACCATGGTACTTGTCTAAAGCCCCTGTTTGCCAGGTTTTCACTATTGAACAAATCATTTTTCCCTTTACTATTTTCTTGACTTTTTGATTTTTTGATTTTTTGATTTTGATTTTTTTATATTTTGTAGTTTTCAACCGAGTCCTCTGATGCTATGCATAGAATATTCAGAGATGTAAACTGTTAATGGGCTTTGTCAGTTGTTCTCCATCTGGTGTGGCTAGTTGATAAGTTCCAGAACTGAAAGAAGATATGATAATGTAGGGACCCAATCAGTTTGGTTCAAATTTTCCTGGCTTTTCTCTGTCGACTTGATTCTTGGGATTCTGCATGAGAACTAGGTCGCCAATGTCAAAATTTCTGACCATAACCTTCTTATTGTAGCTGCGACAAAGATGGTTCTGATATGCTTGGAGATGGTTCAGTGAATTTTTCCTTCTTTCTTCCAGCATTTCCAGCTCGTGCAAGCGTGACTGTCGATAATCCTCTTCATTAGTTAAACCCTTCATGGAGACTCGTAACAAAGGAATTTCGACCTCAATGGGTAAGATGGCCTCTGCACCAAAGACTAGGGAAAATGGAGTGGCCCCTATAGGTGTATAAATGCTAGTTCGGTAAGCTCACAGAGCAGGGTTGAGTTGTATGTGCTAGTCATGGCCAGTGTCATTGACAGTCTTTTCTAGGATTTTGACAATGGTTTTATTGGATGCCTTAGCTTGACCGTTTCCTTGTGGGTAGTAGGGAGATGAAAAATGGTGTTGAATGTGAAATCACTCACATAACTCCCGAATGTCTTGGTTTTTAAACAGACGTCCGTTGTCAGTGATGATGGATTGCGGAAGGCCATACCAGAAAATGATGTAGTTAAGGATGAATTTTGATATTTGTTTTCCGGTAATATAGGTCAATGGGATGGCTTCAATCCACTTTGTAAAATACTCAGTGGCAGTGATAATGAATTTATGGCCCTTGGAGGAGGTTGGATGGATCTTACCCACAAGGTCAAGTCCCCATTGAGCGAAGGGCCAAGGAGAAGTAATTGGTTGAAGTTCCTGTGTTGGAGCATGGATCAGATCACTATGAATCTGACATTTGCGACAAGTCC
Source organism: Sequoia sempervirens (assembly GCA_007258455.2). Lineage (NCBI taxonomy): Eukaryota > Viridiplantae > Streptophyta > Pinopsida > Cupressales > Cupressaceae > Sequoia > Sequoia sempervirens. The sequence continues at coordinate 250,093,051 of VDFB02193867.1, forward strand.
TCACATATTCAATTGCATATTTTTCAATTGTTGGCCAATAATACCCAAGTCTCGTTACTTTCTTAGCTAGAGTAGGACCACTCAAATGAGATCTGCATATACCGTCATGCACTTCGCGTAAGGTTGTACGCGCTTTGTTTGTGTCGAGACATATAAGGAGGGTGTCGTCAAAACTACGGCAGTACAGGGTGTCACTGACGATGGCATACTTTGCGGATTTTCAGATGAAGGACTTCCTTTGGTTATTAGACAGGTTCAGTGGAAGGGTTTGAGATTTTAGGTAGTCGTAAATATCCTGATACTAGGGAGAGTTGGGACCAACAAGTTCACAACCCATTTCTAATTCTGGGATATCATATGCCGATATTAAAAGTTGTTCTATTAAGAACTCAAATTGTGACATATTTTGAGGGATGTCCAAGAGAGAACCAATAGTAGCCATTGCATCAGCTACCTTATTTTGTATCCTGGGGATTTGTTCAAAAGAAATCAATTAGAAGTATGTCAGGAAACTATCTACCATCCTCTTGTAGGGAAGCAACTTCTCATCCTTTGTTTCATAGTCATCATTCACTTGGTTGATAACAAGCTGGGAATCCCCTAATACAAGCAATGTTTGAATATTCCATTTAATTGCCATTTTGAGACCTGTGACTAGTGCTTCATATTCGGCAATGTTATTTGTACAAGGGAAAGCGATCTGGAATGCCTTAGGAATTGAATCCCCCTGTGGTGTGATAAACAAGATTCCAGCGCCTGAGCCATGACCAGTATGAGACCCATCAAAATATAGCTTCCATGGTACCGCTGGTTCCGCATGAAAAATGGACTCATCAGGAAAATCAGTTACTAGTGGATGAGTGACTTGAATCGGTGCATCTGCTAGTTGATCTGCTATTACCTATCCTTTTATTGCCTTACACTTGACATATTGTATGCCATACTCACTTAGTATCATGACCCATTTTTCCAAGCGGCCTGTTAATGCCACCTGACTTAAGAGATATTTCAGTGGATCAATCTTGGCAACCAAGTGTGTCTGGTGACTGAGCATATAGTGTCTTATTTTCTGGGATGCAAAGACAACAACAAGGCATGCATGTTCAATGTTTGTATAGTTCAACTCATACCCTATCAGTGTGCGGATGATGTAATAGATGGCTCGTTCTCTTCCTTCATGATCATTTTGTGCCAGTAATGCCCCCAGTGTTGAACTAGTAGTTGAGATGTATAGGATCAATGGCTTTCCATGAATCAGAGGCATGAGGACTGGTGTTGATAGTAGGTAATCTTTGATTTGCTGAAAGGCTTCTTGAAATTTGTCTATCCATACAAAGGGAATACCCTTGCGCGACAGATACTGGAATGGGTGACACTTATCTGCCAATTGGGCTATGAAACGCTGAATGGATTGTAACCTGCCTTGTAGAGTTCTTAGTTCACTGATTCCATTGGGTGGAGGCATGTCTATGATGGCTTTGACCTTTGCTAGATCAACCTCTATGCCTCTTCGGGAAACTATGTATCCCAAGAGTTTTCCTGATGTGACCCCGAAAACACACTTCTTAGGATTTAGCCAGACTTTGTACTCTTCAAGTCTCTTGAAAATTGTGTCGAGTACCTTCAGATGATCTTTTCTGGTTACTGATTTGGCCAATAAGTCATCTACATAATCTTCCATTATTTTTTGAATCATGTCATGGAAGATTGTGGTCATAGCCCTTTGGTATGTGGCACCTGCATTTTTGAGACCGAATGGCATGACGTTCCAACAATATGTACCCCATGGGCAAGTAAATGTTGTCTTGTATTGATCTTTAGGAGTGATGTGAATCTAATTATAGCTGGGGAAACCATCCATGAGGGATAGCATCTCATATCCTACGGTAAGATCAACTATGATGTCAATGTTTGGCAAAGGAAAGTCATCCTTTGGACATGCTTTATTTAGGTCTCAAAAGTCTGTACATACGCAGATCAGTCCATTTGGCTTTGTCACCAGCACTAGGTTAGAAATCCATTCAGCATAATCAATAGATCGTATGAATCCGGCATCCAGTAATTTCTTTAACTCAGCCTTCACCAATAGAGCAACTTGAGGGAGCATTTTGTGCAACTTTTGCTTGACTGGTTTAGCATTAGGTAATAGCAGGAGATGGTGTAGAACTAGCTCTGGGTCCAATCCTAGCATGTCCGCATAGGACCATGTGAAGTTGATTTTTTGTTCTGCAAAGAATTTATGAAATTTTGATCTCTCATCTTCAGTTAATGATGCAGCAAAAAGGACCATCTTGGGATCTTCTGTAGTTGATATGTTATCCTCTATTGTGTTTTCAATAAGCATAGCCGATTTCTCCTGTTGCACGGGGAGAAAGTCCTGTCCTCCATCTTTGGGTGCCTCAGAAAGGTTTTCACCCGCAAATATGTCCTTTATTTTTACTATTTTATTGTCAAGAGGTGCCTTTCAGTTTTCACCTAGAGACGTTTCACTTTTTGATTTATTCTTATTTTTACTTTTGCGACTAGAGGACGGAACAGTCTTGCCGAAGTATGTCGTGCAATCTAAATCAATGGAAAATCCTGATGTGTGGTCTCCACTGGGTATGCCTTCTCGTAATCCCATAAATTCAGCAATTGCCTCATCATTCTGAAATGTATCTAGCACTGGTGGTCCTTGTTGGTCCCAATTGACTAGTTCAGGGTAAACTAAGGAAATGCCATCGTCAATGTTGGTGAATTGGGGTGAGGATGCGGACAGCATATAGATGTATTCAGTGATGTTGTAGATGAGATTATCATCATCCAACTCGACATCGGACTCTATCCAATATTCTCCTTCACTAGTGTCATATTCGTTGTCAAAATAAGGGGTAAAGGTTTTAGAGCCCTGATTGTCAATGTCGTCTGATACTTCAGATGGATTAGACTGAATGGGTTCAGATGATGGGTGTTGGATATCATGGGAAGTGGTAACGGGACTTTGACTATTTGGTGTCTGTTCAATTTTTAATGTTTTCCAAAACCGTTGTTCAAAGGTCAATTCCCCTGGTTCGACAAACAAATCATCAAGACAATAGTCACTTAGGGATCGTTCTGAGCCAAATTCTGACTCTTGGGAGTCTGTTTCAGTGAGGGTTTCCCTAATAGTCTCGACACTACCCGAAGCATGTACTCGCTCAGTTGAAAGTCCAGAGGTATGTCAATCATCATTGTCGGGTGATCCAAACCCTAATCCAAGATACTTCAAAATTTAAAAAATTTCTATGGGTTCCCTTTGGCCAGTTTTATTTCTTCTTAGGCCACTAGTACCATCATAGCCTTTAGCCTTCATGATGTCATAACCTTTGCCATATTTTTGAATTGGTAACGGGGGTAGTGTGACAATATCCTTATAGATCCATCATGTAATGTCAGTAAGGTCTTCCTTACTCATGTCCCCCCACTTGATAAAAATTGTTTTTGGTGGAACTTTGAAAGTTTCCTGAGGTTCCATTCTAAAACATGGCCGACCATAGACTTTTGGAGACTTGGGCATTGTTGTTATGTTGTAAGTTGTGTGTAGTTTGAATTCTCCGCAGCCAATGTCCTAGATTTTGACAGTGGATTCAGTCTTAGGGATAGTGGAAAGTGGTGGTATGGCGGAAGACGTGGATGGAGCAGATGTGGAAGATGATGTGAGTGTGGATGGGTCGACGTATTTGGATGACGAGGAGCCAGATCCTTCTTGGTTAATAGGTACTCAATTTTTAGAGATACCCCTTAAGTTTGTACAATATTGGAAAGGGTCAAGGTCTCCATATATGGTTATTTTTGTGTCGTCAAATGGAAACTTTAGACACTCGTGATATGTGGATGGAATGACTTTTAAGGCATGAATCCATGGACGGCCCAGTAGGATGTTATATGGTAGTTCCAAATCCAGGACCTGGTAGGTTGTGTCCACAATGACCGGTCCCACTCTAATTGGGAGAGAGATAGCGCCCCGTGAAGAGCGTTCCTCGTCATCATATGCTTTGATCACTATACTCTTCGTTGGGTCTACGCACGCATCAGAGAACCCTAGAGCCTTAACCAGTTTAAGGGAGCATATATTCAATCCTACTCCACCATCTACTAAAACCCATCTAACTTTGTGCTTGTGGACAAAGTTTCTATGTGCAATGCATCATTGTGGTTGGTTTTAGGTGATGAGTAATCTTGATCCGAGAAGGTGACGTGGTGAGGGGTAGTGAGATATCCCACCATGGTTTCAAATTGATTGACATCAATGTCCTTGGGGACCGACGACTCAAGCAAGTTTTTATCCAAGATTTCTTTGTGTACGGGGGATATGCGAAGCAGCTCAAGTATAGAGATTTGTGCAGGAGTCTTTCCTAGCTAGTCAATGAGGTTGAACTGACTTTTGGGTTTCCACTGCTTTATGGTCGGGACAGGTTGTGACTGTTTAGCAGGTGGAACAGGTTGTGACTGTTTAGCAGATGGACTCGGTATGGTGATTTTGGCTTGTCTAGCGGGAGGTGGACCAACTATGGTGACCTTACCACTGCGAGTAGTGGCGTTACATTGGGGTGCTCTCCTGACCGTAATGGTATTGATGTATTCATTGTCAGTTCGGACATTGTTTATAGTAGGTCCACTAGAATAGTCGTATTTGACTCGAGCAAAGTTGGCTTTATTATTGTGCATCTGTGGACCTGACGTGGAAGCCTTATGAGAACCATGGTCCTATAGTGGACTCTTATGGATAGTATGATCTGAATTGGAGGAAAATTGAGATCCACCCACTTCAATGATGCAACTTTTGATAAGATCTTGTATTAGGTTTTTCAATTGTCGACAGTTGGAAGTTGTATGTCCTTTTCCTCGATGGTATTCACAAAATGCATTGTCATTCCACCATGCTGGTTTGAATTGTCCTAGGTCATACGGTTTTGGTTCTTGGAGTGTAATGACCCCATTCTGGATACATTTCTTAAGGACTTCTTTAATGGGTTCACCCAAAGGAGTGTATGTGCGACCTTTTGGAAATTGTCTCATTTGATAGTATTGTCCCTGGTTATTTTGACTGTTCTGATTATTGAAAGGGACATTAGGAGGGGGTGTTGATGTCGTTGTTGGTTGGTGTTGTTGTTGAACCCCTTTTAGGGCCAGTATAGGAACCACAATGTTTGCAATCTTGGCGTCAACAACACCGTCATTTGTAATGTGTTTATTTTTTATCCAGTATTTGTTCTTGTCAGTGGTTGGATTGACATTTGTGTTTTTAGAAGCATATCTTAGTTCTCCCTTTGCGATAAGGGCTTTCTCAATTTGGACCCCTTTTTCCACTAAGTCTATGAATTTTGTGCAACAATGTATTTGCAATGCATATTTTAGAGGCCCTAGAAGTGTTTGGAAAAAACATGTTGACTTTCTCCCTTTCGAGGATGTCAATGTGACATCGACTAGCAAGGCTTTTCCATTTCTAAAAGAATGGGATGAAAGTCTCACCAGCATCCTCTTGCGTGAGATTGCACAAGCTAGTGATAGAGGTATCCATTTCAATGTTGTACGCATAATTTTTTATGAATTTTCATTTAAGCTCATCCCATGTTTGGATATCCTTTTGAGTGGAAAACCATTCAAGGGCTTGATCTGCCAAACTCTTAGAAAAAAGTCTCATCAAGTATGTTTGTTCATAGGCGATGTCCATACAATTGGTTGCAAATTCATGAACATGCTCAATGGGGTTTGTCTTGCCTCTATATTTTGTGAAGTTGGGTGACACATATCCTGGGGGAAATGGAGGCATGTATAAGCTCATGTCAAATGGGTGTATGTTTAGATCATATGATATCTCCGATTTTTGGCCTGATGCATATATGTTTTGGATAGTTTTCTCTAAACCCATCAATCTTGTTTGTAGGGCATCTACAACAGGGTCATTTATGTTTCCGTACGTTGGATTGCCTAGTACACCATGTGTTCCTGTTTGTTGTGCGTGAATCTTGGTGTATTGTGGCGATATGGATTGTTGTGACAGGTATGATGTGTGTGTATTGGCGTGTTGTTGATATTGTAAGTTATGATTGGGTGCATGTTGATGAGTATGAATGTTAGATGAGTAGGTTGGGATGTGTCCCCCAGCCATGTGTGTTGTTATCTGGGGAATGTGATGACCATGAATGTTATGATGCGCTAATGGTGCCATGGGTTGTGTTACTTGGCCACCTTGTGCGAATTGTTGGGTTTGCACAAGGGGAATGTTTGTATTTGTACCTTGGGAGGTAATGACATGTGACTGTGTTGTCATGTTAACGTTTGGTTGTTGTCCTTGGATAAAGATATGTCTTGTGCCTCCTCCTAAATGATTTTGTGAAATACCGCTGAGCGGATATGTCGAAGTTGTGCTCGTGGTAGTAGATGTAGCTTTCAAGGGGGGATTGTTGTAACTTGATGATGCCCCTGTGGTATTTACTGTCGTGGCGTTTATGGTGTTGGAGGTTTTTGGGATGTTGGGGGTGTTTGGGATGTTGGGGGTAGCATGCACTGTCATTGTGGTGTCAACGAAAGTATTGTTCGTAGTGTTTGAAGGTTGACCACTGTGTACCATGTTTTGTGTGTTGGTGTTATTAGGGTCAGGAAGTGTCCAATTTATTGTGTTAATGTCAAATCCTTGAGGTAATTTGGCTCCTTCACTCAAGAGTATAGCCAAGTATTTGTATCTGTCGTGATGGATTATTGTTTCAACAAATTGAGAGGCCTCTAAGTCTTGTGATATTGCCTCTAAGTTTTCCTCAAGTATTTGACCATGTTCATCTTTTTGCAAAAAAAGTTCAAATGCACTGTTTGATGAGGATTGCGTTGTCATTGGAGGTTGATTGTTTGAATTGGAAAATGGATTGTAAAAGGTCCAGTTTGAGTCATTTGTAGGATTATCGACAGTGGGAATGGGGTCTTTTCGAAAGTTTGCCATTTGTCTTTGTTGTTTTTGAAGTCTAGTTTCCACCATAAATGAGATTGCTCAAATAAAAAGGAATGACAACTAAATGTAGTGGTGACACTATGCAAGGTCTAAATTCTAAATGACGACTAGGATGACTAATGTTTTGGATTTTTGTGAATAGGATATGCAATGTGAAGATTTAAAATGCAATTTAAGACAAGGGTATCTAAGCACTTCTAAGCTCAAACTTGGTTTTTGATTTTGGTTACTAGAGGACTTTGTTGAAAATGACAAGGTGACAAGGTCAAAATGACTAGTGAATTTTCCTAACTAGACTTTTGAGTTGGAAAAATTGTACAAAAGAGGACAATGACTGAAAAAGGGGTTGATAACTTAGTCCAAAAGAGCCTAGTTTAGAAAACAATGATGTTGCAAATTGTGCTGAGGTTTACCTAATCCTAAAGATGCAAAAATGTGAACCTAGAGACATCCTAATGTCGAATGTATGCAACTAAAATAATGAAGGATGAAACCTATGGATGCAAACTAATGGTCAAGACTTTGAGCAATTTCAAGTTTGGTTTCTGACAGAGTCTTCTTGGAAACAATGTTTGGCAAATAACTGAGAAGATTAAAACTTCGGCTTTGACTTTGTATGAAGTTTTAAATAGTGACAGGAAAATGCATCATTTGAGCTGTCAGCTGCATCGAGGTTTTGCGAATGCGGCTCAAGTTTAGCAAATGTGACTTGGAAACAGACAAGTGCGACTCAGTTTGTCAAATGCGACTCAATGATAGTCAGTTGCATCTCAGTTTTGCATATGTGGCTCGATAGTGTTCAAATGCATCGTGACGCATATAGATGTGGTGTTTGAAATGTCAACTATGGTTTAATAGAGCAATTGCGGTGCATAAAATTGATTGCGGTTCAACAGATGCGACACAGTTTTGTGTAAAGTTGATTTGCTTGTCATTTTGATGGCAAGTTTGATCTGTTTCGTGTTGAGTGTTTTGTTTGGAGCTATAAATGTGATAATTTCAAAAAGCACTTGACAAGCACAATGTTTTTAAAAGTAGCCAAACACACATCAAATAAGCACAATCCTAGGTTAGGCCATGACAGTATTCGCTAGATTCCATGCGGGTTTCCCCAACTACATATCTATAGCGTGTGAATTTAGAAGCTTAGCTGCACAGGCTCCCCCTTATAGTGCACTCTCTTCTCAGGCCAACCAAGCTTCCAACCCCCATGAAACTCCCATGGTGAGCTGATCACCTCTACTACAAACTACGAAAGTGTGGATGCCTTCACACCGACTGGTGTTGTGCTAGCAAATAGAAGGATTTTGGCTTACTACACAAAAAAAATTAGTTAGGGACCCCCATTCAAGTGGCCATACATGGGGCAAGAGATTAATCACCATTAAGGTGGCACTCCAGCCTGAAGAGGTTAAACTCAACAGGGTTTAAGGGAGTACAACTCTGTCCGTATGACATATCCGCACAAGCAACCTTAGGTTTTCCCTTAAGGTTTACATTATAATACCAGTCGTGGGTAGCTTGGTTTTAGCTCTGTTTCCAGTTTGAGTCACGTTGGGGTGATGAAATCCCCAGGCAGGCCCAATTTCTAGAGTTGGTAACCGTTTCTCTTACACCCAAGATCACCTGAAAGCGCGAGGGGAGAGGATACTCCAATATACCAAGTCAGGGTAATAATAGATAAAAATGGGTCTAGTTTTCTGATCACGAGGTTTTCACTAAGTGAGAGCATACTCACCTACCATTTTGCAAACACAATCAAATAGAAACAAACACGCATCCATTTTAAAATCACCAAAATGAAATGTTTTCTACACTAGAAATCGCAAACACGTTGTTTGAAAAATGAGTCTTGACAAGTGTAGCTGCAAAACCACAAGTTAGCAGTTTTATCCACCAGTCTTGGACCCATGAAACGTAACCACCACACGCTGTGAAACACGATTAGTAACATGACAACCCCTACTGGGAAAAATGCAGAAAATAAATCAGAATGCTAAAAGAAAATAGAAAGAATAGAAAAATCTTAAAAATTTGAATGCAAATGAGAAGAAAACTTTACCGAGCGAATGTGTCACGACAGAGCAAATGCGTCGCTTGGTTCATCAAATGTGGCTCTGTATTTCAACTGCGGCTTTCTGGACTATGATTGCGGCTTGACAGAGTGATTACGGCTTTCCTGTTTGTGAATGCGTCATGATTTTTTAAAAAAAGGTTGTGTCGCTCCGTACCTATACCTTCAAAAATAGCAGAAAACACATAACCATATAGAAATAATAGCAAATAACAGAGTCGTGTTCACGTCGGGTTCACCAAATGTATCTATGGAAATTTAGAAGGGTTAGCTTATTAGATAATAAACATCAAAATCCAATGAAATAACAAAGCACAAAGGAAATATAATGAAAATAAAAGGAATAATATTACCAACAATCTTCATCTTCCATGGTTCCCCTTTGTTACACCTTCTAGTTTGTAGCAAGTCAATGAGACCCTTAGATTTCAACTTTGAGCAACCTATAATACTGCCAAAGCCCTATGCAAATGTTGAAGGATTTGATAAAATTATGCCTATGTCTATGACAATATCATAAATGAAAATAATGACTATAATGCTTATATCAAAAAAATGATGGGGGTCCTGAAATTATGAGCAAAATTGTCTTTTATAGAAAACACAATTTCGAGCGGACGGATGAAATTAAATTCTAAGAAAGACCTAGAATGAGAGGTCCAGATTAAACCTGAGAATCCCTAATTAGGGTTAGGGAAAAAATCATTAATCGAACGGTGAAGATAAAACCTCAGATAAATGGATCGACAGTGGAGAATAAATGAGACAAATTAATTAGAAAATAAGGATTTTCAAAAATCAAGAAGATAAAGATTGTCTGATTTGCGAGATTCAAAAAATCAAGAAGATAAGATTTGAACTGAAGATCAGATTTGGAAAATCAAGAATCTGCCCGATTACTTGATTTTTAGAAAATTAGCTACTAATTTGAATTAAATTAATTCAAATTATGGATTTTATGAGACAATAAATAATATTTTTCAGATTATTTACCAAAATGGACTGACAGTTAAGATTGTGATGACATTTTAAATAATTTTATTTATTTAAAATGAGAGGAATATTAATTTTGACAATTAAATAATTAAAGATAATTATTTAGTTTAGAAGATAAGATTAATAATTAAATAAATTAATCAATTCATTTAATTAAGACAATTAGTGACATATTAAATAAATAAATAAAAATTATTTATTTAATAATCAGGAAGAAATATATGACGAAGGGTAATTAAATAAATTAAGAAATTTATTTGATTAAGATAAGATAGACAATTAATGACGTATTTAATAAATAAATAAAATTTGTTTATTTAATAATCATGAAGAATAAAAGGACATGCATTAATTAAATAATTATGAATTATTTAATCAATAGTCGAATGTGGATGAAGGACATAATTAAATGTCATAATTATGCTAGGGCGAAAGTGGTAAAAATGAAGCTTGCAGGCCTAGGTCATTTTTAAGTGTCTACAATAATCAATTTTACCCATAAAGGCTTGTTGGGTTTATACCATATATATATTTCAACATGCAGACTCATATTTGTATCTATTTCAAAGAAAGCAACCTGTTGATCGTGAAGATTAAACCTTACATGGATTTAATGAATCCTAAACTTAATCATGCCATTATTCCTTTTGAACAATGGCGACATCAATAAGAAAATATTGAACACATTCTCAGCAATGGATTTAGCCCTTTTACCATTATCAACCCAGCTGATAATGGAAAGGTGATACATTTGAAAGAAAACATAGGGTGATTATACCCATTCCCATAGGATCAACATTTGATCCTCTATAAAGTTAGACACATTAAATTACACATTTGACTGGAATGGAATTTGGATGTCATAACATGACAAGCTGGTGCAGGTCACTTGGGTCTTCATGATGTAAAGGGGGTAAAATGTTAGTTTCTTTATGTGGTTCAATCATTTTTGTTTGTAATAAGTTATTTTAAGACCATGTTTCATGTTGTGTGTTGGGTTGAGTCATTTCACATTTTTAAATGTTTAAATATTCCTTGTTGTGGTCGAGGCAAACTTCTGGTGTTGAGTTTTGGTGATAAGCAATAAAAGTATACTCTATTTTATGTGTTTTTCATTGATTTCTTATTGCTACATAGGATAGTACAGTCTTGTACAGGCTAGAAATGAACTAAATTTCATTAGAATTGATTAAGGATTGAATCTACTATCATTTTCTTTTAATTTCATCTATTTTCACAAAGTTTGGAGTGAGTTAGAGTCATTTTGTTGCAAACAGCCATGAAATTCTAATTATTGAGGGTTTTGATTAAAGAAAAATAATTTTGGCCCATTCCACCGGTGAACAAGCTTCATAATCGGTGGAGTGGATGTAGGTAGTTTTTTGTTAGTGTTTACAAGAGTACGGGATGGAGTTGGGTGCAAGTTTCAAGAAGCCCTAGCCTAATATCATCATGTATTAGGCTTAGGAGTTAGATAGACCTAGGGTTTTGTGGAAAAACTATTTGGAGATTATTCCATTTGAAGAAAATTGGCTATTTAAACCCCATGTGACATGTTGGAATCCTTGGAGTGAAGTATTGAAGTTTGGAGATTGAAAACCATATTGTTGTCGTGTTGTTCAAGCTTAATTAGGCCTAATTAGAGCGGTAGTAGTCCAATTTGAGGGATTTGTTCAAAGTAACCCTATCTTCAAATTTGATATTTTTTCAAGTGGCATAAAGGGTATCTAGAATAGTGTTCAAATTATAGATGTTTCATCTTCTCTAGAAGTTATGTGGAAAGACCCCTATTTGAAGTACTATTAGGGGAATTAAGGAATTATGAAGGAAACCCACCAAGTTAGGGTTATAGAATTACAAAGGATTTTTGGTTGAGTTAGTGTTGAGGTTATCCACCCTGCTCTACATCAAATTAGTATCAAGGCATATGTTTGGTCAATAAGAGAAATAAAGGTTGAAGTGAGAAAAAAACAAAGATGCCTTCGAAAGGAAATCTAAGTACTAGACAAATGAGAGAGATGAAGAAAAAGCATGCCAAGGAGATAAGATAGGTAAAGGAGTCACAAGAAGCCATCCTAGCTAGACTTTCTATACTTGAATCAAACCAAAGGAGAGGTGTGGTCATCAAAGACATTAGTGACCAGGAGGAAGAGGAAGAGGGTGAGAATGAAAACCCCTAAGAAGGATTCCAAGAGGAAGAGTTGAATCCCAACAAATTGAGAATGGAGAAATTGTTGAAGGTTGTTAAAGGAGACACTCCTAAGGTGAAGATGGATTTACCCATGTACGAAGGGTAGCTGGATAGTGAAGAGGTTCTAGATTGGATTGGGGCACTAGATAACTATTTTGAGTATGAATAGATAGCAGAAGACCATAGGGTGAAATTTTCCAATACAAAATTGAAAGGCCTTACCTTAACTTGGTCGAATTATGTACAAGAGAGGATGAAGAAGGGAAAGTCAAAAATTTCCTCTTGGGATAGAATGGTGGCTAAAATCAAGATCCAATTTCTACTGGGTGATTATGCTATTCAAACATTTAGAAGGATCCAAAATCTCAAACAAAAGGAGATGGATGTGATGGCTTATACTGAGGACTTTCACAAGTTTAGCATAAGGGTGGTCATGTGGAGGATGAGGTGGAGAAAGTAGCAAGGTACATAAATGGGTTGAGGTTCAACCTACAAGATGAGTTAAGTCTTACCACCCCTAGAACGGTGGAAGAATGCTTTCAATTGGCAATCAGGGTAGAAGAAAAGTTGAAGAGAAGGAAGGAGAAGCAAGGTAGGGGAAAAGGAAGAAGCTCAGAGGTAGAGGAAAATTTGGAGGAAGAGGACAATCCCAAAAGCCACAAGGAGAGAAAAGTAGTGATCAAGAACAAAGCTCTAAATCAAGAGGCAATTTTAAAGGAAGGAGATCAAATAGTAGGGGCAGATTTGGAGGTCAAGGAAGATGATCAAGTGGGTTCACAGGAAGGTGCTATCAATGTAAAAATTTTGTCCATCAAGCATGGAAATGTCTAGAAAATCAGCCCTAAACTTCACATGGAGGAGAAAGAACTCAATTGGTGCAAGAAGAAGACCATGAGAGTGTAAACTTTCCATCACAACATGCTACTCTAGAACTGGGTGAATCTCTTATGGTAAGGAGAATGTTGATCAAAGTTCCTATGGTGAAAGAACCTCCACAAAGGTAATCCCTCTTTAGAACCACATGTAAATCTCAAGGTAAGGTTTGCAAAGTTGTTGATTTGGTTAGCATAGATAATTTAGTTTCCCTTAAGATGGTGGAAAAGTTGAAAATGAAAATGATACCACATCCCAATCCTTACAAGGTCTCCTAGTTGAACAAGGGACATCAGGTCCTAGTAAATGAACAAAATTGGGTGGAATTTAACATAGGAGGGTACAAGGATAAGATTTTGTGTGACATAATCCCAATGGATGTTTGTCATTTTATTTTAGGGAGGCCTTGGAAATATGATAGGAATGCTAAAAATGATGGGAAAAAGAACACTTATGTGATTGCAAATGATGGGATCTCATTCACTCTCACAACTTTGCAAGATGAAGGCCTAGACACACAAGTAGGGTCTAGTGTAATGCTAGTAGGGGAAAAGGAGTTTTTGAAAACTATGAAGAGGGAGGAGAAGGTTTTTCCATTGTGATTAGACCAAAGACTATGATGACTTCATCAAGAAAGGTTGATGATGTGCCTAGAAAGGTCCAAGCATTGTTGAACAAGTATAAGGAAATTGTTGTAGATAAACTCCCTAACTCTTTACCACCAATAAGAGATGTGAGTCACCATATAGATTTCATACCAGGGGAAAACCTACCTAACATAGTAGCATATAAAATGACTCCAAAACAAAATGACCAGATTAGGAAATAAATCCAAGAGTTGTTTGATAAGGGCCTAATAAGAGAGAGTCTTAGCCCATGTTCTATTCCTACCATTTTAGCACCAATGAAGGGAGGAGATTGGAGAATGTGCACCGAATCAAGGGTCATTAACAAGATTACCATAAGGTATAGGTTCATCATACCAAAAATGGAAGACTTGATGGATTGTCTAGGAGGAGCATGCTATTTTTCTAAGATAGATCTCAAGAGTGGCTACCATCAAATCAAAATTAAAGAGGGGGATGAATGGAAAATTTGCTTCAAGACAAATGAGGGGTTATATGAATGTCTTGTCATTCCTTTTGGGATTTCAAATGCACCAAGTACCTTTATGAGATTTGTGAATGAAATTATAAAACCCTTCATTGATAAGTTTGTGGTAGTCTATTTGGATGATATTCTTATTTTTAGCAAAACTAAAGAGGAACACTTGCAACATTTAGATTTGGTTTTGAAAAGATTGAATGAAGAAAAGTTGATGATAAACTTGAAGATATTTGAATGTATGAAGGAAGAATTGTTGTATCTTGGCTTTGTAATCTCAAAGGGCTCTTTGAAGATGGATCCTAGTAAGGTGGAAGAAATTCTCAATTGGCCTACTCCAACATCAGTAAGTGAGGTAAGAAGTTTCCGCAACCTAGCTAGTTTTTACAGAAAAATTGTTAAGAATTTTAGTCATATATGTTCTCCAATCATAGAAACAATAAAAGGGGACAAAAGAAAGAAGTTTGTATGGTCTGTTAAGGAAAAAAATAATTTCCAATGTTTGAAACAAAGGGTAGCACAAAAACCTATCTTGGCATTACCATATTTTAACAAAGTTTTCACCATTGAATGTGATGCTAGTGGGTATGCCATTGGGGTAGTATTGAGCCAAGATGGTAGGCCTGTTGCTTTCTTTAGTGAGAAACTCAATGAGGCAAATAAAAAGTATTCATATCATGATTTGGAGTTGTATGCTATGGTGCAATCATTGCAGAAGTGGAGACACTATCACCTTCCTAAAGAATTCATTATTTTTACTAACAATCATGCTCTACAGTTCCTAAACAACCAAGACAAATTCAGCCACAAACATGTGAAGTGGGTGGAGTACCTACAAAGTTTCACCTTCACCATCAAGCATAAGAAGGGGAAGTCAAACAAGGTGGTGGATTCTTTGAGTAGGAGGACATTATTGGTCCAAGAAGTTCACTTACAGAGTGTGGGGATTGATGCTCTCAAAGTTATGTATGTAGAGGATGATGATTTCAAAGAGATTTATGCTTCTTGTAATTAGTTCAATGGAAATTTTCATGAAGAGAATTCTGATTTTTTTATTCAAGAAGGTTTACTATTTAAAGGGGCTCAACTTTGTATTCCCAAATGCTCAATGAGAGATAATTTGATTAAGGAGAAGCACAGTGGCAACCTTGCAGGTCACTTTGATGTTGCCAAGACTTTGGAACAGGTAATAAGGCATTATTATTGGCCAAAAATGCAAAGTGATGTGAGAAGGTTTGTAGAAAGGTGTGTTGTTTGTCAAAAATCCAAATGTTGTAGCACTAATGCAGGTCTATATCAACCATTTCCAATCCCAAATAGACCATGGGAGTCCATCAACATGGATTTTGTGATGGGATTGCCTAGAACCCAAAGAGGCTTTGATTTAGTATTTGTTGTGGTGGATTGGTTTAGTAAGATGGCACACTTTATACCATGTAAGAGTACCAATGATGCCTCATAAATTACAGGGTTGTTCTTCAAGGAGGTGGTCAAAATCCACAGGTTACCTTTAACCATTTTTTCAGACAGGGACAATAAATTTGTGGGTCACTTTTGGAGAACCCTATGGAATAAGCTAGGAAAAAATTTGACTTTTAGCTCTGCCTATCACCCCCAAATTGATGGGTAGACTGAAGTAGTGAATAGGATCCTTGGAAACCTCCTTATATGCTTAACAAAAGAACACTCAACACAATGGGATTTGATCCTACCCCAAGCTAAGTTTGCATACAATGATTTTGTGAATAGGAATGTTGGTAAAATCCCATTTGAAATTGTGTATGGATGGTATCCTAGAGGGGTGTTTGAATAGGGAGATGTGAGTGGAATGGAAAGGAGGAGTGTTGAGGGTGAGGAGTTTACAATTTCCATGAAAGAAATACACTGGCAGGTCAAAGACAATCTCCAAAAGAGTGTAGACAAGTACAAGCATGATGCTGATAGGAAAAGGAGAGAAGTTCAATTCAAATTTCAAGATCTAGTCTTAGCTCATTTGAAGAAGGAAAATCTCCCTAAGGGGAAGTACTCTAAGCTACATATGAAGAAGATAGGGCCATGTAGAGTGGTCTATAAATTTTGAGCAAATGCATATGAGATAGAACTCCCTACTTGAGTTGCTATCTCTCCCATTTTTAATGTTTCTGACCTATACCATTATAAAGGGGTTGTTACTATAGGTAAGAATGTAGGTGCATTAGAGGTTCTAGATGAATATTGGATCAGAGATTTTCCACCAAGTCAACCTTTGAAGCTGGAGTGAATTTTCGATACTAAAGAAGCCAAAAAGACAAGGAACAAAGTGTATTATTAGTATTTGGTTAAGTGGCAAGGCCTTTCTATGGATCATGCCACTTGGATGAATGAGGAGGACATCAAAAAAGATGGTTTTACTGTGTTAGATTTTCTCTCAAGTGGAACTTGAGATTTTGTTTTCCCCGTGAGTATGGTATAGGGCACCTAGATCTTCATGATGTAAAGGGGGCCAAATGTTAGTTTTTTTGTGTGGTTCAGTCATTTTTGTTTGTAATAAGGTTTTTTAAGACCATGTTTCATTTTGTGTTGGGTTGAGTCATGTGGGGTCAATTTTGGGTAAAGTTGCCAATTTTGCAAAAAGTTGGAAAAAGTTGCACAAGCAACTTTTACATTTTTGGGTTTTTAAGAAGTTGAACCATTGGAATTCAAATGGTAGTTGGAGAATGGTTCTTTTTGGTTTGTAAATTTTTAAATATTTCTTGTTGTGGTCGAGGAAAATTTCTATTGTTGAGTTTTGGTGATAAGCAATAAAAATATACTCTATTTTTTGCATTTTCCATTGAATTCTTGCTGCTACACAAGATAGTATGGTCCTGTATGACCTAGAAATGAACTAAAGTTCATTGGAATTGATGAGGGATTGAATCTACTATAATTTTCTTTTAATTTCATCTATTTTCATAAATTTTGGAGTGAGTTAGAGCCATTTTTCTACAAACAACCAAGAAACCCTCGTTAGTGAGGGTTTGATTGAAGAAAAATATTTTTTGCCCATTCCACCAGTGAAAAGGCTTCATAATCAGTGGAATGGATGTAGGTAGGTTTTTTTCACTATTTTTAGTGTTTGCAGGAGTAGGGGATTGAGTTGGGTGCAAGTTTGAGGAAGCCCTAACCTAATATCATCATGTATTAGGCTTAGGAGTTAGATAGACCTAGGGTTTTATGGAAAAAACTATTTGGAGATTGTTCTAGTTGATGAAATTTGGTTATTAAGGCCCCATGTGACATGTTGGAAGCCTTGGAGTGAAATATTGAACTTTATAGATTGAAAACCATAGTGTTGCCTTCTTGTTCAAGCCTAATTAGACCTAATTGGAGAAGTAGTAGTCCCAATTTGAGGGCTTTGTTTCAAAGTAACCCAATTTGAAAATTTTATATGTTTTCAAGTGGTATAAAGGGTATCTAGAATGGTGTTCAAATTTTGGGTGTGAGGTCTACTCTGGAAGTTATGTTGAAAAACCCTAGTTTGAAGTACTATTAGGGGAATTGAAGAATAGTGAGGGAAACCAACCAAGTTAGGGTTCTAGAATTGCAAAGTTTGTTTGGTTGAGTTAGTGCTGAGGTTATCCACCCTTCTCTACATCACAAGCTTCATTGTGTGAACTTAAATGATAGTCACATATTTGATAGGCTCTAACTTAGGTTACTTCACATGCAAGGCAGTTGATAGGCCATGCAACCCCAAAAAAAGGTAGTTGATATTACACATCATTCGGCTCAAGGCCATAACAAAAAAAATAGAGAAATTACATATTTATTGTGCTATCAAAAATTTTCAACAGAGTGCAGAGAATACCACAAGCATATGGGCATGTGCAGGACCATGGTATGCCAAAAAGTGGCAATGGAGAAAAAAATATGTGTTTCTACGACTCAAAAATGCGAAAATGCTTAGTTGACTTTTTGGGGCTCGGTAGTCGAGGTAGAGAAAAAACCTAGATTTAGGAATCGGATATTCGATCCAAATCGGATATCCGATTTTGTTGACATATATATATATTATATTTCGGGCGACCAAAACTCATTCACATTTTCATTCGACTTAACTGCGGCGGGCGCACAGTGGAAAGCGCAAATCAGATATCTGATTTGAAAACCATCTCCAACAGGTAAAAATCTTGATTTTTTATTTGCTCTAATCAAAATTTCAATTAGATTTGTTTAATTTTAGTTGATTTTTTTCAAAATAGGGTTTTTTGGTAGATTTGTTATGAAAAATTTGAGTTTAGCATGGATTTTGATGAAAATTGAATGTTTGCAATGGATTTTCACTTAAAAATAGTGTTTTTTATGTATTTGGATTAAAAATTAGAGAATTTTATTATTTTTTGTTAAAAACTAGGGTTTTTGTTGGATTTAAAAAAAAACTAGGGTATTTTTATACTATTTTCATTTATATTGTCTGATTTTAATTAGATTGATTTGTTTTTATATTTAATCAGGCATTAGCATTAAATTGTTTTGAATCTTGTAGAAAATTTATGAGCTTCATGACCTTGTGTCACTTCACTAATACCCACGTGAGATGTAGTTGTAGACTTATGGCTTCCTATGTTGCAATCATAGCCAATGTTGAGCTTGATTCTTATAACTCTTTCACTCAACGTATTATGTCTACCCAATCCATCTTATATTCCCTCCCTAGTCCTACATTACCCATGTCTTTTTTGTAACCTAACATTTATGTGGACTTGGCATATGTTATTTCTAAGGTCCCCAATGATAATCTAGAATAATTGGATAAAGACCTACAATGAATTCAACAATTCTTAAGCATTGAACCTTTGGATGGAGAAGCAATCCCTCTTTTGGATAGCATTGGGAAGTTGGTAA
The DNA here is from genome assembly GCA_007258455.2 of Sequoia sempervirens. Taxonomy (NCBI): domain Eukaryota; kingdom Viridiplantae; phylum Streptophyta; class Pinopsida; order Cupressales; family Cupressaceae; genus Sequoia; species Sequoia sempervirens. Next base: position 250,112,119 of record VDFB02193867.1, read on the forward strand.
ATGATTAGGAAGGGATAGAAGTGTTACGTAGCCTAGCTAATATAGTAGATTCTAATATTCCTTCGGTAGCTAGTTTCACGAAATTTTTGACTAATGCTCAAAATCCTTTTGGAAAATAAGTTTCCTCTCCCACAATAATGCCTTCTATTCCCAACTTTACACCTCCAATCATAGCATCAATGATGGAATATAACAATGGTTTAAACTCAAGCTTAGGAATTTCTAGTGGAAATTATAATAGTTTTGTCCCTTCACCTATAACACCTCCATATTCATCACCCCTCCTAAACATAAAATATAATATCCCACCATTCCTCCATACTAGTTCACCATACTTGAAAAACTCTCACAACATGTGGCCCAATGATTTTGTGATAAATCAACTTTTTTATTTAAAGCATGAGATTATTACAACAACAAATTTCAAACTTAAACCAAAATCAAACCAATAGTAAACATCCAAAATACCTTACACATAGTTCATTAATGTTCACTATTTTAAATACACTCGCTTTGGAAAGTACAATGGTAAAAAATATCCTAATAACCATTTGTTAGTTTTTACTACCTTGTGTAGAGACTTTATTTTTGAAGATTCACTCATAGTGAAACTCTTTTCTAGATCATTGAAAGATATGGCCTTGGATTGGTTTTGTTCATTGTCAAACAATCAATTACCTCCTTTACACAACTCATTAGTGATTTCCTCCAACACTTTCAAGTGAACATCAGTCCTCAAGTTACATTAACAAATTTAGTTCATTGTAATCAAGGACCTAAAGAGAAAATAAAAAAACTTTATGAAATGATACTAATCCTTTTATATGAAATTCTCCTATAGTCTTCAAGATGTTGACATTCAAAGGGTGTTTATAGGTAACTTACAAACTAATATTCAAGATAAGAAATTGCAATGAAATATCCATCCTTAACACGTTTTTGTATAACCCTTCATGATTATAAAATATCGATTAGTTGGTATGAAGGTACCCCTTCATAGGCTCCTATTGGTCAATCATATAGGTCATGCCTCAAAACAACTATCAATCATTTAAAAGGAAAAACAAAAAATTCATTACTTGATAAACATTCATGTCAATCTGCTCATAATATTGAGACAAAAGTAACTACTATAAACATAACTCTAGATATAAATTTAGGCCATGAGATAGGAAATTTTCATAGTTGTTTGATTCTCTCCATGTGATCATGTTGCAATTGTTAAACAAGAATATGATTCAACTTCCTCCAATTAGTCATATTCAAACAATTAAACCTTTACCACCAAACTTTAATGCAAAAACATTTTTTCAATATCATCGTACACCTCGACATGATATGGAAAGATGTAAGCATATTTATAACCAAGTGCAAGACCTCATTCTAATCAAATCCAGCTGGATGACCTATTAATGACAAAGGAAATAAATTGGTTTTTTCACCTAATCAATACTTACAAATATTTACAAGCCCATTGCCAATTCATTCAACAAACTTTGTTCAATACAATGATAATGAAGAAGATTATGATATTGCTGCTCGAGTTCAGCATTGTAGTTTGGCCGGACCGATTAGCTACCTCTGTGAGCATCACCTAGATGCAATGAGTGCTAAGTGGACCATTAATATCATGAGATGGGTTCTTGTTGAACCACTACTCATGAGCTTGTAGGTCCGTAGGTTTGACTCAAAACTACTGCGGTTGAATCCCATTGGCAATGTCCTCAATTGTTTCTGTGTGGAAAAATACCTCTACCCATCAATGAAAGAAGATGATAATGATTTTTCCATCTTTATAAACATTATTAATATTCAAAATCATAAAGGAAAAACCAATATTTTGTTTGAAATTTCTTTTACATATATTGATTCTTCTATAACTACACTCAATGGTCTTCTTTATATCAAGTTTGTAGAAACCCGAAAAGGGGAATACTCATTGATCCCATGTACATAGTGAATATGATAAAAAAAGAGCTATTGTATGTACATGAACTTTATGCAGATGATTATGAACAATCAAAAGCATGATTAAAGCTCATGATGGTTATGGCTTCCCTATAATTGGTTTGATAACTCTCCCAGTAAAGGTTGGACCTAAATAGTTGGGTGGTTTTGATAGATTTTTATGAAAAAATGGAAGTTTAGCATGGATTTTGATGAAATTTGAATGTTTGCAATGGATTTTGACTTAAAAATAATTATTTTTTATGTATTTGGATTAAAATTAGAAAATTTATAGATTTTGTTAAAAATAGGGATTTTGTTAAAAATAGAATTATTTTATAATATTTTCATTTATATTGTCATTTTAATTAGATTGATTTGTTTTATATTGAATCAGGAGCATTATGGCTGCTTGTCCAATGAAAATGCACCAATTCCACTACCTCCACCACCTCACCTCCTCCCCTCCTCCACCTCCACCTCCTCCACCTCCCGGCCTCCACCTCCTCCACCTCCACCACCTCCACCACCACCACCTCCACCACCTCCATGGCCATCAATTGAAGAATTAATTTGTGAAAAATTGCAACAATTAAGGGGCATTTCTAAAGTTTATACGAGAGTCCCTCGATTATCTGAGATGTCAAACACAATGAAAGAAATAATTAAAAACATAGAAACCCTCTCCTCACAACATAATGCCTTTCATTCGTGGCGAGAAGACATGAGAGAATATTATGCATGTGGATTGTCCTATGATGATGTGAAAGATCTTGGAATAACCAAATCCCAAATAGCCTCTTTATTTGTTAACCCCCGCACTGGTTTGCCAGTTAATGTTAATAAAACAAAACTTTCTATAAAATGGTGCACTCATAGAGACATTGTAGAAAACTTTTGGGATCATTGGTGTATGGTTTTTGAAACCACCGAACAACAATTTGGATGCCATTTTACTTTATAAAAAAAATTATATCTGCTTTGAGTTTCTGTTAGGGCATCATCAATTACTTTGACGGTAGGTCTTCCCGAGTTGGTGGAGGTATGCCCGAGGATAGGCGGAAATTAGAGTAATGCCTAAGCCCACATGTTCCCCTCCTCGTCTTCCCTCTGCCGCCTCGATTATACCATCAATGGGGATATTACTTATGCGGGGATCGTACCTGAGACTATCCACGCTATTCACTCTTTGAGTGGTCTTTTGGTTTCGCATGCTTCTGTAGTAGCTCAGCCACATTCTGGTGATGTTGGTGATGGCTCGAGTGCTGCTGCATCATCCTCGTCAGGTCCACATAGTTGTGTACCACATAGTTGCTCCATGTGCCACCAAATATGCTTGGGTCCTCTTGTAGAGCCTGCCGAGCATCCCCTAGACACTTCCGATTATGACTTCCACAATGTGGACATTATAGATCAGATGCAGGGGAGTGGAGCACACCATATAGAGTCCTCTCCTGCTAGAGAGGGGGACATTGGAATAGTGACATAGGTAAAATTTAAGTTGTGAATTTATAACTTGCATTTGTTTTTAAATGAATATTAATAAGAGATAGTATAATGTACTAATATTTATTTACATGGTCTATTTAACAGTTGATGTCTAAGGAGGAGCTGACAAATGTGACAGATAGCACCTTGAGGGCCATTTCATTTGGCCTCGACATGCATGCAGTATATATTTTTGCACTCACTCGTTTACATTTTTTTATTGTATACTTGCTTGTTATTTGAATTTTCATTAATGAAATTATATATTAGCTTATATGTTTATCTTATTTTCCTCTTGTAGGAAATACCTTACGCAAGTGAGGTGGCCTTGTTAGGATTATGGAAGTGTAATGTTGGATAAGGGCAAGGTAATTGAACTCAAATTTGATTGAATTAAGAATTTTAAGATCTTATAGTGATTATACATACATCGACATAGATTGGTAGTTTCATATGTACTTGTCATTTTTATGTGCAGGGAGTTATGAGCTATACGTCCTTGTTGACAAGGGCCACAACACCTGAAGTAGTACACATTGGAACCCCTGAAGGAGTAGGTGTTGAAGCAACTCAAGGAGGAGGTGTCGAAACACCTAGAGAATAAAAGAAAGAATCAACCCTAAATAGTATGTGTTCATTTTATTTTTGTGTTTGGTATTTATATGTTCCTATTACTGACAATTGTATACTATGGATTAGTTTTTATGTTTTGTTCACCTATAGATTGGGAGTACAAAGATGGTTGGTGAGTTCAACAGGAGGGCATATTCTAGAACTCCTGACCCTTTGAAGAGACGGATATTTCAAGTAATCAAGATTACAATTTTAGAGTTCAATTATAATTTAATGTATATTGATTTTGATGTTAATTATTTGATTTTAAATTATATAGTATAACTAATCTCAATTGTGGTTTGACTTTTTCTTGTGCAGCTACCTTCAGAGGCAACGAATGCTTCAAAGAGGCTCATTTTGATGATCTACCAGTAGTTTAGGATGAGATAGACATTTTGGCATGTAAATATTGAATAGATGCGAGGATGGCATATGCCACATATTATGAAATTTTGTTTTGATTTGGCGTTGATGCCATTTTGTATATGGACATACACTTGATTATTGGATAATTTCATATATAGAAGTTGACAATCAAAATTTAATTGCCTCCTCATGTGCATAATTAAACTCTTTGAAATTTTAATCAAGTGAGCAATGGTTAAATATCTTGATGTACAATAGCATAAAAAGAATGGTTATATTATGTAGTTTATTCATATTGCTGATTACATTACATTGCACATCTTTCAGACTCAAAGCATTACCTCACATTGCATAAGTAACTAGATGCTGATAGATGAAAAAATTTCAATTACAATATAGTTTTTACAAAGTGAACATAATCAATTATGCAATTACTTCACAGTACATAACTAATAATTAAAAATTTATTCATATTATTGATTACATTGCATTACACATCTTTCAAAATCAAACCATTGCTTCACATTGCATAAACATCCACTCCAAGCACCTATCCTTGATGTACCTGCCTTTTAGCTCAGTCAAATAAATGCTAGGCACCAATTTCAGTTAGTCTTGTCAGTCTAGGTGCCTATTCTCATCCATCATGCCACTCAAAACATCATTTTAGATCCTCCCAGGCACCATTTTTACCTGCTGCTCACTGCTTCATGATTGCTAGGCACACTTTCAAAAGCCTCATGTCACTAACTCACATTCCAGTTAGGTGCATGTTTTGGCTGATGCTCTATAAAAGACCTCTCCTTTTGCCACTTAACGTTGATAAATCATAGACCTAGGCTAAAACATGCCTAGACTTTCAAATTAAATTAATTAACCCACGCAAAAACAAAATCACAAGAACTCAAGAG
>VDFB02193867.1:250117545-250166728 GCA_007258455.2 Sequoia sempervirens
GGACTATACTATATGTCATATGAGTCAGATGAATGTATAAATGGGAATATTTTAATTAATTTATTCTATAGACCACTATAATAATATGTAACTCATCACACAAGTTATAATCATTTTCTTACCCTCCACATCAAGGTATAGATGTAAATTTCAAGACCATATTCCTACATCTTTGGTCTATGTTATGTATTTCTTGAATAATTATTATTTTTATGATGAATATTCTCTACCATTTATTTCACTACCACCCACTATTTTTTTTATCTTTGAGATATGTATAGATGAATTTGACCTAGAAAAAATTCCCTTAAAACCTCTTCAACATATATACTTTCTTGATAAGCCACCATATGACATTTACACACATTGACCACCTAATGCATTCATTATTTTATATAAATACACCTCATCCCTTCATTCTACCATCATTATACCTATCCCCATTCATCCCCACTTCATATGACCCATCACCTTATCCTTCTACCACCTATGACTTCTTGAAGTTATTTCAATGATACTTTCTACTTTATTCATCTACTATGTATTTGTAGTGTAGTAAAATGCATACCCTTGCATTTTCACACTTTTTTAGACTACCTTCCTTTATTTATCCCTATTTATGTCTTAATTGGTCCTATTTTTCATCCACAAGCCCTATGAATTATATCTTTTCTGGCTAATCCTAAAAAACATCGAAAGATAAATGATCATTCAATGATTTTTTCTGTGTGTCCCTGATTTTTGGACTAGGACTTAAATTCCACCTAGGGCATCTTTGTCCTCCATGGGTCTTGGGGCCCTAATTTTGAATGTACATGAAAAGGTCCCTTTTTGGAGTCTATGCCCTGAGATTTGAGCTTTGGGACTAAGATTCCACCTAGGGCATCTTAGTCCTCCTTGGCTTATTTTTGGGATTTAATTTTAAATTTTGGCAAGATTTAGCCACCTTTATTTAATAAATTCATATGGCGGCTTGGTGTGGTGTAATTTCAGGATATTAAGCATGAATAAGTGTAAATACAAGGTTCCTTCACTCATTTTTCATAACAAGCATTCAAGTATTCATTCCTAAGGCAAGCTTATGAAATCAAGAGAAATTCATCAAGCATTTGGAGCCATCATTAAGATTCAAACATCATGTCAAGGGTTTAGTGCATCCATTCATGTTGCTAAGACAAGATTGTGGATGTAGCATTGAAGATCTATTTGCAACCATTGTTCACATCATATCCTAGGATCCAAGATCAACATTCTTCATACCCACTACATGGTAAATTGCATATTTTCTTCACAAGACATCATCCAAGGTGATATCATTTACATATTTCATATTTCATGCTTCATTTCATCATTTGGTTTAATTACCAACAAGGGGTTTGACCAAGGAAAATCCCCATTCACTAACCACATGCATCAACAAGCTGTTCCCCTCTTGCATGTTTGTGTTTGTAGATTTAGGTTGAAGAATTTAAGATCATTTGAAGTGCAAAGTTGCATTGCAAAGTTGTCATCTTCATGTAAACTCACCTATAGGCTAGATCTAGAAGATTTGGGACCTCAGATATGAGAAGGGGCAAGCGTAGGCCTTGGAGGTCAAGACCACACTCAAAAAAATTAGAAATTTAGATTGATACGAAGACAAAAATAAGGGAATATTAGTCCTCCATAAAACTTGTTGACAACATATTTGCATTTTCAAAATCCTTGTCACATTTCCAGACTTCCTAGGTACACATACCCTAACTTGGTGTTGCATAATTTCATCATTTGCACTCTTCATTTGGCTTGCATTACTAGGTTTTATGAGTTGAACGTTAAGTTGTCTTTTCCAAGTATTTGCTTGGTGGTGAACCCCTAAAATCTTAAAGAACTACCTCCTAGGTCCTCCTTGTTGAGAATTGACTAACCTTGTGAGGTTGATAGTCAATCCAATTAGGGTTCCTAGGACATATTGAACAATAATAGGATAACAGTGGTGTTCTATGACCTAGGTTATAAAGCACCCATTTTCCTATTGTTCATTTTGGTGAACCCAACTTCTTGAGCTTTCATTTTCTGATTTGGAGTCCATAAAGGCCCTAGATCTACATTGCATTCATTCTTGCATTGCATCTTGCATTAGTGAAAGTGCATCTAGGGTTTCTCATATTTAGTAAAAGTGCATCTAGAGTTTCTTATATTTGCATTAGTAAAAGTGCATGTAGGTTGCATTTTTTCTTTCTTTCATCATTTGATCTCATTTAAAAAATGAAAAGTGCATTGTTCATCATCCTAATTGCATTTAGGAACTTTATTATTACATTCAAAATTGAAAAAAATTGCATTCACTTTTGCATCCAATTGCTTATCACTAGTTACTTTTTCTTGCATTCATTTGCACAATTTTTTGTTTCCAAACATCAGGTCCCTGGGTTGGTTCTTCTAAAATGACTTCATCACATTGAGAGTCTTGATAGTCCCTATCCTCCTCCCCCTTTGGAAGATATTAGAAAACAATAAGATGAGATCATAGAAACATTTATAAACATCACCTTACCTAGTCTACATTCATCCCTTGCTTGTGAGAGTTTTTTATCGAAAGAGGATAGCTATGACAACCAAACTTGTCCTTCTCCTAATATCCCCCATCTAGACAAAGAGGATAGGTTGGTATTAAAATATGCACCTATTGATAGTCATGAGAACCTTGCCCCTCCCTTCCCTAATTCTCCTACCATTGGGAAGATCTATTTGGTAAGCATGAAAATCATAGTTGTCCTTCTCTTGATGCCTCCCTTACTTGTGATGAAGCTACTTTACAAAATCTAACCATGGATGAACATATTACAAACTCTCCTACTAGGGTAGATGGTATAGCACAAGAGAATGAGACATTAGAGAAAAAGGACAATCAAATAGAGCCTTCTCCTAATATCCCCACTATTGATGAACAAGAAAATTCAACCATTGATAACTCCCTTACATGCGATGAAGTCATTTTAGAAGAACCAACCCTTGAATGTCAAGAACATTTGGTTTGTAGTTCTCCTAGAAACTCTCCTACAAGGGAAGACATAATAGTGGAAGACAATGAGAACATTTACAATAGTAATTTCGTAGATGAAGATGTTGAAGTAACATTAGACTCCTCTTCACTAAGAGATCATGAAAATAATGATAAGACTTCTAAGGTTATGCACATTAGATACCCCTTAGAGTACTCTCCTGAGCCTAAAATTATCCTTTATCCACCCTCTCAAAAACCACAAGTTCAAAACAAACCCATCCTTATCCTTGAACCACCTAAGAACAATGTTTCACAATAACTAAGTTACAATACTATTGCTCATACATACAACACTAGGAAAAATCCGCAACCAAGACAAACACTTTCAACATCCTTACCATTACCTAATCCTATCTTTCCTAGTGCCCCTTGTTTGTCTTCAAATAGTGGAAAGGAGAATGATCTTGTTGAACAACTTAAGAATACTCCTACAAAGATATCCCTATGGGACCTGATTCAGAATTCACCTAAATATCACATTATGCTTCAAAATTCCTTACAACAAGTTCCTATCTCTTCTAATGTGCAACTGAATGACATAACATCCATGATTCAAGGAATAAATGCTAACATTATTTTCCACCAAAGTGAAATCCCCCCTTTGTAAGTGCAAAAACAATGTGATGCTTTCATGATAATAGATCAATACAATAACATGGGGATAAAGAAAACCCTTGTTGACAATGGCTCAACCTTAAATGTGTGTAGTGTGAACCTTTTGGATAAGCTTGGTGTTGATAAATAAAAAATTCTACCCACCTCTTTATCTATTAATGGCTTTGATAATGTATGAAAATAATCACTTGGTGTAATCACTTTACCTATTAAAGTTGCAAAGACCACATTACAAACATTGATTCATGTTATGCCTCACAATATTTCATATAATCTCCTTTTATGGAGAGCATGGGTTCATGAGATGCATATTGTGCCCTCTACCATTCATCGTATCATGAAATATGTCTATAAAACCAAATTTTATACAATCAAAGTTGATCTTGAACTATGAAGTTGTTTGAACATTGAGAAAGGTAAAGAGAATCCTTTGTAAAAATTGACACCAACTACACAAGTGGAACCTACACAACCAAAAGACAAAGAAAAACACATTTAACAAGTCATGAAGCTATTAGAAGATGATTGGGGTTCCTTAGATTTCACACATAGCTTTTATGGGAAACTAAAGATCATAATAAAGAAGCATCAAATAGAAAAAGTAATAATGTCAACACAAAAATTGGAAGACCCTTCAAAAGCATCCACCTCAACCACTAAAGACAAAGAAGCAAATTATACAACACAATTTGACAACACTGATTATCAACAACCTCTGAATCATATAGAAATGAAAAAGATTTATGGAAAAGGTTATGAGGTTATGAAACAACTTGGATATAGTGGAAAAGGATGTGGTGCTAGAGAAAAAGGTATCTATGTCCCTATAGAACCTCACACGCAAGAAAAGACTAGTGGTCTTGGTTATTGTCCCTCAAAGGACACAAACAAGCCTTAACTTAATATCAACACTATCACAAAACATCCTTCTAAGTTGACTTTAACAGTGGTGCATCCTGAACTGATAGACAATAGTGGTTTTGATTGTTATCCCTTACAAGAAACAAAACAAACAAAGAAATCCTCACTTAATGTAAATGTCATCACACAAAACACTAACAATTTGAATTCGGTAGATTTTACACTGTCCTATAAAGGATAGAATAAAATCTCATAATCTAAAGAGCCTTGTGTAAGTATGACATCTTTTACTAAGCAAGAGATATCTTTGTCACAAAATAAAGCAACATCCTCCACTTTTGACCAAGAGAGTATCTTGACAAGACTCCTCCAAGATCGTCTAATTTCTCTCCCTCCAAGAACACAAAAGAAATTCTACTACATGAGTTCATTTTGCACATATCATAAAATTCATGGTCATTCTACTAATGAATGTAAGGCTTAAGTAACAAAATTCAACATCTCAAGGAATGCGGTGCTCTTCCTTATGTTGAAGCACCTAATTCATCTAACTGATACTCATTTTCATCCTATTCATCTCACCCTTGTCCTACACTAAGTGGAGGCAAGGGGTTAGATAGCCTTGTCCTCATATGCCACTTTTCGTTGTCTCTTTTGGCTAGTTGACCACCTTTCATGTACATATAAGAGCAAGCTTGGGATGTGGACAACATGCCTTAATTTGGCTCGCATGTGATGTACTGAGGAACCCTTCCATCCTATTGCATGACAAAGCTTATTGAAAACATATGACTTGGCATAGGGCTTTCCGAATAAGCTCTCATATCTTCTTCTACTTTAAAGAAATTTCTCACAACAATGGTGTCAGCTACTACTTTAAAGTGGGGGCATACATCGACACTCATATTTCATTGTGTGATTTTATTTCTTCTTACGATGCATCCTTTTCTTGGTGGTGTCATTGGGTTTGATTTCCTCTGAGATTGTGATATTTCTTTGACTTGTCCCCTCTTGGAAACATTAAGCACAATGTTTCCTAAGATGAGACCTTGCATGAACTAAGAAAAATCCCTTTGAACCTCTCTCTTTCTTGTTGTGTTTCATTTTTATACCTTATTAAAGTCATGGATGTATCACTTTGATATGGTCCCCTAGGGCTCACCTAGTGAACAACTAGCTTTACTAGCCCTTGTGAGCGTGCATTTTATTTTTGTCCCTATTATAGTCATGGGGGCATGACTTTGATATGGACCTCTGGGGGCTCACCTAGTGAACACCTAGCTTCACTAGCCCTTGTGAGCATGTATTTTGTTTGCATAGTGGACAATGCATTCCACTTGTAAACCTCTTGGACAAACAACCTAGACCCGATCCATCGTATTGGATGGCCAATTGAAGCTTGATCCATTGCTTCTTTCCTTTTTTCCTTTTTCTTTCTTTGATGGTGTGTGTTTGTGATCTAGTTATGGCTTCATATATCATTAGCATGCATGTTCCTTTGTGCCTATGTTAGTTTTCCATAGGATCTTAACCCTGGGGGCTTGATTATCCCTCTTGATTATTGCCATCCTATCTAACTAGCATTTGTACATTGGAACCCCTCTTGATTTTGGGGTTGGCTACTAGAGTGTGAGTTTGAAGCAAGTTCATCCTCTCACTGAAGTGGGGGCTAAATGTAGTGTAGTAAAATGCATACCCTTGGATTTTCCCTATTTATTTATCCCTATTTATGTTTTAATTGGTCCTATTTTGCATCCACAAGCCCTATGAATTATATCTTTTCTATCTAATCCCAACAAGCATCAAAAGATAAATGATCATTTAATGATTTTGTTTGTGTATCCCTGATTTGTGGACTAGGACTTAAATTCCATCTAGGGTGTCTTTTTTCTCCTTGTGTCTTGGGACCCTGATAAGGTCCCTTTTTGGAGTCTATGCCCCGATATTTGAGCCTTGGGACTAAGACACCACCTAAGGAATCTTAGTCCTCCTTAGATTATTTTTAGGATTTAATTTCAAATTTTGGTGAGATTTAGCCTCCTTTATTTAATGAATTCATATGTCATCTTGGTGTGGTGTAATTTTAGGATATTAAGCATGAATAAGTATAAATACAAGGTTCCTCCACTCATTTTTCATGACAACCATTCAAGTATTCATTCCTAAGGCAAGCTTATGATATCAAGAGCAATTCATCAAGCATTTGGAGCCGTCATCAAGATTCAAGCATCATGTCAAGGGTTTAGTGCATTAATTCATGTTGTTAGCCAAGATTGTTGATGTAGCATTGAAGATCTATTTGCAACCATTGTTCACATCATATATGAGGATCCAAGATCCACATTCTTCATGGCCACTACATGGTAGATTGCAGATTTTCTTCACAAGACATCATCCAAGGTGATATCATTTACATATTTCTTATTTCATGCTTCATTTCATTCACTTCATCATTTGGTTCAATTACCAACAAGGGGTTTGACCAAGGAAAACCCCCATTCACTAACAATCAACAAGTTTTTCCCCTCTTACATGTTTGTGTTTGTAGAATTAGGTTGAAGACTTGAAGATCATTTGAAGTGAAAATTTTCAAAGTTGCAAAGTTGCATTGCAAAGTTACCATCTTCATGGAAACTCATCTACAGGTCATACCTAAAAGATTCAGGACCTCAGATCTGAGAAGGGGCAAGTGTAGACCTTGGAGCTCAGGACCACACTTAGAAAATTCAAAAATTTAGATTGGAACTAATACAACAGTAAGGGTGTCTTAGTCCTCCATAGCACTTTTTGATAATGTATTTGCATTTATGGAATCCTTGTCACATTCCCAGACTTCCTAGGTACACATACCCTAATTTGTTTTTGCATAATTTCATCATTTACACTCTTCATTTGGCTTGCATTACTAAGTTTTATGAATTGAATGTTAAGTTCTCTTTTCCAATCATTTGCTTGGTGGTGAACCCCTAAAAGCTTAAAGAACCCCCTCCTAGGTCCTTGTTGATAATTGACTCACCTTGTGAGGTTGATAGTCAATCCAATTAGGGTTTATAGGACATTATTGAATGATAATAGGAGAATAGTGGTGTTCTATGATCTAGGTTATAAAGCACCCATTTTCCTATTGTCTAGTATTCACCTTCATATGAGTCATCATATCTTCATATTGATATAATATACTCATATACCTCATCCTTTAAACCAAGTGAACCCTTACCTCCATCCCCTTATCCATCACTTATCACCTCCCCTTGACCAAAATTTTTTCTAAGCATTTAAAGAATATGGCACATGTGATATGAATGAATTTTATTTTGATGAGCCTATAATGATGTCATATTTTACATATCCTTTATATGATAGCACAATTATCCAATTTCATGAAATTATAAAAATATTCACCATCTTCCATCCACTTTTTTATATTTCTAAAATTACACACATTGTACCCACTCCACCTCCTATTGCCAAGCCCTAAACCCCCTCTTATTCCAATATATGTTTCATAACCACCTTATAATAAAATATCATTATTTTTTCATTCACCATATGTTGCATTATATTCCTTTATCCAATCCATTTCATCACTTGAGCATAATCTCACTTATTCTTGATCATCTCTTCCCAACCATACCCATCACCTATTCATAGCCCATCCTACTCTATTGTATATATCCTTTCATTTTACAATCCCCTCACTGCCAAGGAAACTTTCTCCATCTATATTTATTCCTTCTAATCCTTCTCTAGAATATATCTTGTTTTTCACCATTTCTAAGACTATCTAGTCCATAGATAAATCACAACCTTGGAAAACTCAACTCTATCCACTATATTTCCCCCATCCCTTTATAAATCCCACTCACTTGAAAGAAAATCTAACATATAATGTTACATAGATAGTTGTTACACTAAAATATTGACCTGTTAATGCTCGATACAACTGCCAAAGTTAATGAATCCATGGGAGGTAGTTAAGGAATGCCATGAATGCAAGCATTGTGCTGCACAACACAAGGAGACCAAGGGTGAACACCTTGCAATAATCCCCCCAATGCAAGCGAGGGGTTCGAACCAGTGACCCAAGATTTGATACCAATTGTTGCACATATGGTTGTTGTTGCACCAAAAGATTGACCTGTTAATGCCCAATACAATCACTAGAATTAATGAATCCATGAGAGGTAGTTAAGCCATGTTATGAACCTGGGAACTACACTGCACAACACAAGGAGACCAAGGGTGCACACCTTGCAACACATAAATATCATGATGACATAGATCCCCATAACACAAAGAATTTTTAAGACTACTATAGTGCTATTTGATATTTTCCCCAATAAATAAAAAGTTATGAAATAACCCTTTATAATTAAAATGGAGATAGAAAAATAAAGGATATTATGATCTTTTGGTTAAAAGATATATTAATAAAGAATATGTATAAACACTCTTTTAAAAGGGGAAAAATATTATTTATTTAAATAATTATTAAGGACAACCTTTGTGAAAGGGTGTGATGATTTTGAAACCACCTATTAAGGCTTATATAAAGAATTTTTGTAGACTTAGAAAAGGGGAAAACAATCAAGAAGAGAAAAGAAAAGAAAAGAAATGAATAAGAAGGAGAAACACAAAAATTCAAAATGCACAAAAGAGTGAAGGTTAAGGTCAATGGTTGGTATTGCAAAATTTGGAGAAGGGGCACACAATGTGTGTCCAACTCATGATACAATGTACACCCAGGAGTGTCTTGGCCAAGGATGTGTTATTTATGTCGTTGAGGCCCATGAGGAAAGATATGTTATTTATGCCATGTGGCTTGTGAGGCAGGTTGTTATTTATATCATGAGGCTCATGAGGTAGGTTGAATTTTGTGTAAGAATTAATTCCTTCAAGGGTGCTTCCTTGCCATGAAAAGCCTATACCTGTAACCCTTCCTTTGAGTGTCGAATAGGAACCTCTTTGTGATTTACAGATAAGTATTGAAAACTATTGATTTAACAATATTGGAAATATCATCTATATAATTTTGGTGTTAGTATGATTAATCTATGTGGAGGTGTTATTCCATTTATTATGTTAATTATTTAATTTTCATATGTTTTTAGTTTACATTAATTATTCACATTTATTTTGATAACATTACACATTATAAATTATATTAAATTTAATACTTATTATATTAAATCTACTACTAATAGTTAATAGGTATAAGAGGGAAAATGATATCACATTTGGTATCAGAGCCTAAACATGGGTTAAAGCAGGTATAATACAAAAGTTTGATTAATTAAACAACAAGCAATCAAATTTTAAAGGATACATACATCCACACATAAGACACTTATATAATATTTTTACTTTTATCCATCCTCCTTATATATATATATATATATATAGATACCATTATACATTAACATACACTCTATATATTTATCTTATAGATCAATTTATTCTTTTACTTTTTTCCTAATATATTTATCAACTATGATGAGATCATATATCCTATTTTTGATCTTTTGAAATTGGTTCTTAGTTCTTTGTGTCCAAACAATTATCAATAACACCACTAGAATAAATACAAAAGATTAATTTAACCAATTTTCTATTGAATTAATATATATATATATTAAAATGTTCATAAATCAAGATCAAATATGATAAAAGTGTCATTCATACTTGTAACCAAAATTTCATAATTATATGAAAAAAATAGAATTGTTTCAATAATATTACAAATTTATATATATAATCTTTTGAGAATAAGAAGAAAATTCACATACATCCCTAATTGCTTTGTATAGCTAAAATGCTTAGAATGCTTCTATTGACTAATAGATTGAGGTATATGTCCATTGTCATCCACAGTTGTCAGTGGTAGGGATTATCTAAGGTCACACTCCTTCCTGTCTATTTATTCATCATTATCTTCTGTCTGTATGTTTGTAAAGCTTCCTTAAAGTTATATAATGATTTAAATTTAAATTATAAGTGCCACAAATAGGTGATAAGGTTTCATATGGTTTTTAACTTGGATCTTTCTTTTTGAAAGAGTTTGTTTATGAAATGGGATTTCATATTAACGACTTCAGGAAAATTCACCATCAACAAATTCACTTCCAACAATTCATCGCCATGACAAATTCATCTCATGGAGAATTCACCATCATGAATTGCTACTGAATTGCTGAAAATGAATTTTCCATGAAATGAATTTATCATGATGATGAGTTGTTGGATGTGAATTTGTTGACGGTGAATTTTCCTAAAGCCCAAATGATTGTACACTGAATATGTTCAAAAAAAACTAACAAAACCAAGCCTAGTCCACTAGTGTTGAAATCCCTCAGATGTTTGGAATAATACACCAACTGATTTCAACTTCCCATCACCCATTGTCAGAACCTTACAAGAAAGGTATACATGTATGGCATCATGCTTTATTCCCTTTCCCATTGAAACCAAGGTAGAGACAATGATCTTGATTGAGATTGTATAGGCCTACAAATAGGAGACCGACTATAACAATGAGGAGCAGGAGACAAACGTGGAGGAGTATGATCACATCTGGGTGGAGGTGACCATCATCAAGAAATTGGTGAGTGCTTACGGCTAACTGGGCTTCCTCTAACCCTCTTAGGAGACATTTTGATTGGTGATCGAGAATGCCTGCATGGTGGAGAGGATGGACGATGCTAAAGAGGATAATCTCTTCACCGAGGAGAAGAATGAAACCCTTGTGATTTACATAGGCCTTCTCTTGGCCACTACTAAGAATTTTTTTTTGGGAGAGGATCTAGTATCTAAGAATATTCCAATGGTTGTTATAGTATTTGTTGATTTAATGCCCAATAGGGGAGAGGGGATGATAGTGGAGTGGAGTCAATAGTGGAGATAGAAGTAGTCCTTAATGGGCCCCATAGTGGTGCATCTTAATATCCAATTGCAAAACACTTTTTATCTATAAAGTACAAAAATTGACAAATCATGTGATGCCACATCAGCGCACCAGTAAAACATGAATTAGTGCACCATTGTGGATCTCATTTTTTTTTTGGACCTTTTTGGATACCTCAACAAAAATCATGCTAATGCGGCATCATATTTGATGATGTGGCCCTAAAATGAAATATAAAAGCATGTGAGTTGGAAAATAAACTAATGTACAAAATTGAGAGTGATTTGAAATTTTCATGTAAGATTTTGAGAAACGCAAAGTTAGGGTGCTCCACTATGGGCCCCTCTCCCTTTTTTTTAACAGTATTGGACCAATAGTTGTGACTTTAAAGTTGTTAGTGTTGATGATTACTACCCATAATTGAATGAAATGTATACCTTAGATCTAAAAAGCAACAAATCATGTGACACCACATCAATGCACCAATAAAACATGTGCACAAGTATTGGTCTCACTTTTTTGGGGGACCTTTTTGGACACCTCGAC
This sequence comes from Sequoia sempervirens, assembly GCA_007258455.2. Taxonomy (NCBI): domain Eukaryota; kingdom Viridiplantae; phylum Streptophyta; class Pinopsida; order Cupressales; family Cupressaceae; genus Sequoia; species Sequoia sempervirens. Next base: position 250,129,515 of record VDFB02193867.1, read on the forward strand.
AAAATGCATGTTGATGTGACATCATATTTGATGATGTAGCCTTGAAACTTTATTTATGAGTAGGGGACTTGCCAAGTAAGATTCTATAAAAAAATGAGTGATTTGAAATTTCCATGTAAGATTTTGAGATGTGTGAAGTTAAGGTGCTCAACTATTGAGTCCTCTCCCCTATAATGGTATGAGATAATCTATTTTAGGGTTTGGTTATGTCCTCATCACTTCAAAGTTAGGGTTCACAAACCTAATTTTGCATAGGAAAATTAGTCATCATGAATTTGAGGTCTTGTGAGCAATCATCTAAAAATAAAAGTGTATAAGGTCCCTAACTATGTTTACATAAAGAAAAAAAATTAAAAACTGAAAATAAAAGACATACCTCTTAAAAAGAGCCTTTGTGAAATTAGAATTAAATAAAATTTCATATTTATTGTGGTGAGACTACAATAAGTTAAGATTCCATGTCATTTTGGCATTTGAAATATTAAATTTGAAGCAATTTAATAAAGTTTTTAAAATAATATTTAAGTAATTTTCTTGATATGATCCATCTATTGACATATGTAGCAATATATTTTGATACCTACTTAAACAATTATGTTGTGATGCTTGTTATTTTATCTTGTGTATCAATAACTATCCAGATGAATATGTTGCACAACTTTCTCTCATAATAAATTTTAAATATTTTACTAAATACATGTTGTCCAATGTGTAGATTAGTCAAACTTATGACCCTTTTGGTGAAACTAACCACATGTCATTTCATTGACTTATCATCAACCATAATAGTTGATAAAGGTTTTAATTGTATTGATAAACCATGTGAGCTACACTATATTAGGCCTCTAGAAGAAACAAAGTTTAAACTTATTATCCTGCTTATGAATTTGAGCCATTTTAGTAGGTTAATTGGTTAGAAGGGTAACTTGATACTACTCTTATTATTAGAAAAATTTAACATTTAGATTTGTTGGTTTAGTCTAACCTAGGTTACATTGTTGACTCAAAACCCATAGTTACCTAGTCCATTTTAACATATTTAGAACATATTGTGTTGTTTAAATAAGTTGGTTGGAATTAAAAAATATATGAAATCAAATAGATTATATTATCATCAAACATGAGGATATGTCAAATTTTTAAAAGGGGAGAAACCACCTCTAGTTAAAAAACTCATTGCTCTTTCATGGTGCAAAAATGGTTATGTATAGTTATGTCATATATGTGGGTTAGATTGACCAAATATGAGTTGTCACATTATATTTTATTGGAATAAGTCCTCTTGAATTAATTGTCCCAAAATAGCACATAGCCTTAGAATTAACACCTATCCTTACCTACAACATATTTTCTTCCTTTTAGCTTGCATCAAGTTCTCAATATGGGTTGCAACTTCCTCATAATTATGTAATTAATGAAGAAAACAACATATATTCTTTGACATGAACATTTTGAGAGTCAAGTTGTCTAGATATATATTTTTTTAGTTGGCTTAATCTTATATTTTTACTATTTAGAATTCGCTGTATTATTAAGGTATAGATATTATATTTTAGCTTCTTGATTAAATCATAATATATAGATGGTTGTATCATTTTAGAATACTATAGTGTTTCTTGAGCTTAAATGGTACAAAGTCATTCCCTATGGAATTATAGAATGGATCTTACTTAATATACATAGTGAACCTTTTGGGTCATAAGTCATCTTATAAATGGACTCAATTAGAATTTTTAGACTAATCATGACCTTGTGCCATAGATGTGAGGCCATAGTGAATTCCTACCTATACTTAGTGAGTGCTTGATTTTGTGATCTATCATGTGTTGGAGTTTATGAATTTAAATAGATTGAACATGAAATTTTAGGAATTAAACAATGTTGTCATTATCTAGCTTAGTATCATTAAAGATTCTGGAAATATGAATATCATGGATCATATTCGAACTTAGAAGTTATGAAATAGTATAAAACTCTACTTTAGTGATTTTACCCTTCTTTACAAAACCTCTTCATAAGATAAATGATGTACAATAATTCACTTTAGAATTAATTATGGGAATGATGGTTAAGCCTGACTCTTTCCTTTAAGAGGTTTGTGGTGATCTAACCACCCTTTTCTCATTATATAAACATGTGTATACACATTGTTATCACTATAATTTAATATGTTCCTATATAATGTTTAATGACAAGAAAGTCTTCAAATTTATATAATCCAATTATCAAGTAGTATCTTGATATAGATTTTCCCACTTAATACAACTTTAAATGAGTTTTATCTCATGGTACATGAACCTTGATGTGTCAACAATATTAAGAAATAATAAGGAATGGGTTGGCTATAGATATTGGGTGCATTCTAGGTGGGTGCACTCCAATTAAATTAAATTCAAAGGATTAGTTCTAATGTTTCTCTATGAAGTGCTCTATGCATGTTGATAATGCACTATTGTTCTATTCATATACCTAGAAATATTACCATGTTTTATTCTATTGTACCTTGCAATTGGACTTGATCAACCCAATAACTTTGTACATATGTTGAAAGACATGAACTTTTTTAGGGAAAATTTTTACTTGTTTTCCATTCAATTATACTTGACATATAGGAAATGAGGATACTCATGAAGTCTAAAGTTCATGATTATCATCTTAGAATATATTTGGAGTATATATATTAAATATAATTTCAATGATGAATAACTACACAGTATGGGATATGCATGTCATTCAGTAGGTAAATGTTATGTCAACACATGATGATAATTTTTTTAATCTAAAGTTGAAGTTACATATAAGTGATTGAAACTTTTATATTAAACAAAATGGGTTATGTTAGATAAATTTGATAAAGTTTAAAATATGTGATTAAACATATAAAATAACCTTTATTTCTTCAATTGTAAATTCTTGATATGTATGTATGTATAGTTTTGTCATAATTTTGATTGGAAAAAATAAATCTTAAAAGTAATTTGTTAATTAAAATTAAAAGGAGAGAAATATGTGAATCAAAAGAAGAAAAAATATGTAGATGAAGTTAAAAATATACATAGAAACATTATGAAGAATAAGGATTTTTTTGTATTAATAGTAGTTCAAACAATCAGTTACATCATATGTACAAGAATGAGGTACTACTTTACCCAATAATAGTTCAAACTTTCAATACAAAATGATACATAGTCAGCTTCAAAGTAGTGGCAAGTAACAAAGTTATACACAACTTATACAAAATGATACATGTTACACAGTTTATACAAAGTGAAACATGTTATATATGCTATAGATATTGTCCATTTTATGCAAAAAGAACATATGTTGTAGGCGCTTAAAGACCAATTTGGAAGTTCCTACTATCATCTCTAGATTTTTCATCTCTCCAATTGGCTAGGGTTTCAATTACATCTAGTTCTTCATTTGAGAAGACCTCCTCAATTTCCTAGTTCTCATTTATGTGTAACCTAGGGCCTTTGAGCTCCTACTTGTCCTTGTCAATTTTCTCATTAAGCTCCTTTTGGAAGGCTCCAAGGGCCTTTATAAACACCACCAAAATGGGTTGTCCTTATTTCCAAGTATGACCATACTTTACTTCATTTTGGTTTAGTAGCACAACATGATCTTTTAGGAGCTTCAATAACTTCTTCTCAGAGATCACCATTGTGGTGGTTACTTGCATTGTAATGTTAAAGGGTGTGAGTCTTTTGGAAGACTCAGTGAGTATCCTCCAGTTTCCACTAAACTCATCCTCATTTCTTGCCCTCCAAATGAACCATATAATCTAGTACATAAGATATGCCAAAAAAATGAAATTATTTATTGAGCTTAAAATCATGTCCAAATAAGAAAAAAATTCAGTTGGAATTTCCATTTACCTCAAAGATATTTTGAATATTAAAAAACATATTCCAAATTTCATTTGCAAATAGACATCAAAAAATACATGAAAAATAATTTCAGGAACTCTTCAGATATTACAAATATCAATGGATTCAATTTATAAGGAAGATTTTACAATAGTAGAAATCATCTAAAACAAGATTTCTTTGCACATCAACATTATTATGCCACAGTGAAATAAAAGTTTTATGCCAAAATTTATCTTTATTAGTATGCCAAATATGGTTTAGATACTCAATGGGTGGCTTAGAATTAATTATTTCTTTGTAATTTTTGTTTTGTTTTGACATCACATAGGGGGATGTTGCCCTACCAATTATATTCAATTATATTGGAATCATTTCCTTTAATCTTTGGATTTAAGAGATCTTTATAGGCTTCTTTAAGCACTGAGTAGGTTTTGAAGTTAGATTGAGACAAATTCAAGTCCTCTTTTCGATGAACCCAATCCACCATCTTCCCATCCCTCAAGATATTATTGAAGGTTTTAATGCCTACTTGGGTCTAATTTTTAGTAGAGCACCCTTGTAGAAGGGCTAATGGTTTCCCATTATGCTTAAGGTTACACCAAATAAATATGATGAGGTGGAAGAAGTTGGAGTTGAATTCAACAAAGAGAGGGCCAATGAATATTAGTTTTAATGAGTTCCCAAACTTTCCAGATACTTTTGAAAACCACTGACCCTGCAAGCAAAATTTGGTGTTTGGTAATAAGGAGATCACTGAAGGGTAATGCTTTCCAAGATTTTTCCAATTTGGGAACAACTTGCACAATGTTATTTCTTATCAACACTTTCTAGGGCTCATTTCCATTGAGGGAATTTAGAATCCATTTTGCATTAAGGGTTGTGTCATGTTTTTTGAGGTCTTTAAGGCCAAGTCCTCCATGTACCTTATCCAAACAACACCACTCCCACTTAATGGAATGCATCTTCCATTTCCCCTTACCATCAAACCATAAGAAGTGTCTGCTTTTTTTCTATACTTCATTCACCTAATAGCTACTAAAGAACTAGATTGAAGCAAAGTAAATGGTGTAAGAGGACATGATTTTTTGGTAAACCTAGAGCCTTCTAGCTAAGGAAAGGTATTATCTATTCCAACTGTCTAGCTTCTTATCAATTTTTCTTTTAATGCAAAGCCACATTTATTTGAGGTTGGGACAGACTAAGAATGGAATCCTCAGGTATCTTATCTATTTATGGGGCTGACCCCATTGGAAATCAAGCTTATTTAACTAGCTAGGAGGGACCTTAGACAAGCCAAGCATTGTAGATTTCATTTTTGAGACTTTTGCACCTGATGCAAGAAAAAAGAGATTGAGTTTTCTCATTAGATTAGGTAAACCCACAAAATTGGTTTACAATTCCAGTGAAGAAGGAAAAGTTGCAAAAAATTCCCCCATGCAAAAAATTTTGGTTTTTGGGGGTTTGAACAAACATTTGATTCGAGCAAACCCAAAGGGGGTTCGCTAGAACCCCTTTCAAGCAAACCCATTAAATGTTGGGTCCCACCATTCGTACGAAAAAACCAAAAAAAATGCTTTTTGGAAAGGGGGTTCACTTGAACCCCCCTTTTCCTCCTTCTCCCCCTCTAGCACCAAAAAACTCTAGAATTTTTCCCTTCGAAGCTCAAGTTGAGGATGAAAATGGAGGATACTTCATAGACCCAGCTAGATGATGGTAGTCCTCAAAATGAGCTATCCATCGAATATGATTTTAATATGTTTTGGTTTTATTATGTATTTGTTTTTTTAGTTTGATTAAACATAGGTTTTTCACCGAAAATCAAGCTCTTTGTTCTGCACATGTAGAAAAATAGCAGATTATCAAAAAAAAATTGAAAAATATGAGTGCACTAGATATTGAAGTCCTTGATCCAACAAAAAAAATTGATACATACAAGAAAATTTATGTTGTATATGGTCCACCTATGTTTGAATTGTAATTGGTTTGACTTTGAAACTTGATTTAGGAAAAAATATTCAATAAAACACTATGAAACCAATTGGAAGCACTAGATATCATAGTTAAAAATCTAAATTCAATCAAATTAGAATTTTATCCTTCATGGAAAAAAAATATATTGTATATGGTGAGTGTCACTCCTTAAAATGGTGTTTATTGAAAAAAACTAGTTTTTGAAGGAGATGGAAAAAAAAGTGCAATCTGATTCCAAAAATTTTGAAAAGAAAATATTTAAAATCTATAGAAAAAATGTCACAAATCACTAGTTTACATCATCTTCAAATTCCTCACAGTTTAGCTGCTATAGGTGCCCAAAAGTGAAGATTTAGTTAGAAAAAATCAGTTTAGTGTCCAGTTTGGCCAAAAATTGTAAACTGGTATTGTGAGAACACCCGATTATCCAAGTTTTCTTCCTCCAATTCCACAAAGAGGGCAGTATCATCTATAAATTCAATATTGAGGAGTTGACTTTGGTCGAGTAGGATTAGACCCTTGACCCTGTGAGAGTAAGTGAAGTCTCTAAGAAGGTAATTCAAAGCATTAGATGCAATAACAAAGAGGGCAGGGGCCAGAGGGCACCCTTTCCTAGTGGATCTATCAAGGGAGAAAACTTCAATCCATGAGCCATTCACCTCAATTTGGGCAACAATATCCTTCAAAAGTGTATCAAAAATATTTCAAAAGGTTCAACGAAAATCAAAAGCTTCTAGGGTCAATTTGAGAAAGGACCCTTCTACTCTATCGTAAGCTTTTTCAAAGTCAAGTAACAACATGGTTGAGTTTTGGTTATTTTATCAGGCCCACTCCATTGCCTCCTAGCTAGTTATCAGGTTCTCCAAAATGTATCTTCCTTTGATGAAACTAGTTTGTGTGTTGTTTATGAACTTGGGGAGGATATTGGAAATCTTGATTGTCGTTAACTTGGCCAATATTTTATATGAGACATTCAATAGAGTGATTGGTCTCCAGGTTTTTAACATGGTTTTGTCACCTTCCTTGGGAAGAAACTTGATAAGCCACTTTTTTATGCTTTTACCAAGTGATTCCTTGCTTAGAGCCTCCATATAGACCTATTGCAGGGTGATCCCCCAATACTAGTTTACAATTTTTGGCCAAACTGGACATTGAACTAAACTATTTTAACTAAATCTTCACTTTCGAGCACCTATAGCTGCTAAACCATGAGGAATTTGAAGATGATGCAAACTAGTGATTTGTGACATTTTGTCTGTAGATTCTAAATTAAAAAAAATTTAAAAAAATTCAATCAGATTTCATTTCTTTTTCCATCTTCAAAAACTAGTTTTTAGTAGTAAACACCATTTTTAAAGAGTGATGCTCACCATAAACACCATAAATTTTTCTATGAAGGATAAAATTCTATTTTCTTTCAAATTTAGCTTTGTTACTATGATATCTAGCATGTTCATTTGGTTTCATAGTGTTTTATTGAATATTTTTTTCTTAATCAAGTTTTGAAGTCAAACCAATTACAATTTAGACATAGGCAGATTGTAAACAACATAACTTTTTTTGTATGTATCGAAATTCAATTTTTTTTTACTAGATCAAGGACATCAATACCTAGCTAGAACATATTTTTCAAAAAAAAAATCATAATCTACTATTTTTCCACATATGTAGAACAAAGAGATTGATTTTCGGTGAAAAACCTACATTCACAAGAAATAAAAAATAAATATAATAATCAAATTAAATATATTTAAAATTATAGTTTTTGGGAAGCTTATAATAATGAATACATTCTTACAAATAATAAATTTTAAATGAATTCATTTGATCAGCTAAAAGGTAAATCAAAAGTGGTTTTTTATCAACATTTTGATACGTGTACAGGAGACTTTGTTATAGGTATGGTTTAAAACTAGCAGGGTTCTATCCAAGGGGGTTTGATCAAACCCTCTTCAATTAGAATACTTTAAATGGAACTTTTCAAGGCTTAAATCATTATATTTTTTAAAAATATGTGATTTTAGTAAAAATCAAGATGTCCCAAAAAGTGTAAACCACTATTGTGGGATCACCCTACAGATCTTCATAGACCTAATCAATGAACTCCTTGTAAAACTCAATAGAAATTCCATTAGGACCAGGAGACTTGTCATTGTTCATGGTTTTGATGGACCTCTTGATTTATTCAATGGATTTGGGATTTGAAAGGTTAGAAGCATCTTCTTATGAGATCTTTGTGGGAATTACCTTTTTGATTGACTCCCTAACATTGAAGCATTCCTCCCTATTTCCTTTAGATTAGAAAATTTATTTATAGAAGATGAAAAATTGATCTATGATACCTTCTTGGCTGGATACAACCACTCCATTGTGATAGATCTGATCAATTTTATATTTTTTACTCTTATATACCTAAAGAAGAATTTTAAGCCCTTGTTACCACAACTCAACCAATTAAGTTTGGCTCTAACTTTGAGGACTTTAAATTTTTTGGTTTATAGGCTTCTCAGAGAGCTTTTGGCTCCATTGAGTCTTTCATACAAAAATTCATTATGGGGGTCTTCTTGGATTTTAGTTTTAGCCTCAAGTAACTCATCTTGAATGAGGTTTTCCTATCGTCTTAAGTCCATTGCTCTTTTTTTTTATGGTTGAAACAAAATATTCCAACCATCAACATTATGATTCCATCTTCAATAGGGTTCAATCTCCTAAGCATCTGCTCGTTAATTTTCCTTAGGGTAGTCATGGCAGCTTTCCAATCCTCATCCTTTAGTAACTTGGTTTTGAGGATAAAATTTTCTTTTCCCTTACATGCTTTCTTTCCCCCACTATTTAAGACAATGTTGGCCTTGATGGGGTGGTGATCTAAGAGTGTGTAGGGGTAAACCATAACTTTATTACCATTTTGGAGTAGCTCAAAATTGAAAAAGTCTGTATTGACCGAAAACCCATCAAGCTTGAAGTAAATCCTTTTACCCTCTTTTTGGGTATTACACAACATGTACCAAAAAGAATTTCTTTCTTCTTTCCTCCCCTCCATGGGATTGAACAAGTTGAGTTTATTCTTCAGCCTCATCCAAAAGAGTTTCTCATTTCCCTTCCACTCCAAGTTGAGGCCACCTTTATTGTCTTCATCATTCTCAACCATGTCAAAGTCACCACCAACAATCCACGAGATGTCAGGGAGGTCTAGGATCCATTTCCAAATCAATCCTGTGTTTGTAGTCATTGGGTGCATACACTGAATAGACACCAAATCTTGTATCTCCTTTTTCAAATGTGGCCCACACAACCCTATTACATGGAGAGGCCCCTGAGCTAGTTAGGTGTTGCGTCCAATTTTTGAAAATAAAAATGGAAATTCCCCCCTTCCTTTATCATGCTTGGTGGCAACCTAAGAGGAGTTTCCCCAAAATAACTTTATGTTTTTCTCTAGAGTGATTCCCACAACCTTAAGTTCCTGGAGGAAAAAAGAATCCTTGTTTTTCTCCAAATTGAGGAGCCTTCTTAAGATATATCTTATGTTAGAGGATTCCAATTCCCTAACATTCCAAGAGGTGTAGTTAAGCATCATCATTTCTTGTTTTGTTAAGTGACTCCTTGGAATTATTGAAGAGTTCGTTAAATTTTTGACCAAGTTCTTCATTCTCCAACCTTTTGGATGAGGGGGTTGGGAGAACAATATTTGTTTTCTTCCTTTTACCTTTTCCTATACCAATGCTACCTTTACTGAGAACTATGGACTTCTTTTTCCTTCCCCTCTTATTTGGCTCTTTGGGAGGATAGGGAGAATTCACCTGTTCATCCTTAAGGGTAGGATTTAGCTCACTTCCACGTAATGTCCTTAGGTTCTTGGGAGTCTCAACAAAGCCTTTGTTGTCTTTTGTATTTAGATTTATACCATCAACCCTTCAGTATATTCCTTATTACCAAATTTTCTACAAGAGTATGTAGGGTTAGAGGGGGGATTGAATATCTTATTAATCCAATTAGTGTTCTTGGTCTTATCAATATACTAATTTTTAACCATTTCTATTAAAGCATCCATTATTTCTTTTAAGGGTTTGAGGATCTTATCACCATAGTTTGGAGAAATCTTTGAGACCTCGGGTGGGGATAAGCCCTCCAACCCACTAACCTTCTCAGTTCCAACCTTAAGGTTGCTATTAGAACTTATTGGAGAGGGAGAATTCATATTAAAGCAAGATTTATCATTAGGGAAAGTAGACAAGATAGATTGAGCCTAAAATATACTATCATCTTTTGGGGTGGAACCAAGTTCCAAGTTCACTTCCTTTTTATTATCTTGGTTAGGGCAAGAGTCCAAAAAGGTGGTATTATCTTGCACACTCGAAGAAGCTTGGTTCTTTCCTTCAAAGTTAGATATAACACTCTTGACATTATAAACATTTTTATTGTTGTTATTCTTATTCTTATCTTTTCCAAACATATCCATATTGTTGTTTCCATTAATTTTAACACCATTATGGGAGATTTCAATTTTGGGTTCTTTAACCAGAGTTTTCTTAACTTTATTTTCTTCAATATTTTTCCTAAATTCTCTCATAGCAATCTACTACACATTAAACTTGTATAGGACCAAGGAGGCACTGGCACCCTCGGGAACATAAACTGGAGTGTAGGGAGCCACACAAGGATTGGGGCCAAAAGGGGAGACCTTGAGGTCAACTTAGGGGGGAACTCTTCAAATAGGAGGGGGTGAAGGGGTTATTAAAGAAAAAGGATGGTTGGTGGGGAGAAAATTTGTTGGGGAGAGAAGCAAAGGGGAAAGCACGAGATTGGAATTGAGGATGGGTGAGTAGGGGGGTGAAGGGAAAGCACAAGAGGCATGCACAACAATAACTTTTCTACTAGTAGTGATAGTGGGAAAGCCCACCTCAGAATTCACAATGGGGTCCAAGCTTGTAGAACCTTTCTCAGTCCAATTGGGTATGGTCGGATTAGCTGCTCCTTCGACCCGGGAACTAGGGTTTAGCTAAGCATTCTTCTTAATGATTGGGAAATGTTTTCTAATATGCCTCTCACACCTACAAAGGTAGCAAGCATTCAATATGCCTAAAATTTCAAGTGGGTAGAAATACAAGGAGTCCTCAAATGAGATTCCCATATTACCAGGTAATTCCTTACGAGGATTAAGAGAAATAAGAATGCAAGTGTTCATATCCGACAAAGTAACATTCGACATGTCAACCCTCATGAAATTTTTGAAAGGAGCAAGCAATTTAGGGAGAAAGGACCATAGAACATGGGGGACATCTTTCACAAGAAATGATCTAGGGCATGACAATCCCAGAATTTCATCCCCGTTTTCCCTAAGGGTCCAAGAAATAACCCTAAATATGCTTTTCCCTACGCTCTAGTAGGGGTTTTAAGAATTTTTTCTTCCATTTCATGGTTCATAAAGAAAACAAGAAACAATCCACCTTGAATCATTCTACACTAAGAAAATTTCACATTCATATTTCTAAAGCACACATTCTTAAGCCAATTATCTAGGAATTTCCTAGCAGGCAAATTGCCAAAATCTACAACCAAAAAAATTGTGATTTCAAAAGAGCTTATTCCTTTCTTTATATATTAATTTTTTCATTTCATCATTTGGGGAAAAAATTAAAAATTCTATGTGATCAAGAGAATACTCACTTGAACTCCCTCCATTAGCCACCAGATCCTCGTCACTGTTACTTAGCAAGATAAGAAACTTGGTGCTTGTGGAGCAAGGTGCAAAGTCCTCAACCATGTCATCTCTAAAATATTTGGAGGTAGTATTATTTCCATCGCTAATATTTGGTTTGAACCCAAAGAGTTAGGGGGCATCCGTACCCACTCCATTAACGAAGGTATGCACAAGATGACCTTTCAAGGCCACGACCATAAAGAGATGAGAATAAATAGTAAAACTTTAACAAAGAGAGCACACAAACATGGATCCACTTAGAGGGCAGAAATAAGATCACATTCAGTGGAGGTATGGAGGAGGAAAAACCTATGTGGGGGAGGACCAAGCCTCCCCCACTGAAGTTGCACAAGAAAACCTTAGGTCAGTCTTGAATCTTCACCCATGATCATTTCCATCTTCTATAATAACTTAGAATAAAGATATTTAATATTAGTTTCTTCAAGTATTGATTATGTGTGTTTTGAGTTGTGATGTAGATGTATCTCATGTTATTGAGGACAACAACTAATTTACAAGGGGAGAGATGTTATGCGATTTTTTCCCCAAGAGAAGAAAAGTTATGAAATAACCCTTTATAATTAAAAGGGAGATAGAAAGATAAAGGATATTATGATCCTTTGGTTAAAATATATATTAATAAGGAATATGTATAATCAGTCTTTAAAAAGGGGAAGAATAATTATTTATTTAAATAATTATTAAAGGAAACTTTTGTGAAAGGGTTTAATTTTTTTTGGAAATAGCCCCTTAAGACTTATATAAAGCATTTGTGTGAGACTTGGAAAAGGGGAGAACATTCAAGAAGTGAAAAGAAAAGAAAACAAAGGAATTAGGGGGAGAAACAAAAAATTTAGAAGGAACAAAAGAGTGAAGGTTAAGGTCAATGGTTGGAATTGAGGAATTTGGAGAAGGGGCACATAGTGTGTGTCCAACTTGGGGTACAATGTACACCTGAAAGTTTCTTGGCCAGGGTTTTGTTATTTATGTCGCGAGGCATGTGATGTAGGTTGTGTTATTTATACCATGAGGCTGTGAGGCAGGTTGTTATTTATACCATGAGACATGGGAAGTAGGTTGTTATTAATGTCGTGAAGGTAGGTTGGGTTTTGTGTAAGAACTAATTCCTCTAGGGGTGCTTCCTTGTCATGAAAATCATATACCTGTAACCATTCCTCTGAGTTTCAGATAGTAACCTCTTTATGATTTATAGAAAAGTATTGAAAACCATTGATTTTAAATATTAGGAATATTGTCTATATAATTTTGGTGTTAATATGATAAATCTATGTGGAGGTGTTATTCCATTTATCATCTTAATTATTTAATTATCACATGTTCGTAGTTTACATTAATTATTCACATTATTTTTTATAACAATGCATATTATAAATTATATTAACTCTAATACTTATATTATATTAAATCCATTGATAATACTTAATAACTATAAGAGGAAAAGTGACATCAAAATAGCAGAATAAAAAGTCTACCAAATAGCTATCTAAATTGTTTTAAGAAATAAAAATACATGACTATAATGACCATATTATAATATATATTCTTCAAATCTATGAAATATTATTCTGATACATTTTTTTATGTAGAAATCATAAATTGTCATTCCTTCCAATTTCACACTAGGTTTGACATCCTCTTTTACATGCATAATTAATTATATTCATAATTTATTCATTTCAGGGCTAGATTGGGAAAATAAATTTAATTCCCCAACATCTTGAGTTTTTAGAGTGAAAAATGCTCGGGTAGGGGTGTTGGTTACCCTAGTCCTTAGAATTAGCTCTCAAAAAGTTACAAATTCTAGTATTAACCTTAGGTTTCTTGAAAATGATGTGTAATCCAAAAATCAATTGGGATGCATATATTAACAAGTCGTTTCCTATCATTTGAACATCTATTATGAATTATGAGTAATTATTATGAACTATTATGCACTAATTGTGGAGATACATGCAACTTTTTCTCTACATGCTTACTACAACTCTCTACTATGTTATGTAGACTAAACCTTGTAGATATTCAAGGAAATTCATTCCTTCATCAACTCCTAATGGAAACTTAGTGTATGGAATCAATGCAACAGTATCATCACCCATTTTTTGATTCTTCCTATGAGCATTGCCTTTGATAAGAGATACTTGAGGGGGTCAATTTTGGCGATGAGCTTTATCTTGTGTGCCAACATGTAATGTCTAAATTTCTGTGAGGCATGCTTTTTTGATGAATGAGTATTTTAGCTCATGACCGACCATTGTCCTACTAATATAGTAGATAGTCCTCTCCGTTCCGTTTTCATCATGCTGAGCTAGGATAGCTCCAAGGGCTGTTGTTGTTGCTAATACATATAAGATCAATGGATTTCTTGGAATGGGTGGCATTAAGACTAGTGGTGTCAATAGGTATTCCTTGATTTTGTTAAATGCATCTTCACATTTTGTATCCCATTTGTACGCTACCCCCTTGTGGAGTAGGTGAGAATATGGGTTTTGCTTGTCTGCCAGTTGTGCTATGAATCGTCGGATGGATTGAAGTCTGCCTTGTATACCTCTTAGTTGTTTTAATGTCTTTGGTGCTTCCATCTCGAGGATTGCTTTCACCTTCATTGGATCCACCTCGATACCCCTCATTGATACTATATATCCTAGGAGCTTTCCTGATTGTACGCCGAATATGCACTTCTTTGGGTTCAGTCTAACCTTGTACTCCTCCAATCTGTCAAAGATAGCACTTAGGGTTTCTATGTGATCTTGTCTTTTTCTTGACTTAGCTAGAAAGTCGTCAACATAGTCCTCAACCGTTTTATGGATCATGTCATGGAATATCAATGTCATGGCCCTTTGATAGGTTGCTCCTGCGTTCTTTAGGCTGAATGGCATCATGTTCCAATAGTAGGTCCCCCATGGACAAGTGAAAGTCATTTTATGTTGATCTTCTTTTGTTATCATGATCTGATTGTATCCTAAAAATCCGTCCATTAGTGATAGTATCTCATGTCCTATTGTCATGTCTACTATCATGTCGATATTGGGAAGTGGGAAATCATCCTTTGGACATGCCTTGTTCAAATCTCTGAAGTCTGTGCCGATTCTAATGGCTCCATCAAGCTTTGAGACAGGTACCAAATTTGACACCCATTCTGGATAATTGATTGGTCGGATAAATCCTGCATCTAACAACTTTTTGAGCTCCATTTTGACCAATAAGGCAATTTGAGGATGCATTTTTCGAAGATTTTTTTTGACCGGTTTTGCTTCTAGATACACTGCTAAGTGATGAACCACAATCTCTAGATCAAGCCCTGGCATGTCAGCATAACTCCATGCGAAGTTTATTTTCCTTTCCCTTAGGAATGCTGCTAGGAGTTCTTACTCTTCTGATAATAGTGATTCTGCATAGAATGTGATATGCGTGGTCTCCTTGGTTCCTAGGTTAACAAGATTGCATTTTTTAGCCAAGACTGCTGACTTCTCCTGATGAATAGCTCTTAAAGAAAGATTGAATCCTTCATCCTTAGGTGCCTCAGAGAGGTTTTCACCATTGGATATGTCCTTTCCTTTTACTATTTTCTTGTCAGAGAGTGCCACAGTGTGGTTTTCACTCAAAGACTTAGATATGATTCTTAGTTTCTCACTTTTGCTGCTGAAGGATTCAATCATTTCCCCATAATAGGCATGTGTGTCCAACTCCATTATAAACCCTCCTTTGTGATCCCCATCTAGAATTTTGTCTTGCAATCCCATGAATTCTGAGAGTGCCTCATCATTTTTTAATGTATCAAGAATTAGTGGTCCTTGTTGGTCATAGTCGATGAGTTGGGGATAGACTAAACAGATCTCATGATTTTGATGGTCTGTTTCAAAGGAGAGGGTGCTAATCATGCAAAGGGTGGTATCCTCAAATAACCTAGGTAGATTGGTCATGGTATCCTCATCATCGCTACTAATATAGGCCTTATTTATAAAGTTATGTATGTCTCCACCTATGGATATTGGTGAGCATACTTCTGCTAGTATTGGCTAAGGAGAAATATTAACCGTTCTAACCAGAGGACTTCGTCCACGTATGGTTATACTCAGAGGGGTACATCCAAGGCCAAGATTTGTTATGGGTCGCATCTCTAGCATGATAGGTATTATGATGCCATTGTCATTTTGTCCCAATCTTTGATTTCTATCGTAGCCCATTGCGAGCATCATTTGTAGGCCCTTGCTTATCTCATCCATTGGTAATTCAGGTGTCGGTCTTTCATCTTGATACAACATGTGAGATGGATCTACTTCAATAACCTCCTGGCCAAGGTCTCCCCATCTTGTGAATTCTAGATAGTCTTCAAGAAACATTTGTGATGTGGAAGCTTGGTTCTCTTGTGGACGTCCGCATGATCTAGGAGATTGTGGTAACTCTCCTATCACAAAAGCATTGTTAAGGAGCTTGTAGCTTCCACAACCATCCTCCTGGATGATAAGCTTGATGTCAAAAATGGTGGGAATGGTGGGAGTGGTGGGTGTCTCTGTCACAGAAGTGGACGTGAGAGTGGCGGGGTCGATGTATGGTGTGGATGGGCCTTCATCATTCTTTGGCACTTGGGGGATTTTGTAATACTTTGCTTCAAGATTTTTGCAATATGAGAAAGGTTCAAGATCTCCATGGATGGTAACTTCTTGTCTGTTATGTTTAAATTTCACACATTGGTGGAAGGTTGATGCTACAGCTTTCATCGCATGGATCCATGGGCATCCCAGGAAGATATTATATGGAAAGACCAGGTCCAAGACCTGACAAGTGGTTTCCATGAGAGTTGGCCCTACTTGAATGGGGAGTTTAATCATGCCCTGAGACACTCTTTCTTGGTCATCATATGCTCTTATCGTGATGCCCTTTCCTTTGTTGATGGAATCTTTTGATATTTTCAATTGATTGATGAGGCTTAGGGAACATATGTTCAAGCCCACACCTCCATCCACCAAGACCCTTTTGATTTTTCTCTTGTGTACAATGGATTCCAAGTGAAGTGCATGGTTGTGAGATGGTTGGGCGGGGAAATCTTGGTTAGAAAATGTAAGGAAATTAGGCGTTATGATATTTCTAACCATAGCTTGGAATTGCTCTGCATCGAGATCTGCGGGGACAGTGGATGAGGCTAATGCTTCCTCAAGGATCTTTTTATGAGTTGATGATATTTTTAACAACTCCATGATGGAGATGTGTGTTGGTGTTCTCTTGAGTTGGTCTAGTACATTGTAGCCATTAGGAATGGATCTAGATGTAGGGTCTCTATTTGGTTGGGATGATCCTGTGATGGTGACTTTGCCACCTCTTGTGGTGACTCCAAAATCTTCGGAATGGGCGCCCTTGATGGTGATGACCATGTAGTCCTCATTTAGGAAGAAAATGATTGATTCATACACATGATTTACATTGCCCTTCCCTTTGTCATTTTTATTCCCTCTATTGCCATGATTTGACATCAGATTCGTGTATATTTTAAGATCTTGATTTCCCGTAGGTTGTTCCACGTTTATTATTTTCTTATCGATGAGATCTTGGATGATGTTTTTGAGTCTCATGCAACTGTTTGTGGTGTGGCCTTTGATTTTATGAAATTCGGAAAGTTGATTCTTATTATACCAAGGAGGTTTGACATTGGGTTCTTGGTAATTCTCAAATGTAGGAGGCTTGATCAATTTTTCATCTATTAACTTTTTCATTATGTCCTCAAGTGGGTCCCCCAAAATGGTGTATTTTCGTTTGGGATAACTTTTGCATTGGGGTGGTCCTCTTTGGTCATTGAGATTATTGATGGTTGGATTGTTGTTGGGTTGGTGTGTTGTGTGATGGTGGTTTTGGTGTTGAATTTGGATTTTTGGTGCAGGTGTATGTTGGCGTGGGGCACTAATGACCACCTTGGCATTGATGACACCATCATTAGTAAAGTTTTTGTTTCTTTCCCATGTACAAGGTTTATCATTGTAATTGGATGGTGGGCAGTTGTTTTGTTGTTTGTGGTATGATGTTGATTCCGCGAGTTGAGTCATAAGGGCTCTTTTGATGCTGAGCGCCTTGGAGATCAATTGATCATATGTGGTGATGCCCTGAACCTTAAGATGAAATTCCAAGTGACCTTCAAGGTTGGCTATGATGGTGCAAACTTGTTGTTCTTTTGGCATGGTCCACTTGCTCTGATTGGCCTTGGATCACCATCATTGGAGGAATGAGGTGAATGATTCACTCTTTCCTTGTTTTAGAGCTAGGATTTCTTTGATACTAACATCCATTGCAATGTTGCATGCATAATTTTTGATGAATGCATCCCTAATTTCCTAGAATGTTCTAATGCCTAAAGGTAAGTGAGAGAACCATTCTATAGCGTGGCCTGCCAAGCTCCTAGGAAATAGCCGCATTAGGTAAGTATCGTCATATAGGACCTCCATGCAATGAACCTGGAATTCCCTGGTGTGATCTTCAGGGTTTCCCATCCCTCGATATTTTTCAAATTTTGGGATTTCAAATCCCTTGGGGATTGGTTTCATTATCAAGCTCCTATCAAATGGATAGGGACACAAGTTGCTTGGTGTTTTGGTTGTTCGCCCTGATTGATGGTCGAGCACTTGTTGCGAAAGAAACCTGAGTTGTGTCGTCACATCATTTTGTAGATCAAGGGGTGGCATGAAAGTGTTTTGAGGTGTTTCAATTGTGGGTTGGATGGGTGGGTCAGTCAGTGTGTTGTTTAATGGTATCTGTATATTTTTCCGAGTGAGGTAGGATTCCACCTACTTTTGGATGAACAACGCTTGTTGTTGATCTTGCTATTGTTGTGATAAGATTTGTGCTTGTTGTTGTGCTTGTTACTATTCCAATAATGCTTGTTGTGCTTTTTGTTGGGCTTCCAATTCTGTTGCTTCTTGTTGTTCTTGATATTGCTTTATTGCTTTCTGATATGCTTGCAATTGTGTTGCTTGTCTTGTGCAAGAAGTTGTGCTTGATATTAGGCTTGTTGTGCCTGATATTGAGCTTATGCTTGAGCCTGAACTTGTGCTGCTTGTGCTTGTGCTGCTTGTTGTTGCAATAGAAGTTGTGCTTGAGCGGCCCTTTATGCTTGTAATGCTTGTGTGGCATGTGCAACTTTGGCGGCTTCTTGTTGTTGTTGTTGCAATAATGCCTGGGCTTGTTGCACTTGTAAGAATGCTTGGGCTGCTTGGGAATCCTGTGTAGCTTGTTGAGCAGCTAGTTGTTTGGATTTTTGTTTCTAAACTTGTTGGTATCCTCTTTGGAAAGCAGCTTGCAAAGCTGCATTGTATTGGCTTGATGTGGTGGAAGTTGGTGGCGGTGGATTTGGAATGGTGTTTGTGAAGGTGGTGTTGATGTTTTGTGTGATGGATGGTGTTGTTGATATGATTGGTCCTTGGGAGACCATGATTTGTGATGTTAAGGGGGTGTTTGATGATGTTTCCATTGCTTGTGTGTTTGTCATTTGTTGTTGCAATATCAACGACAAATTTTGAGTGTTTGGCATAATGGTATGATTGATATTTGGTAGAGGGGGAAGCCCTAAACCAAGGGGTGGTGTGGATGATAATGGAAATGGTGGGAGAGGTAGAAATGTAAGGGGTGTGAGTTGTTATGAGAATGTTGTGGTGTCAAATATGCCTCCTAATCTAAACATATCTCCATCTTCTTGTGAATTTGTGAGAAGAGGTGTTTGAGGTGTTGTGTGAAAAAATGATGATGATGGATCATGATGGAAGGTGAGAGGAACATTTTTGTGTAATGGGTTTTGGGGTATGTTTTGTTCCAAGGTGGTGTTTGCATCCAAATATTGATTATTAACAAGGGGGTGTGTTTGAATTGCATTGAGAAATGCACTTCCCTTATTAACATTGGGTTGGGTTGGAGAAAACGATGTGATTTGCAAAATGTTTTGTGTGATGTTTTGAGATGGGGGTGTAAATGAAATGGGGATGGTGGATGAGATTGGAGGAAAAGATGTCTCCACTATAGTACTCACATCAAAATCCAAAGGTCACTTGGCCCATTGTTTTGCTAGCTCAAGCATGTACAACGAAGGGTTGAGCCTCATCATGATGTTGATGATTCTATGGTTGTTCATATTTTGGAGCATTTCAATCATTTCCTCACGAGACATTCCAAAAGTAAGGTCCTCTCCTTGGTTTTCTTCTTGCGGATTTTGCGATGATGAGAGGGTCAAAGGACTACTTGATTCAGCAAGATTCATTTTTGCATTTGTATGGCTAAGATCACTTGAAGCGAGTGTTTCTTTGTTGGCTTCCATACTCTTCTTGTATTGAGATCTAGTTAGAACCATAAAAAAAGGATCACTCTTCAAGAATATGGGAGATGAACTCTTGATTCTTTGGATCGATCTTTATTTTATGCCCAAAGTAGAAAGTTTTAGGATGCCTTCAGGATAAAAGGTGATGATATGATGATGATGTTAGGGATGGATGATACAGATGTTTTTGGCTTTTGATAAATCATGAATGAGATACTAGGCTTTTAGGACTTGCAAATTTTGATTTTGATTTGGTTTTTGGTTTTGGGATTTTTTCCTTGATTTTGAATTTTAATTTGCTTTCTGATTTTGAATAAAAAGACCCTAAGATGTTGGATGATGATCTAGGGGATAGATTTTCTCAAAGGATGATGATTTGAATGTGTGCAAGGAGAAGGATGCATCTACCCACACCTATTCAAACAAGATGATCATTTCACTAAGTATATGAAGAAGGATTCATCTACATATACTAAGCTAAACAAAGATGATTTTGATAACTTTGACTAAGCATATGCAAAAGGATGCATCTACACATACCTAGCCAAAGGTGATTTTGATAATGTTTTCAAGGATTTAGTCTCAATGATTTGGATGATTTTTTATTTTGCCAAAAATCCTAGTATTAAGGATGATTTTCAAGATTTTCCAAAAGGTGATGATGAGATGATGTTTGTTTTGATGAGGATGGATGAAAAACATTTTGATTTTCTTTTGATCCTAAGATGAACCTAAAAAGGACACTTTGCTTGACTAGACCTAGGTATTGAAGAGCATGCAAATGCTTCCTAAAGACCTTTGTAACCAAGAAATGATTTCATTTGAACATTCATTTTTGGATTTTCAACCAATGATTTTTTTGCTTTGGGGTTGTGAGTCTTCAACACATATGAAAGTTCATTTTTCTTAGCTTTGCTTAATTTCTTTATTTTACCAAAAACACTTTCTTCGATTAGGTTTTCAAACTAAGATGTCCAATGTCTTAATTTCTTCAAACCCCACAAGATATGTTATGTGGAAATTCAATGAACTTAAGGCAAGGGTTTTCCTATTGTTTACTTAAGGAGACAAATCGAGATATAATCCAATGTTTAGAAACCTCTAAGGATGTGAATCCCAAGGGAAAGCAATAACATATGGATTGAGTCAATTGTATTTATCTCCAAAATGGTTTGAAATTTAATGAGGTCAAGTGTTTGTTTCCATGGTGTTTTCGATCAAGCAATGCATTTTGTAACCCAAGAATAAGTACAATCCTATGGATGTAAGACAATATTTGTTGATTCTCACTTGGACAAGTCCAGATATGCTTATCTCTAGTGAATGGTTAGATGCTTGACCCCACTAGCTCCCCTCCACGACACTCACTTATATGGGGCAGCCAAGCATCAACACCCATCCCATGGCATGTTTTCCATTTCTACTAGAAGACTGTAAAAGTGTGGGGTGGCTTCAGAATGACCGTTCTTGCACCAACAAATAGATTAAAGGATTTTGGAAAATTCTAGCACATGGGTTTTAGTAAGGACTTTCTATTCGTGGAGATTGACCCATACACCAAGAGTCCCCTTTCGGATCCATCTTGTCGGAATCAACCACGTGATATTGGTGTTTACTCCAATACCCACATTTATATACCAATTGGAAATACTCTTGGTTTTAGAGTGTTACCAGTTGAGTCGTTCCCTTGGGTGAGTACTTTTTCCCCAAGGCAGACCCTCTAGGATAAACAAAAGCGAATAAAGAACAACATTTGTAACTCGATCAATCCTTGTTGGCAACAAGGAGAGAGAATATATGCAACAATGCCCCCACTCACACTCGCACAACATGTTCAATTTTAAACCCAAATCGAAGTGTG
Organism: Sequoia sempervirens; assembly: GCA_007258455.2. Taxonomy (NCBI): domain Eukaryota; kingdom Viridiplantae; phylum Streptophyta; class Pinopsida; order Cupressales; family Cupressaceae; genus Sequoia; species Sequoia sempervirens. Next base: position 250,151,228 of record VDFB02193867.1, read on the forward strand.
GAGGTGATTGCTTTGTCTCACCCTAAAGTCATGAAAAATGCCTTTTAATTCTCAAGATCACTATAAAGCATGAGAGAAGCGCATACGTCCTTTTCCAATGGCTTTAGTTTAAGTAAGACCTCACGAAAAACAAATTCACACTTGTTCTTTTTAAGCACCAAATCACAAGTGAAAGACATTTTGTTCAATTGTTAATCCAAGAAACAAAATCTAGTAAGTTGTGATCCTAAAGTTTGTTTATGCCTTTGCAAGAAGAAATAAACAAAAAGATACTTCTTTTTTTTAACCCAAAGGAAGTTAGTATCCTAAAAAAGAAGTATTAATAGTTCCTTGAAGAAGTGTTAAACAAACACTAAAGTTTTTAAAAACACTTTGATTGGACAAAATATCATCATCATGCTCCTCCTTCCCTTGTTTTCGATTTCCAACCTACAAGGAAAAAAAACCAATTAGATTCTGGAAAATACATAAATCAAAAAGCAGAAAATAGAAGACACATTAATCATAAATCAAAAGCACGTGCTAAAATTAAATTTTCCCTTTTTACTGTCTTCCAGTGTCGCAACTCTCAATTGCATCACAGTTTGATTTTTGAGCGGTGCCCTCACAGCGCCGCTTACCAGTCAGTGTCACTTTGTGTCAAGACAAAGAGCTCAACTGCGTCGCAATTTTTGCCCAGCATCGCAATTTCCTTCCAACGTTGCAATTTTTGAAATTTTGAAAATTCCTACAAGTCAACGAGTCCAACGGCGGAGTTTAAAATTCAAATATTTTGGCGGGACGAGTCCAATGTCGCAGTTTTAATTTTAAGCGGTGCCATATAGCGACGCTGAAGAGTCAGCGGTTCCAAAATAGCGACGTTGGGCTCCTAGCGTTGGAATTTTCTTTGTGTGAATGAAAACACAAAATTTTTAAGAAAATATGAGAAAGAATGATATGCTTCCCTCCTAGCACCAAATGTGCAAACCCCAACCTTGGTACCTGCAAAACAACAAGAATAAACGAGTTAGACAAGTGATTGCAAGCCAAAACAAGGATTCCCCATGAAATACATTTACAACTTCAAACTAGGAAAGAAAATAACAAAGAATGAAAATGATAAAACAAAGATTAAATCCTAATTAGATGTGCAAACTCATGATCCCATGGGGGAATTGGTGCCAATTTGATGTAAAAATTGGCCCTTTCCCAATTCCTGTGATGCAAGCTTGATGTGTTGAAGATGATTGATCCAATTTGTTAGTGAAGAATGAGAACTCCAAGCCAAAATCTGCAAAACCTAGCTATGACTCAATGATAATGGATAAAATTCAAGAGATATTTCATGGTAACTTTGCATAAATTGTGGATGATGAAATGAGGATATGAGCTCTTTATTTATAGAATTAAAAAATGGATGAATGTCCAAATTTGAGCAATGTGGGACTAATATTCATCCAATGATATGATGCCACTTGTCAAGCTATGAATGGATGAAGGATGTGCAAGATTTGGGGTTTGTGCCAATAAATGCATAATTTTGAATTTCAAATTTGTTGAAATGACATGCAAGAGGGAAGGGAAAATGCAATAAATGCCACTTGGCTCAAGGCAAAGGACATGTAAGATGAATTTATTACCTTGTTGGATGTACATGTTGACTTGGAATTTTTGAATTCAAATTGAGAGAATATTCCAAAAGATGCCTTGTGAGGAAAATAGAGATTTAATAAATGAATTAAATATATTTTCATGTGCAACTTGCATTATCTAGAGGATGGGACATGAGGTGAGATTAAATTAATCAAGGGTTAATTAATTTAATGAGAGATTAGATGATGTGACCTATTTGACTCAAATTTATGGATTTATTTTAAATCAAGAGGAATATGACAAGAGATTAATTAAATAAGGATTTTGATTTATTTAATTAAAAGAGATGGTGTTAGATTAAATCAAATAAAGTTTTAATTTATTTAATTTAATGGATAGACTTTAGAGATTTAATCAAATAAATTGATTATTTAATTAAATAGGGATAATTAGATCAGATGGATTGATTTAATTAACAAAAGAGATTGACTTAATTAGATAAAATGATTTATTTAATTAAGAGACGAATATTGATGAATTTAATCAGATAGGGAAATTTGATTAAATGGTTAGATCGAGAGATGATTCAGGAAGAAATGATGTTAGTAAGTCAGGATCAGATGCACAATGTCAATTAGTATATTTTACGTCGAAGACTACAGAAGCGCCCAAAAATTACAACAACCAATAACCTTTTCCAGCAATCGCTTCTTCTCTTATACAGTGCGTCCAGCTTCCTAGTCTCTTCCAACAGGAGCCATGACCAAGATATGGAGCAAATGGAGTCATTTCTTTCTCTGCAAACATGTCCTTTCTTCTTACACACCCAGAATCTCCTAAACATGCCCTTTATGTGACTTCTATGTTGGGAAAAAGGGCACCTAGGGTTTAGCCACAAAGCCACACCCTCAAATGTGTAGCTGAAGTTCAAAATTTTGATCCATTATAGCTGCAAAAGCTCAGGTATTAAAACCACAAAAATCAATGATGAAGCTTGTTTTATCTTATCAATCCTTTTAGGGTTTCCCAAACCCAAATAAACCAGAAGCTCGAGTCTTCTCTATTCAAAAATATTAATATCAAAAGTGTGTTCAAATGAGCTTCTTTTCCAATAAAACCCAAGATGCCCAATAAGTGACTTCCTTTCTTCCTTTCAATTTACCAAACTTTAGCAAAGTGACTTTATACATTTTAATAATTCATAAGTCACTTTAAAGAACATTTTAGAAAGGTATTATTTTAATATTTTCATTAGTCACTTAAAAAAGATGATTTAATTAATTATTTAATATTACCTTAGAGAATAATTTTGAGACTTAGACAATAATTAAATAAACGACTCCCTATTTTCATTAATTTCCTTCGGGAGTTAGAAAGGCAACGAGGTATTCTGAGTTGTTCGCTGGAAGGGGACATCACAACATGCCAAATTTGACATTCAACCTTGGACAACCACAAGGAGGGACACCATGCCCTTCTAAATGCGTGAATATCCCTCCCTAACAGTCATCATGATTTTCCAACAAAATATGCAACTGTGAATAGATAGGGGTAGGAAGAAGATTAAGATGACCGTCAAAATGCATGTCAAATTAATGAGGGAGGGAAAAAGGAAAATGGATGTTGGAGGGAAAATGAATGAAAAGAGGAAAATAAAAAATATTTATTTTAGAAAAACTATTTTTTGTACTATCTTATTTTAAGACAATTAGAAAATTATAAATAAATTGTCTTAAATTAATGTCTTAAACCTCTCATTTATGTAGTAGTGACATATTTAATTTTTATATTTGTATAATAGATATAAATTTTAAGAATATAATAGAAAAAAGTAAGTATTCTATAAAATATGTAGTATTATAAATGAGATATAATTGTAGAATATAACAAAATGAAGTAGTAATTTATGTAATATTGAATTTATAATATAAAAAAAATTGGTGAAGGTCGTAAGTCGACACCAAGAGGTAATGCCTTCCACACAATAGGTATTTTTCTTGCACCAAGTAGCCTAGGCGGCCAAATGACCCGCTTAGGTAGGGGTCCCATGAGGGAGGCTTAAGCTCTATTGATTATGATCAAATTTGAAAGAAAAAAGAATATAAGAGTAATAGTCATTTATTTAGTCATTTTAATTTGTTTGACCAATTATTCAGTTGCGATTTTACCCGATGACCAAATTAGTCATTTATTTAGTAATTTATACTTGTGAATTGTAAAAAAATAGTAGAATTTAGTCATTTTTAGTCATGTGACTCAAATTTTTAGTTGTGAGACTAAAAATTTTAGTCACGTAGTCATTTATTTGCCAAATTCTACTAGTGGTGTCTACAGGCACTATCACTCTTTCATTTTCTAATACACCTATTCCTTTTAAATGATAAACTCTCTTATGTTGTGTTGCTCCTCACTTTGTGGCATTCATAGCTCTATTTTTTTGCTCATTTTTATTCATTAGGTGGTACAATATTATGTGCAACCATACTCATATGGTAGCAAAACAATTGTCTCTAGCATGGTTTTCTTTACCTATGCACATGGGAGGAAAGGATAACTAGTTTTGGAGGTGCGCATCCTTCTTGAGAATACCCTCTATTCTTTATCCCCCTTCATTTGCTTAAACTATCAACATAGTAAATAAGCTAACATTTTAAGGGGGCATCATCATAAAGCATAGTAGCATAATAAGTGAAGTAATGGAGCACTCTTTGGTTAGTGAATTTCTTTTAGGAGATGGTAGGAATCCCTAGTTTTCAAGGGAAAGTTAATGCCAGTAGGTTTGTTGATGGTGCAGTGGTGTTAGATGGTTGTCCTGTTGATGGATTGTCTAGTGGGTCCTCTTTATTGGAAACCAAATCCTTGGTTTCGATCCTATTAATTGTTGCAGACTTTGGTACTTATTCTATGAAAGTGGGGGGCCCTAAAGTTTTTGGGGGTTTTCCCACTAGTCCTATACCTAAGATTCTCACTATTGATAAGGAAAAAGGTGGGTAGAAGGTTGTTGAATCCCCTACTTCTAATCCTAAATGGTCAAATCTTTTTAATACTAATACAAAAGGTAAAAGTACTTCAGCTCCAGTGAACTTTCATGCTAATCCTTTTGTTGGTGAGTTTTTTTATTTCAATTCTATATTTCCTTATAGAGAAAAGTGTATTGTCAATGGATTTGTTAGTATTTAGAAAAAATTTGGGCCTGCACCCAAATATTGAGATGGTCTGCAATCTCCCTATCAAACGATGGTTCCTTAATGGCTAAGTGCATGTTGTTGCCATGGCTAATGGTTTTTTCTCATTTTATTTTACATGTGAGGAAGATTTTATTGTAGCTCTTTCTGGTGGTCCATGGTTGATTGGAAAATCAATGCTAGTTTTGAAAAAGTGGGAACGTGGTTTCAATCCCAGTGCCTATTCTTTCACCTCTAGCCTAGTTTTGGCTTGTTTGTCTAGTCTCCCAATAAAATTTTGGGATGAAAAAGTGTTTAAATGGATTGGTAATACCTTTGGTTTCTTTTTTTCCATTGACCAAATGACTTCTACTAAAAAAAATTTGGTGTATACTTGGCTCTATGTGGATGTGGATCAGTCTACTGATTTTCCTTTTGAGGTGAAGATTAAATCTAAACTTGGTGAGTGGAACCAAGTGGTCAAGTTTGAGTCTATTCCCTTCGATTGTTTTCACTATAAGAAAGTGGGCCATTGGGCTAAAAATTCCCAAATAATCCTCAAAAACCCCCTCTTAAGGAGTGGATGGAGAAGGGGAGGATAGCGGATCTAAATGAGGCTAGTATTGGGGAAGAGGAGCAGACTATTATTAATATGCAACCTACCTAGCTTGCTTTGGTTTTTTTGACTAAGGATTTACTAATAGACTTGAAAGGGCTAGCTTCTAAATAAGTTAGGTTGAAAGATTTTGGCCCGAACTCTTCTCCTATTGAGGATATTATGAAGACTAATAATGTTAAGCCTCTGAATAAGGATATAGCTAGTGAGTCTCTCCCTACTAATGGTCAGTGTGAGGTGAGGCAAGAGGGCTCTAAGTTATATAATGCTTATGTGTTTTGTGAGAAGGTTAATGTGGGCGAGACTAAATTTGGTATGTGAGAAGGAAACTATTGTTAATTTTTTCTCTGAGCAACATGTAGTGGAGAAGGTTTGTACCTCTTCTGGAGTTTGTGAAAATGGTGATGATGGGAGGAATATTTTATCTCAATATGAGAGTTGAAAACCTATGGAACCCCCTTATACTATAGTTAAGAGTAGAAATAGAAGGAAAGTTGCTTCACCCCTAGGTGTTCCTACTAGGAACAAGAAAGCATGAGACTGTGGTTTTGAATCTAGAGTGAAGGGTAGAGCTTCCTTGTAATATGCTTGGGAAAAGAAAAGTAGAATGAAAATAGTTGAGGGTACTTAGAAGACCTTTCTTAAGATTTTCTTGAAAAGCATGCCTCAAAAAACCTCCTAAAAATTCTTTCATGGAATAACAAGGTTTGTGCAAGATCGTGGGGGTCCAAAAAGTGGTGATGTGAAAAAAAAGGCATTTTTAACACACGCAAAAATGAAACATTTTCACTTTGACTTTTTACAGGCTTGGGTACAATATATGTTTTGGTTTGGTAATGCCAAACCAAAATGGATATTTGTTTTTGTTTTTCAAAATGGATATTCATTTTGGAAAGCGGGAACCCATTTTTTTGAAAAAGAAAATGGATATCTATTTGAAACAGATATCCATTTTGAAAAACAAAGTGTATATTCATTTTGAAGACCTAAAAACCCCTCTTTAGTAAAATGGGCATAACTTTTGTGTTTCTCATCAAAATTTTGACTTTTTATGGGCATTTGAAAGGTGATTGAGAGCTCTATGTAATGAAATAGGTGGTGTTTATATATTGTACATAAAAATTAAATATAATCATTTGAACTTCATATTTCATTTTTGAAACATCAAATGCTTACTACTTTCACATGCAAAGTATTTTTTCATGATTTTTTTCTAACACTCATCTCAAAATACTTGAACATTAGAAAAAGTAATGAATAATGAAATATTTATGTTTTTTGTAGCAAGGAGATGAATAAATCTTCATAAATCATCATATCTCTCTATCTCTTTCTCTACCTCTATATATATCACAGTCTCCCCTTAAGCTCTAGACCTATCACACCCTCATTTCTTCTCTCTCTCTCTCTCTCCCCTCCCACTCCCTCCCTCTCTCTCTCTCCCTCTCCATCTCCCTCTCACTCTCCATATCCCCTCCCCCCCTCTCTCTCTCTCTCCATCCCTTTGATGTCTCTCTTCCTCTTTAGTCTCTCTCCCTCTTAGGTCTCTCTCTCAAGTCTCTTCCACTCCCTCTCTCCCTCTTAGGTCTCTCTCCCAAGTCTCTCCCACTCCCTCTAAGACTTTGGAGGTAAAATTTTCTATTATTCCACAATCCAACCAATTTCATTTATGGCTAGGCCTTCCTTGGCTTCGCTCAATGAAAGTGGTCCCATCATTCATTCACAAGTGCTTAAAGTTTCTGCATGGTAATGAGGTAGTCACCATACACCATAGTGGATTTAATCCTTTATCTTCCAAAGGTAACTTTTCATTAGAGTTATTTTGGCCTACACCCATCAAACCTATCACTCCTCAAAAGGACTTCTTTTACATTACTTATCAAAAGTTTAAAGCCAAAAAGATTGTTGAATTATCTCTTCATAATCCATCTCTTTCCACTTTCACTCCTCTTTTCGTAGATGAAACCATGATTACACTTAAGCAAGACATCCAAAAAACCAATACAACTTCATAACACATCCCTTTAGACTCTTCCCCACCATCGTTAAAACAACAAAGGGAACCTGACACAAACCCTCCTCAGCATCCTTAAACCAAACAAGTGTATAAAGCAAAAGAGAAAGTGGTTGATCCCTCTTCTTTGGTTTCCTCTATTCTTCCTCCTTTGGAAGTAGACAAAACTATACCAACTCAATCCTCTCTAACACCTCAACAATTGCAAAACAAAATTAAACAAAAGCATGGTGCTAGGGAACGAAGACGTCATCGTCGTCTCCTTGCCCATCAAGCTTGCCTAATAGACAATAAAGAAAATCAAACTATACCCTTGACAGAAGTAATAGATGATCATCTTCCTTCTCCTGACAAACCACATGATAGTCTTATACTACCATCACAACAAAATAAACATATTCAACAACCAACACTTTTGATACACCCATCCTTAGACATCACCATTCATCCTCCCATTGTCATTAATCTTGACGATGATGATGATGGTGAGATGATTGCTAAAATAGACGAAGAAATACACAAGGATTTAAACTCTTTATTTTCATCTACAATGAGCTTAAATGATAAATCCTCTCCACCAAGTGAAGAACCTGGTACAACCCCTAGTTCAACCCTTGTGATTCCTCCTTTGGACGGTCAACCTCTTTTTCATTGCACTGAAAATGATTGGGAGGTGGATGACTTGTTACATGAGTGATTTGCCTTTGCCTAGCTTGTCTTTTACCTTTTTATTTTTTCTTTTTCTATGCGTATTGTGTTACCCTGTATTGTGTGTTTGATGTTTCCTTCTCTTTGTACACTTCTTCTATACGTATCTCTATTCTTCTATTTTTCATGCCTTTTACTTTTCACTTTTGTTTTCTGTTTTCCTTTTGGGGATGACGCAAAGAATTGAGACACCCTATGTCTCTTCCATGTTGACCCAAATGGTCCTTTTTTCTTTTTCCTTTGACTTTTCTTGTTTTTTCCTTTTGGGGATGATGCAAGGCATTGAGACCGAAATGTCTCCTTCATGTTGACCCAAAAACCCCTTTCCTTTTTCTTTTCCCTTATGTTTTCCTTTTGGGGACAATGCAACGCATCGAGACCACAATGTCTCTTCCATGTTGAATCAAAATGGACTTTGTTTTTCCTTTGCTTTTGCTCTCTTTGTGTCATTCTTCTAGTTCTATGTGCTTTGGGGAATGATGATAGTTCTGAGCTCTTTAAATCAAAACACTACAACAACAAACATATTGACCCCAAATCCATAGTCTCTTATGTGTTTGGTGTGCTTTTTTTTCTAGGGGGAAACTCCCTTCTTTCTTTTCTTTTCCTTTCTCCTTGACATGACGCAACTTAACTTTGAAACATATGACTTGGCATAGAGCTTTCCAAGTTGGCTCTCATGTCTTGTTTTTCTTTCTTACTTTCTTCTTCTTCTCTATTTTCAAGTAATTTATCATAGAACGATGTGTAGCAATTCCTTTAAAGTGTGGAACATACATTACCATTATTTCATTTGTATTCTTAGTGAATCCTTGTCATTTATGTGATGCATTTGTCACTTTTTGGATGACATTGGGTATGATATCCTTCATAAGTGTGATCTATCTCAACATATTACATTCCTCTTGGTGGTTTGATGTGACACAGTGCATCCCCTAAGTTGTGAATATACTATTCTTTGATTGGTCCTCTATTGGAGACATTAGACACAATGTTCCCTAAGTGACCGACCTTGCATAAACTGAACAAGAATCATTTGAACGTATTACACATAACATTTTTGTACACAACATTCTCATTCAACCACCTTGCATAACACAACTTGCATGCCTATGGTGCCATCCTATTTTTCTTATTTTATGAAACTTAAATCAACATTTTCATTTTCTTTGGCTTTGTGGCACCTTGTTAAATTTATCGAATGGGTATAGCTTTAGCATGGTTGAGCGGGAAGCCCAACTAGTGGCATGACTTTTCCCCATAGCAACTTTTGCTTGTTTGTGAGTGCATACCAACTAGCATATGTATCTTACCTTTTTGGGCTTTCTCACCCCATGAACAACTAGTTTTGTGGCCCCAGAGTGAGTACACATTCTTTCCTTCTCAAACAGTCAGCCTAGATCTCTTTTCATAACTAGTTGGATTGATGATCGAAGCTTCACTCAATTCCTCTAAACACTTGTGTGTTCCTTTGGCCTTATGTTCATTTTGTCATGGGATCTTCATCCTGGGGGCTTGATCATCCTCCTTGTTTGTTGTATTCCATCTTGCTAATGTAAGTGCATTCAAACCCTCTTCTCGATGTTCATGGCTACTTTAGTGTGAGGAAGCAAGTTTCTCTCACTAAAGTGGGGGCTAAATGTGCCATCAAAAAATGGACCCTTGTCATTTTCATGGTCTTTTAGGTCTTGTTTCATAGTGTTGGAACTATGTTGCTTTGATTTCATGGTGTATCTTAGCTTGAACATGCTTATTTTGGTGCTAAAACTCAAAGAATGACATCTTGTGAAGGTGTTGTGAAGTGTTGTAAGACATTTCTACATTCTTCTAGACTCTATTTAATGCAGCTCACCTAAAAACCACCTTTTTACATATCAACAAGTCCTATTTTGAAGTGTTGTAAAGTCTTGTAACAAGATTTCATGCTTTTCTAGGCATATTTTCACTATTTACACCTTTCTCATGCTTTATTTTATCTCTTTGTGCCCTCATGTGCTTATATTAAGTGTATTTTTGGGTCCTATCCTAACAAAAAACATTAAAGATGACTTTATTTCTGACACTTGGTTGTGGGTCCCAGGTGGGACTCATTCCCCAAGGGTGGAAAATGAGTCCCCCTTGGCCCTAAATTCAAAAATTTTCTAAATTTATTTTAGGATTTTACTCAAATTCATTTCATGTTGGCCTGTGATGAGGTATGAATGGATACTAAGGCACAAGATTTGTATAAATATGTGATTTTAACCTCACTTTACATCTCCTACACAACCCCATTCATTCAAGCATTCATAATTCAAGCAATTTTCAAGCAATCAAACATCTTGCATCATCAACTCAAGCACTTTCAAGCACTTTGGAGCAGCCATTGACATCACTTCAGATTTGCATATTCAAGGATGTGGTAAGTTTGTAATACTTCATGTTATTCATTTATCATTTCCTTTGCATGTTATTCATTTCTATTGGGTTTGATTACCAAAGTGAGGTTTGACCAAGGCAAACCCCTATTCACTAACCCCCCCAACATTTTTCCCCTTTGTGCATGTGTGTTTGCAACTTTGTTTTGTAGATTTAACAGGTTTAAAGGTGTTGAAAAGTGGATTTCAAGTCAATTAGGCTCTTTAAATCAATTCATCATCTATTCAAGCATTTTAAGCATTTCAGCCCATTTTTTGCAGAGTTGGCCCTGACAACCCAACATTCAGACTTTGTAGGATCTGGAGTAGCAATGGTGACTCTTGAATTTTCAAAAATCTTGGGGAGGACTGATTCGCCACCCTTGGCGAATGAGTCCCACCTGAAATCTGTAAATCAACATTTTGTTAGAAATCAACTCCTGACTATCAGAAATCAGCTCGCGACACATTTTCAATAGTCGAAGGACCAATTCGCCACCCTTGATGAATGAGTCCCATCTAAAATCTAGAAATCTTCATTTTGTCATAAATCAACTCTTGACTATCAGAAATCAGCTCCCAGCACATTTTCAACAGTCAAAGAACTGATTCGCCACCCTTGGCAAATGAGTCCCACTGTGAAAAATCTAAAATTTTGATCAACATTCCCGACATTCCAAAAATCTCACACATCATCTAGGTGCACTCAGATTTGACCCTGTATCTTTTGTTTTGCATATTTCTTTCAATTTCTTCATATTTCATAGTTGTTTGCATATCACACTATGTTTTCCAACATAGCATAAATTGCATCTTTGCATTCATTCTAGATCATTTTAATCAGTCAATTGCACTTAGATTAGTTCATTCACATAACATCATACTACATACATCCTTATTTGAATGTGCATAAGTATTTTAGGACCTTAAATCTCTCTCTTTCTAGGTGGAAAACCCTAGGAAGAGAGTTAAGCATTTAGGTTCCCAAAATCTATGACATAAATGGTCTACCCCTTCTTCTAATCCTTTTATTTCTCTTCTTTAGCCCCTTTTTTTTCCTCATGCGGCTTGGGGTTTATGGTGGGAAAGAAACAATAGGTTTTTTCATAATTCCTCTCTTCCCCCTCTCAAGCTCTCTTTTAATATTTGTTCTGCTATAAAGGAGAAATTGATTTCTAAGGTGGCTCTTACTAAGCATGTTGGACCTAAAGTATTTTTTTTTAGTATTATTTATAGGTGGCTAAGAGCTAGAGTCTCCCATGTGATATCTCTCTTCCCTTGCAAAAGGTGAAGACTTCCAAGGATAATTTGTTTTTCCAGGCCCCACCTCATGATTGGATTAACATCAAGTTTGATGGAGCTGCTAAAGGGAATCTTGGACCTTCTAATTGTGGGGAAGTTTTACATGATTCTAATGGTAGGTTTGTTTATGCAGTGGCACTCCTTTTTGGAACCTATATAAACCACTATGTGGAATCATATACAACCTATAATGACTTGAAATTGGCTCAGGAAAAAGGCTTTAAAACGATATGGTTGGAGGGGGATTCATTGAACATTATAAATTTCCTCAACATGGTCCATCCTCCTTCTTGATCCATTGAAAATATTATTAAGGATTTCATATCTATTCTTAATTCTTTGGAGGAATTTCATGTTTCTCATATTTACTATGAGGCTAATGGGCTTGTTGATTACCTAGCTAACATAGGGGTCATTTCTCAATCTAAATGTTGGGACTTAAATGACTCCCTTTCCCATTGATATTTTAAGAATTATTAAGCATGATTAATATTTGTAAGGTGGTATGAGTCATATGGTCTTGAGGTGCTAGGTTATTGAATAATTATTCCCTCTTACAAATGATGAAAATTGTAGCTTGACTCTTTCTTCAGAAAAGATGATGGGGTTTTTCTTAAGATTCCTAGACTATTATTAATGATGAGATTTAGTCATTCAAATATCAGATTCTCACAAATTGTGGATGTGTTTTTTAGCCTTTGCCTTTGTTTATGGAGTTTTCTTATGGTGGCCAACTTGTTTTGGATTCTTCAACATCCTAAATTTGATGGTGTGTTGTCAACCATGGGTGGAGATAAGTATAGAGTGGAACCTATTTTTGGAAAAAAAAATGAAGGATAATGAGAATATTTGGGAAATTTTAGAACAAGGTGGCATCACTCCTTATATTCAAAGGCTACATGGGTTTGACTCTCAAATTTATCGGGTGTTTGTTATGGATAGAAAAGTACAATCCTAAGAGTTTATGACATGGAGTTCAACATTATAATAGAGGAGCTTACAGCAAGTTTAATGATCTTACCTACTAAATGAAGGAAATATTATAGAGATAGAGTTGCATTTAATTTAGCCATGAAGATCTTTTTCAAAGGAAACAAGAGGGAGAGATTGAGAAAGTTGGCATGTGGTGGATATGCCAGAAATTCCATCAAAATCATCTAGGAAGATGTTGTTATGGCACTCATGAAGTACTTTACCCTCAATGGGATATTCTTTGCAATTTATGGTTTTCATTTTATGTTATTGAATCACTTCAAGCATAATAAATTGGTATTTTTCCCTTATTATTTGCTTCTTTCTTTGGAGAATGGGATTAAAGAGCATTGAAACAACCCTAATAATTCAATTCTACATGAGGGGTTAATTATGTTGATAATCAAACATGCAAAATATTACTATGTCCCTAAAGCACCTAAAAAAATTGCCAAAGCTCATGTTAAGAAGGTATCTTCTAGATATGATATAGGAAGAGATTCTATGGATAAGGATTGTGAGGAGGAAGGTTCTAAATCAATGGAGGTTTACTCAGACCCCTCAAAGGATTTTAATCAATTTCCCAGGAAACATGCAAAGAAGGACCCCAATCCTTCTTGGTTTGGAGGATCCCAAATGGATATGGAGGGTGAGAGAGCCTCTTCAGTTGTTGTGAAGGGTAAAATAAATAAAGCTAAAGCATTAGTGAATGAGAAGGTTATGGTTGCTACTAAAATGAAAGGGAGTCAAAAGGATCTCAAGGAGGGAACTATGACTAAAAAGGGGGAGAGTTTTGAACCCCCTAAGGACCGTAAGAGGAAGAATATCAAATATTCTATGGAGGGTTCATAGGGAGAGAAGGACAATGGGTATGCAATTAAGAAAATTCTAAAAAGTGGTGAAGATAAGGAATAATGGGTTGACTCTACTATTAGAAGGACTAGTGGTAAAGAGAAGAAATAGGGGGTTAATGAACCTAAGAAAGTTGTGGAGACTAATGAGTTTTATGGTGTTTATAGGTTTGGTACTAAGATTATGGAGTTTCCTAAATCCACATATTTTGTTGTGAAGGAGGCTATAAAACCTAGAATCAAAATTCCTTGAAATGATGGTAAAGGGAAAGCTAAAGTACTGTTGTAGGGTGATTTTCATCTGGGGGCTCTGGTTGCGGAGACTGATAGTTTATCTGCTGACACTAATATTTTTAATTGTAGTAGGGAGGATATTAGTAATGTTTAGGGTATGGCCAAAGATGACACTATGAGATTTTTTAAGCTTTTTAATTGGTTTTAGTGAAGTCAACCAACTTAACATCAAAGTGTGATCCTTGGCCAATATAAATGTTGGAATTTTTTTATGAGTTTTTTTTCACTACACAACATAGATAAAACACAAGTGGTCTATCTCTCTTAAAAGGTAACTTTCTATAGAAAATATTTTGAAAATGACCCCAAAGTTCTGGATGTCAAGTCTTGACTCACAAAAATAACTAAATATTTGATGTGATTTGTTGGTATCACAAAGGGAATTTATGGTTTACAAAGCCTAGAAACTTATAAGACTTAACAAGGCTTTAAGAATTCTAAAAATGCTTGCAAACCCTAACTAAACTTTCTAGATCTAAAATCTAAAAATACCTTATTGCATCAAATATAACAACTTGAGTGATGCTTCTCTTCCTAATACTATCCCAAATTTATAAAGAAATTGCAAAAGATTAAGGGTTTCAAAGAGATCTAATTTAAAACCTAAAAATAATCATTTAAATGGCTAATGCTTTAGATAAATAAATCCCCAATAAAACCTATCTCTTCTTAATCAAGGTAAAACCCTAAAAACCCATAGAAATGGTGCAATCTTCAAATGAATCTAAAATATTTTCAGATTGCAAGCATTTAAACATATACCCATATTTTGGAATAATATGAACAAACACTCGCAGTTGAACTATTGGATAAAATGGCTCAAAATAACCATACACTATAACTTACAAGCAAAAAATTATAAATGGTATATGCAATAGACTTATCTAATATTCCTCAACACTTTTCCATTAATAAGAATGAACTAAAACTAAATAACTTGAAATAAACTTGGAAAGTAGGAACCATGCAATAACATGAAGCAACAAAGAATAGAACACCAAAAGCAATGTCTTCTCCTTGTATTAACTTCAAAAGTATTGACAAAAATTCCATATCCAATTTCAAAATGAGAAAGAACCTCATACTTATAGAGTTCATTACAAATTTAGGGTTTTCAAATCATTGTCTGAGATTACATCAAGATGGGCACCCTAATTATGTTGGTCAAAGTAGGTCACCCTCATATAATCTAATGCCCATTTACATTTAAAAACATAAAATCCTATTTTTATATTTAATTCCCCTCTTCATTTTAAAATAGAAAGCATTTGCACTAATTCCTAGGTCGCCCAAGCTAGCATATGATCTCCAATAAAGATTTGCACTGATTTCTATGCAGGGACATGATATTTTACCTCCTTTTCCATTTTTTCCTTTTTGTAAATTCTTGGAATTTATGTAAGATATTATTTAATTCCTTCTGGCTAGGAATTGGAATAATTTTAATTCTATATGATGTGGAGGGAAGCTCAGCCTCATATTTCCTAATCACCTTATCTCAATCATGTTCGGATTCGCCTCATATATGATGTGGAGACTAGCTCAGCCTCATATTTCCTAATCACCTTATACATCATGTTGACATACATTGTTGTATTTTCTAGGTGGTCCT
>VDFB02193867.1:250166828-250233308 GCA_007258455.2 Sequoia sempervirens
ATATTTAATTTCAATTGGTGTATTAATTAATGTAACCTTTCATGTTTCAACTACAGATCAGGATTTAGAGGGTGTTCAACATGTTGAGCATGAGTCTATAACAAAAGTTCAGGAACATGATGTGGACCGATCAGGTAAAGAGAACTACTCTAATGTTCTTTTAATTAATGAAATACTTGTAACAATAATAATAAAACATATCAGTTTAACATTTCTTTCTTATTACAGCAGATCCCCCCTTGAAGCAGCATCCACGTCATGAGTAGATGACTATGCGTACATTAAGATCACAAGCAGAGGGAAAAACAACTAAAGGGGGACATATATTGATTTAGAAAATGATACTCCACTTGACTTTATGTAGCTTTCAAAAAGAAACAAAAAAAAAAGTGATTGTAATCATATCATGACAACCATATTTTTGATAATATGTAAAAGAATGAATATTATATTTCAATGAATGAATGTGAATATGTTAATTAATGAATGTTATATAATAATGAATGAATGTTATATGTTATTAATGGATGAATGAATGTTATATGTTATTAATGGATGAATCAATGATTAATATTATATGATTGTGTATGGGGAATTGAGATTGATGTGAGGGGGGGAGGGGCCAAATGAGCTTCCACCATCACGTGGTTGGCCCTGTTAAGTAGAGAATATTAAACTATTCTTGAAAAAAAGAGAAGCTCAATAAGGTAATGCACTTTTCAATATAAGAAATGCATCGTTTGAAGCATCAAACCAATATGTAGTCTATATGTATGATCAGTCGTCAGTCTCCGCAATGGTACATTTCCACAAATATTTAAAAAAAAAAAAAATTGATGCTTCGTCATAATTTTGACGACAACCACCGACGAAAACCACCAACGAATCAACAAAAAGGCTCGATGAAGTTGCTATTGCTGCGATGAAGATTTCGTCGTAACTCCCTGCCCATTTTGTCACAATTTTGACGATCTTTCGACGTTGCTACCACGCTACTCCTTGCCCATTTCATCGCACTTTCGACAAACTTTTGGTGTTCTTCTGACACTACTCCTTGCTAATTTCGTCGCAAAGTTGACGAACTCTTGGTGTTGTTTTGACGGTACTACTTGCCTATTTCATTGCATATTCGATGAACTTTTAGTGTTGTTTCAACACTACTCCTTTCCCATTTTGTCGAAATGGTGATGAACGTCTATTGTTGTATCGACGCTACTACTTGCCCATTTCATCGAACTAGCGATGAACTTTTGGTGTAATTTGTCAATGGATACAAAAAGTTTTTATTGATATTCCGACGAAATCCTGAGGTATTTCACGATGCTGTCGACCGACGATTCTTCACCATTATTTTGACATTTAATTCGTCATCAACCTTTTGACGAAAAAATAGCAATGGAAATATTTTCGCCATTGCGTTGCTCTTCTGACAAAGATTTGTCGAACGATCGATGAATGGCCATCAAAAAATGGTGTCAAATTTAGTAGTGTAAGATCTTCTCCTTGGATTACCTCCTGTGGGTTTTGTGATGATGAGATAGTCAAAGGATTACTTGATTCGACTAGATTCATTTTGACATTCGTTTGTCTTAGATCACTTGAAGCAGGTGTTTCTTTGTCGGCTTCCATGTTCTTCTTGTATTGAGATCTAGTTTGAACCATAAAACAAGGATCAATTTTCAAGAATATGGGAGATGAATCTCTTAATTCCTTGTATTGATCTTTACTTTATGCACAAAAGAGAAAATTTTAGGATATCTTGAGGATCAAAAGGTGATATGACGATGATGCAAGAGATGGATGATGTGGATGTTTTAATCTTTTGATAAATGTTGAGGGGAATGCTAGGATTTTGGGACTTTTGGATATGTTTTGGATTTTAATTTTGATTCTTTGGATTGCCCTTGATTGATTGATTTTGGTTTGCTTTGATTGAACAAATAGACCCTAAGATGTTGGATGATTATCTAAGGGGTAGATTTTCTCAAAGGATGCATCTACCCACACCTTTTCAAATGCGATGATAATTTAACCAAGCATATGAAGAAGGATGCATCTACATATACCTAGCTAAACAAGATGGTTTGATAACTTTGACTATGCATATGCAAAAGGATGCATCTACACATACCTAGCCAAAGATGATTTGCTAAAGATTTCACCAATTTTGTCTCAAGGATTTGATGATTTTTATTTTTTCCAAAAATCCTAGCATGAAGGATAATTTCAAGATTTCTCAAAAGTTAATGGTGAAATAATTTTTGGTTTGATGTTTGAAGGATGGATGAAAAAATATTTTGATTTCTTTTGATCCTAAGATGAACCTAAAAAAGACACTTTTTTTTCCTAAACCTCGATATTGAAGAACATGCAATGCTTCTATAGACCTTTATAACCAAGAAGTGGTTCAATTTGAGCATACATTTCCGGATTTTGAATCAAGAACTTTCATTTTGGGTTTTGACCTTCTTGGAAATCGTGAGGTTTCAACACATGTGAGAGTTCATTTTGTTATCTTTGCTTAGTGACTTTATTTTACCACAAACACTTCTTTGATTAGGTTTCCAAACTAGATGTCCAATGTCTTAATTTCTTTGAATCCCACAAAGTATGTTATGTGGAGATTTGAAAACTTCAAGGCAAGGGTTACCTATTGTTTAACTTTAGTAGAAAAATTGAGAGGTAATTCAAGTGTTTAGAAACCTCTAAGGATAGAATCCCAAGGGCAAGAAATAACACATGAATTGGGTCAATTGTATTTGTCTCCTAAAGGGTTTGAAATTTTGATGATGAAGTTTAAGTGTTTGTTTCTAAGATGTTTTAGAACAAGCAAAGTATTTCGTAACCAAGAATAAGTACAACCCTATGGATATGGAAGACAATATTTGTTGAGTCCCCACTTGGACAAGTCCATCTATGCTTATCTTTAGCGAATGGTTAGATTCTTGACCCCACTGGATCCCCTCCATGGAACTCACTTATACGGGGCAACCAAGCATGAACACCCATGAAACTCCCATGGAATGCTTTCCATTTCTACTAAAAGACTGTAAAAGTGTGGGGTGGCTTCAGAATGACCATTCTTGCACCAATAAATAGATCAAGGATTTTGGCAATTCTAAAACATGGGTTTTAATTAGGACTTCCCGTTCGTGGAGATTGACCCATACGACGAGAGTCCCTTTTCAGATCCATCTCGTCCAAGTCAACAGCATGATATTGGCGTTTATTCCAATACCCGCTTCTATATCCCAGTTTGAAATACTCTTGGCTTTAGAGTGTTACTGGTTGAGTTGTTCCCTTGGGTGAGTACTTTTTCCCCAAGGCAGGCCCTCTAAGATAGACAAAAGTGAGTAAAGACAATATTCGTAACTCGATCAATCTTTGTTTGCAACACAAAGAGAGAGAATGTATGTAATAATGCTCTACTTACACTCGCACAATGTTTTGTTCATTTTTTAAGCCCAAAATGAAGTGTGGAGGTGATTGCTTTATATCAACCTAAAATCACAAAAAGGGCCTTTTGATTCTCAAGATCACTATAAAGTGCGAGAGAAGTGCATACATCCTTTTTCAATGAAGTTAGTTTAAGTAAGCCGTCACGAAGACAAAGTTGCACTTGTTCATTTTAGAGCTAAAAAGCAATTATGATTTCTTTTTAAAGCACCAAAGGACAAATGAGAGTTGTTTTGTTCAATTGTTAACCAAAAAAATAAACTCTAGTAAGTTGTAGTCCTAATGTTCATTTTAATCCTTTGCAAAAAAATGAAAAGGTTCTTTTTTAAAATCCTTAATGAAATTACTATTCTAAGCAAGAAGAGATAACAGTTTCCTAAGAGTGTTAAATAAACACTAAAATGTTTAAAAACATTTTGATTTTGTGAAATACCATCATCATGTTTCTCTTTCTTTTGTTTTTAATTGATCCAACCTACAAGAAAGAAAATCAGTCAAATACTGCAAAACATAGAGGTTAAAAAGTAGAAATTAAAAGATAAACTTATCATTTGAAAAAAGGCACATGCTAAAATGAAATTCCAACTTTTTACTCCCTATCAGCAGTGCAACCCATGACTACATCGCAGTTTGATTTCTCCAGCAGTGTTGTATAGCACCGCTTACCAGTCAACGGTGCTCTGTACTTGAACCAGTGAGCTCAAATGTGTCGCCCTTTTGCTCAGTGGTGTAGTTTCATTTTTTTGAAAATTTTTGTGGGTCTGATTGGTCAAGCGGCGCAGTTTGAAATTCAAAATCTTGGGCGGGAAGACTTCAGCGTCACAGTTTGAATTTCCAACAGTCCTGTATAGCGACGTTGGAGAACCAATAGTGCTAAACAGCGATGCTAAACCTGTAAACAAAGAAAAACATGTGAATTTGATAAAAAAAACTTCACTGAAAGGTGAGATTTCCCTCCTAGCACCAAATGTGAGAACCCTAATCCTAATACCTGTAAAACAATAAGAACAAAAACATTAGAATATAGAATGCAAGTAAGAACAAGGATTCCCCATGAAATCCATTTACAAAGCTTAAATTAGGAAAAGAGATGAAGAACACAATAAGAAAACAATAAAATAGAGATTGAATCCTAATTAAACTAGCAAACGCATGATCCCATGGGGGAATTGGTGCCAATTTGATGTGAAAATTGGCCCTTTCCCAATTCCTATGATGCAAGCTTGATGAATGTTGATGAATGATCCACTTTGATGAAGGATGGTGAGTTCTCCAATGAAAAAATTTGCATAACCTAGCTAAGATTCAATGATAATGGATGGAATTTGCTAAATATTTGAGCATAGTAAGTTTACTCAAACTGTGGATGATCAAATGAGGATATTAGCCTCTTATTTATAGATGAGATTGAAGGATGAATGTCCAAAATAGAACAATGTGGGACTAACATTCATCCAATGGCAAGATGCCACTTGTCAACCTATGAGTGGATGGAGGATGTGCAAGTTTTGAGGATTGTGCCAATAAATGCATATTTTTAATTTTGAATTAGTTGAAATGACATGCAAGAGGGAAGAAAGAATGCATTGAATGCCACTTGGCTCAAGGCAAAGGACATGTAAGAGAGAGTAAATGCCTTGTTGGATGTACATGTCAACTTGGATTTTGAATTCAAACTTGGAGAATATTCCCAAAAGATTCCTTGTTGAGCAAAATAGAGATTTAATAAATCAATTAAATCTATTTTTATGTGCAAGTGGTAAAAGCTAGAGGATGGGACATGATAGAAGATTAAATTAATCAAAATTAATTAATTTAATGAAGGGGGTTAAATTATGTGACCTATTTGACTTAATTTTTTTGATTTATTTAAATCAAATATGAGAGGAATGTGATAAAAGATTAATTAAATAAAATTAATTATTTAATTAAATTAGATAATTAGATCAAAATGGTTAATTTAATTATCGAGAAGAGGTGACTTAATTAGATAATTGATTTATTCAATTAAGAGAGGAATATTGACGAATTTAATCAAATAGGTGTATTTGATTAAATGGTTAGACCGAAGGATGATTCAGGATGAAACGATGTTAGTGGTTAGGATCAAATGCATAATGTCAATTGGTACATTTTACGTTTCTACACTAGCAAAATGCAAGAACCAATTCTTAAACCTAATGCAATGTAAAACTTCACTAAATGACCTAAAAATGCATGTAAATTAGAATAGAAAGCTGTAAAATTAGAAGTGTGCACCTAGAAACCTATAGAGGCCTGAATGAGGACTAGAAATGATGGAAATGATAATTTTAATGCTAAGTGGGACTCATACACCAGTCTGGGTGATTTAGTCTAAGACTGGGTTTTCTGCAGTGCCAAAACTAGAATCTGATGATGGAGCTTCAAAGTTTTGTTCTCTGTGTTCTCTTTTATTCTTCCTTATTTCTCTAGGAATCTATGGTGTTTGGGAAAATCCTAAGGTTGGGGTTTTACCTTTGTCTTCATGTAAAACCCTAGTGTTCATCTTACGCCTTGGGTGGGGTCTATTTGGCTGTTACTTTTTGGGAGGGTTTTAAAACAACTTAAGCCCCATCACTTCATCTAGGCCAAGCCCCCTTTTCTTTATCATTTTATTTCCTTCGGTTGACTTTATTTTCTTAAGTCTTGGATGGTCTCGTGCTCCCTCATTTAAATGACAACTTATGTCATTGTTTGTCATCGACCAAGTGATGTCCCCTCTTATTCCTTTAATAAATGTTTTTATTTTGTAGAGGGATGAGTTTGCATGATCGTAGATCAATCATTGTTTGATCTCAGTCATTCCCCACCATCCCATGATGACCCTACCACATTGTTTTGATTGATCATGATATCACAAGCGAGTGCCATTTGTCTCATCCAGTGAAGCCAAAGGGATGATAAAATACATTGATACATCTATTTGGTTTTAATACATTATGCAGCGGGTTACTAAAGTGTTTATGAGATGCACATGTTTCAAATCAACGTAGATGTTATAATCTCAGTAGAAAAGGTGCATGATGGTTAAGGAAAAAGCTGGAAAATTGGTTGGATGAACTGGATTTCTGATGGTTGAAGATCCACGGTTGCCCGCCATCGCATGATCAGAAGTTGCGAGGTCTTTATCGATTGCGATATCATAGGAGAGCTCCACATGGATTTCGTTGGCAACGCATAGTATGGGGGGGCCCTTGTTGCCATGATGGAGATGATGTTAGTTTGTTTTGAAAACAACCATTCGATGATCTGACCAATGTGAAGGATTGATGGCTAATATTTGAATCTACATCAAATGCAATTGGAGTCTTTCGTGCAACACACGAGTAAGATTTAATGGCAGAGATGACATCTACTACCATGGTTTGATCAAAATAAAGCAACTATTCTTCTACTTTAGGTATCACAAAGCATTCAAAACATCTTTGTGGAGTAGTTGCGGAGCTAAGGAAAAAGTTACAAATTGTTACAACAAAGATTTGGATTTCTACAAGCGCAAAGCCGTGAGTTCAATTCTGTGTTTCTTGGTTGGTTTGAATTTAAATTTGGGGAAAATTTGTTGTGTGCTTGTTGGAGGGATTTTTGATAATTGTTTTAGGGCTATAAGTTAATTGAATTGTGGGAAATTGCAAAGTTCTATTATGTAATTTCATATTTTGTTTAGCCCTAGTTTGTTTAAGGTTTGAGATAGCAAGGAAGCCCTAGTTTACTCAAGATGGCACCGACAAAGCATCACTCTAGCCAAATTGATTATTTAAGTAGAAACCTATATGATGATTTCCTGGATCAATTGCCCTTGTCAATGAATGATAGGAAGAAGGGGTTGGTTTTGATGCAAGGAAAAAATCTAGGGGAGGGATTAGTATATAATTGTTGCAACATAGCCAATGCTAGGGTTCCTCTTACTGGTCTAGAGATGTTCAAATTTTGTTTTGAATAGAGGAATTTACCTCACCCCTTTTCTAATGGTTGGATGTATGATATGGGGAAGTTAGTGGTACCGAATGTGTTCCCTGATATAGACTTACTTAGGGAAATGGCTACATGATATGAACCTGTCACACAGGTGATTCGAGATAATGATGGAAAGGTTCTGTTAAGCATCAATAGAGAGGAATTTCGATAGGTTTTTGATAGGTTTTTGATCTGAGTGACTTCCTATTGATCTTGAAGAGATGAAACAAGAATATGGGAGGTCGAAATCACTTTTCAGAGTGAAGTTGCTCCCACCTCATTTGGCTATGGCAAGGGGTTCAAAATTCCATATTGGTCCTAATGACCAAGAACCTTTTAGACTGAATTGCTTTGCAAATCATTTCTTGGCCACCTTTTACTCATTGTGCCAGATTGTGGATTTTCACCCCAACACGATGATGCCTATTACTTACATGTTCATGCGGGTGCAAATAAAACACCATAATTTCTTAGTGATTTATGATTTTAATTCTTTGTTGGCAGAAAAGATATATGAAGGGTTGTTGAAGTTGTAGAAAAATGATATAGGCACTCCATTCATCCGGTATTTCATGTTAATGTATATGTTCTTGTATAAGAATGTTGAATTATTCTCTGAGAAGATGGAGTTAAGGCAATGGGTTAATGGAGAAAGATTTCCAGTGCAGGTGTGGACTACAGATTTATCATGTAATAGCAAGAATGCTAGTTATGTTATTTCTAACAATTTTTTTCTTCCAGATTGAGAGCCAAGTTGATGGTAAATCTACCCAGGATTCCTGAGGAGTTGCATGATTTCCTCAGACCAAAGGGGAGGAAGGCAGAGTTGAAGGTTTTCCATAACTGGGGTGATATTATTCCATACCCAATCAACACTGTCTTGAGGGTGTATGGTTTTTAGGGGACCCCTCATATATTGCCATACAATGTGCCACCAAGAGTGGGATTTACATAAGTTATGTGGAAGATTGGTTGTATGCATGAGGAAAACCTTACTGGGAAAGGTAAAGGAACATTTTTTTTAGATTATACAATGGTATCATATTTTTTCTTTTCGAAGGGAGGTTGGGTACACTTTGGGAATTTTTTTGAAGAATACTATTTGAGGTGTGGTCCCAAGCAACAACATGATCCTGAGGGATTCTTTGCTCTTTTCAGAAAAAGGATAAAAGGTGGTAATTTTGTGCATGAGTTCAACTTCCCTGAAGACTTGATTAGAAATGAATTTGACCTGAATAGGTAGGAGTTGAACAAGGAGAAGTGGGTAGCTTATGACAAGATATTGACTATTGTGCACAAAATGGATCCAAAGTATCAAGCATTGATGGAGTTCAGTCCATATTATAAGAAAATTGACTTCTTGATGGGAAACTTTAAAGAAATCATGGGCACCTTGATGACCAAGAAGGTAAACTTGGAGTCAGATTTGGGCATACAGGAACAAGATGCCAGGCCAATTGAAGTGAGGCTAGCTTACCAACCTACAAAGAGATGGCCTATTTACAGAAGGAAGAGAAATGATCAAAGTGATGAGGAAGAAGAGGATAGAAAAGGAAAACAAATAATGAAATTGCCTACAAAAAAGGGTCCAAAGCTCAAAACGCTTGGGGCAATTAAAATTATTGATTTGGAAGCATCACTTGAAAATAGTCTGTCACCACCACCATCAGAGCCAAGCCCTAAAAGGAAAAGAATTGAACAATCACAAGAGGATTTGGTGGATGAGATTGTTGTCACTGACCAGAACATGCAAATGGGTATGCCTTCCCCTCCCAGGCCGATTGAATTGGTTCTCTCTGATTTGGATATGAAAGGAAAATGTGTGCAAGATGCAAGAATGGAGGCATGTAAGGTGTTTCTCGATGATAATGTATTTGTAAAAACTCTAGTCTTTTTGCAACTAGTGTGGAGAATGAAACTGGAAGAATATCAAGATAAATGCAAGAGGAGAAGAGAATTGAGACCTGATAGGTCAGACTAGGAGAATGATAATGAAGTGAAAGCTGAACTAATGGAAGAGTTCAAGAACATCACTCTTGAGGAGGGGAGAAAACTGGTAAAGAAAGTTGGTATCTTGATTTTTCCTAAGTGGGACATTGTAGATGTTGTATCTTTTAATGCTATTCTGAAGTCCAAGCACCCCTTACAAGATTCTGAAGAAGAGGTCAAGGCAGCAATGCAAGATTCTTCCTTCAGTGAAGAGTACGAGACCTTAGCAATTTTGGCTTTGGCCCCTCAAGGGAGAAAGCCAAATGTTACTGATATTAACCCAAATTTAAAAGGAGGGTTGATAATAAAGTGAGCTTTAGAGACATCAACCATAGATGCTACTAATTTGATTGTAAATGTGGCCAAATTGGCCCAAAAGACTACTGAAAGAGAGGAAGCTAAAAAGAAAAGCCTAATGGAGAAGTACAATGTCATAATCGGGGAGTATAGAAAGATGCAACAAAGGAATGTTGAGTTGCAGACTGAGGTGGATAGGTTAAAGAACAAGCAGATTGGGGAGACATCAAGTGCTCCAGGGATCAGAACATTTCCTTCCACATCAAGGTCAGTGCCCCCTGCTTCTCCTATTGTTGTTTCTACACCAGGGTCTCCCATTCAAACTCCTTCCCTCAACCCTACTTTAGAGCTAATTGATGAAGTAATAGAATGCTCTATTGATCCTTCAAAGAAGCAGCTAATGCATAAAATTGCAGAGTTATAGGCATCCTTGAAGGTGAGTGAGGAGGGAATATTTTTAAAGCAAAGGGAGGTTGTAGTTATCTCATGCTCCAAATAGTTGATATTATTGATGAACAACCAATTCTATTTAGTATTATCCTATTATGTTGAGCTATTAAATGAGATTATCTATTGTTGTTAATGTTGTTTATGATAATGGTGCAGAGATTGTAAATGCATTAAGGGATCACCCTCTCGGGTCTTGCAAAGCCCAAAGTGTAGGAGGTTTTTAAAATCCTCATCAATTGGTCCAGGTCCTTCGAGTTTCCCTTGATTGGAATTGGAAATTCCATAGGTAGATTAGAAGACTAACATGGTTACAGTAAAAAATAGCCAACATCTAACACTGCTTATTCTAAATCTCCTAAAACCCTAAAAAATTGATTGTACTAGGACCCATACACCCAAGGTGGCATATGAGTCCCGGTATGTTTTTTTTGCAGGATTAAGATTTGATTTTTCTCTCTAATCTCTTCTCTTTATGCCACACTTTGTTTTTCGATCTGAAACCTAATTTTGGACCTATAGATCACTTTTTTTTTAAGATAGCAACCTTTCCAATGAGGGGACAACTCCAAAAACTTCCTTCAAGCTTGTAACCTAATCTTCAAATATCCTTCAAGCTCCAAGACACCTAGATCTACAATTACACATGTAGAGAGAGAAAAACTTGTTGATTGTTAGGGAATGGGGGTTTTCCTTGGTCAAACCC
Organism: Sequoia sempervirens; assembly: GCA_007258455.2. NCBI lineage: Eukaryota > Viridiplantae > Streptophyta > Pinopsida > Cupressales > Cupressaceae > Sequoia > Sequoia sempervirens. The sequence continues at coordinate 250,177,699 of VDFB02193867.1, forward strand.
CTTTGAGGTAATTAAACCAAATGATGAGATAATGAAAGAAGGTCATGAGACATGAAACATGAACATTGATACCTCGAAAGATGTCTTTTAAATATATAATCTAACATGAAGTGGCCATGTAGAATGTAGATCTAGATCTTGAATATGGATATGAAACAATGCTTTCCAATGGATCTTCAATGCTACATCACAACACTAGCTCAACAAAATTCTTGATGCTTGATAATCTTGACATGATGATGGATCTTGAATTGTTGCAATAATTTATGAAGAAATCTTCCCTTGAATGCCTTAGAAATTCTCTTGTAAACTCTCTCGATGCTCTTGTGAAGTCTTGAAATGCTTCAAAATTGAGTGCTTGACTTGATATCATGAGGGCTTAATGAAATAATTATTTGAGACCTTTTTTGTATAGTAAATCCATCCAAGTTACCATTTTATTAGATCCCAAAGGTCGACATTCATAAAATTTGAATTTAAAACCTTGATTTCCCACTCAACCCTAAAAAGGGCCCAAATGGGACTCACACACCACTCCTAGCATATGGGTTCCACCTGGGTGGGACTCATATGTGACATATGGTGTATGGGTCCCAAAGGGCCTTTTAGAGAGAGAAAGTGTTAGGGAGTTAAGAAATTAAGTCCATTTGTTAATCTTGTCAGGATTTTGGTTCAAATAAGCCTTGAGATGCATAATATAGGGTCTTAGGGGCCTATTAATGATGATATAAAGGTCATAAATGTAAGGGGGCCAAAAATTAAATGTGAAAGTGTAAATAAATATTCTTTACAACATCAAATTAAGGAAAGATTAGGTCAATTTAGCTTAAAAGGTCCCTAAATCCAATGTGAATGTGTACAACACATTACAACACTAGATTAAGGCAACATTAGGTCCAAGGGCCCTAAATTTAATGTGAAGGTGTAAATGAATACACTTTACAACACTAAATTAAGGAAAAGTTAGGTCAATTTAGCTTAAAAGGGGCCTTAAACCCAATGTGAATGTGTAATTAACACATTACAACACTAGATCAAGGTGGCATTAGTTTTATTAATCATTTCCAAATAAAGTAAGGAAAAAGGGATACTTTTTTCTTTAGCCACACTTTCATACCCACCAACTTTCTATGGGAGTATCATATGTTGATCCTATTTTTGATGAATTTTCAAATATTCTAATACAAGAGGAAGAAAATTTATTTCAAATGGGTACCATAAAGTCTTATAAACCATAATAATTGGTGGATATTGATCCTAAGGTTCAAAAAGAAGTAGGGAATCCTAAAAATAAACAAAAAGAAGAAAATGAACAAGCTACACAAAGAATCTGACAATTCTCCCTCACAAGGGGAATCATCTAAGAAGCATAAGCCTAAGTATGCATATTGAAATAAAAAATGGCATGATGAGCATCAGTGTTATTCAAAACAAATTGATGAGCTAAAGCATGTTCTTCAGAATAATCAATTCAAATTTCCTTCAACAATGTCAAAGGGTTCATCATCATCTTATTCTTCAAATTTAGAGAAAAAATAGGGGAAAACACTTTTTGCAATTATAGATTATGAGTCAAAGAGTTGTGTACTCTATTTTGGGGCTTCACATCATACGGATTCATCACAACATATGTTCTCTTTATTTTAGTCTTGTTCATCACCACACATCTTTGTAGCTAACAACACCTATATGTATTTTTGTGAGAAGGGACCTGTTAATGGTGGTTTGAGCACAACTAAATTGCTAAGTAATAATAGATTATTAATCCTCATGAAAAGAAGGATTCCCTACTCTAATGTTCCTTATGGGCCAGTTCTTGACGATCATAGATAGCTAAGTGGTTTTTGTGAACTTGTTCAACAAGGGGCCTAAGTAATTTTAGATATCTTAGAAAATATATTCAAAAAATGCAATCAAAATAGAGAGATTTATTTCTTGAAATTCATGATCAATTATGTGTTAATACAATATTTTAATTAACATATCTACATTATTCTTGTGCTCTTTCAAATATTCAAAGTATTATAAAATAAAGATCAAAAGACTTTAGGGTTGAGAGAGAGACATTTAAAGAATAGGCTAGAATTAAATGGACAATGACAAATTTTATCTCATTTATCAATTTTGAATGGTTAGGTAAAATCATAATAACTAGGATTAAAGTGACTAGTGTTCACTCAATCACTTTTAACACCAATGTAATATTCAAATGAAGTTCATAATTTTAAGATTTTGAAGTTATATCAAATCAAATCACCATAAAACATGTGCAGTTATGAGATAAAACTCTAATTAATAACATAGTAACACAATTAACTTTACCAATTTATTCAATCCAGATAAATAAAATAATCATACCATCACCAATGACCAAGATTCATAAGCATGTAATATATGTAATCCTTTGATATTTAATAAAATATTCACAAAATACAATAGGAGAAATCCACTTTGAGATTGTATAGTTTCTTGCAGATACAATAGTTTTTGATCCTTTACAATGACTAAAAATCCCAAATAAATAGACTCATACATCCCAAAATTCATGGATCTAAAAAAACTAAAAGTCTAACTAAAGCACCCAACTTTAATCTAGAAATGAACTCTAACTAAACCTAATAGATCACCTTGAACTAAACCTAATAGATCACCTTGAACTGGAGTCCAACTAAAAACAAAACACCAAATTGAAAGTTAATTATTAGGGAATTTATTTTATTAAAAAATTTATTCGATTTATCAAAATTTAAAGGTTTAATTTAATTTACGTTAGGGAAACTTTCAAAGAAAGTGGTGATAACATCATTCATGGTGTCCATAAGAGGACCCCAATGGTATTACAACTTGATCCTTTGTGAAAAAGGAAAAAAAATCCAGTTTTTCTTGTAGGTCAGTGAAACCTACCAATTCCTCCTAAAAGGTTCACAAGTCTACTTTTTTGGTCATCATTTGGTCAATAGTTTCCTAAGTAGCTTGACCTCATGGAGATATTTTTATCTCTTCATTCATTTTGTTGGTAGATGCAACTAGGGATGATGTTTCCCAAAAATTACATCTCAAATGCTCCACAAATTTCTCTATTTTTTCCATAGCATGTTTGATTAGGTTATTATTATTATTCAACTTGTTCTTGTACTAATTTAGGGTATTTTCCCTCAGTTGTGTAACCTATAGCCACTCTTTTGGCTTGTCTTGATCATGTTATTCTATCACAACTACTTTCAATAAATCATATGAGGAAGTGGATTTATTTTCTACAAAATTGGGATGTAATCATCCCATACCATCAAATCCTCATTTATTTCCACCTCCATCTGATGGGCCAAACTACTAATGCAATGATAAGATTATATTGCTTTTCTCAAAATTATGCTAGCTAAGGTCTGCAAATAATCTTCCCATACTCTAGCAGTAGTTACTCAACCCTCAAGGTCAAGATTTAGGGATTCTCCTTTCAATGCAACTTGTAAAATTGATTCACGAGTAATATCATCAATAGGCTCTATCAAAGTATTCATGCATGTTGTTAACTAGGCTACCTAAGAATTTAGTGCTTCCTTTGTATTCTCATATTATTCATCCTTTTAAGGATAGTGGACACAACCATTTGTAATTATTGTTATTCCCCTTCTTTTATCTAGGAACCAAGATGTACTTGTTTTATCCAGTAGTCCTTAGGCAAAATTTTTAATTCAAGCTTGTCTACTAGAGGAACAACTATTTGAGCTATCCTATTTCCTTATTCATCCTCAATGATTGTAGAAAATATTCTTGATCTCTTTCTTCTTTTTTGGGGGGCTTGGAATTCCTCCATAAGGATAGTGATATTTTCCTCTTCTTACTCCTAGACATATTATTTTTCTCTTCTAGATGGTATAGTTTAACCATACCAAGATATTTGAAGAGACTCCATGTTGAGGAGAGGGAATTATTTTAGTATTATGTGAGGCTTTATAATTATCAGGCTTATTATCTGCTTCATTCCTTTCTATCTCTACTTCTCTTTCTCCTCTTATTTCATCCTCATTCTATCTCTTCATCTAGCTCTATTTCTCTCTCTTTAATTACTTCTATTGAAGTTCCTTCCAGAACTTCTCCCTGTACATCCTCTTCTCTGATTATTTCCTCCTTAATCACTTCCTTGTTTTGAATTTATCCCTCTCTTACTTGTAGTTCTTCTTGTTCTCGGGAAGGAGGATGAGGAGTATCTTGTGGAGGAGATGGAGGAATTGGGGAAGTTGGTATTTGAGGAGAAGAGTGTGGTGGAGATGGAGGAGAAGGATGAGGAGATGGAGGAATAGGAGGGGGAGAATGTTGTGGAGGACTTGGGGGAGGAGATGGTAGAGAAGATTCATGTGGAGGATATGAGGAAGGAGTGGGTGAACTATCCCTTTGAATAGATGTGGTTTGAAATGAACCCTTCACTCTCTTTCTCCTTGTTAGAAGAATCTCTTCTTCACTATCTTATCCACTAGTCTCAATGATAATTCTTTCTTTTCCTTTCATCTTCCTTGATCCAACTGATGAGGATGATGGTCTTTGCTTCTCAATAGAAATAATAGATGAACCCTCATATGTCTTAGATTTATTTAGCTAAGGTTGAGGCTTTGGTAACTCCATCATAAGAAATGGAGATACCAACAATCTTTGTGAATAATCTTTGATAATTTATGTCAATTTTATCATTTTCTTCAATTAAGCAATCTACATTACAGATTGGATGGTCGAAGATTCCTTGCCAACTATAAATGGGATCTAGAACCTTCCCATTCACCTTTAGGTCCTTGGGTACACTAGCTACATCACAAACCTTTATCATCTCCATAGTTAACCTATAACAATATTTCTTTATGACTCCAAATTCATCCTCACAATTTTACCAATAGTCCTCCAAAGCAAGCACATGCTTGAAGAATGAGTTGATGACCTTATCAATCTTCCCACTATGGTAAAAAAATTCCCTTGGGTCATTATAGAGGTTCATTTTATACATGGACAATTCCACCTCTATTTTCTTAGCATTTACCATGTTAGCACAAGAATCTACTCCCGTCTTTATAGGAAAGGAGTATCCTAACTTATATTTTCCTGCAATTAGCTTGTGTATTTTAGTAACTTATTTGTAAAACTAAAATAATATTATCCTATTAGTAGGGTACCTTGGTAGTTTGAGTGGAGACTTATGGAAACCTACCACTCTGATGTATGTGAATGTCTTGAACTAGGTATACTAATTGCCCCAGTTCTTCAATTCTTCCATGGCTTCCAAAGAGATCCTCTTCGAGAAGTCATTCTCTAACTCTCTAGTGATTGCATAAATTAAATCATAATTCACCATAGAGTAGCTTCTATTTCTAGCATTTAACTCTATTGCTTAGGGTTTTCCATATAAATCTAGTGTTTTGTTGTGTATGGTGGTGTTTGCATTGTTGTTTTATATGTTTACATTCTTCTAATGCATAATGTGGGTTTAAATGTTTGATAAGGGTTTGAAATTTGATGAGGGATTTAATGTTTTAATGTACAACTAATTCACCCCCCTCTCAGTTTTCCCATACATCTAACAATTGTTATCAAATTTGTGGTTCTTTGGAGAAAGCTTAACCACTTGAGGTAGATTTTGATGGTGCACAAGAAGTGTGTCAAAGCTCCTATGTTTGATGGAATGAATTATGCTTATTGGAAAGCTAGGATGGAATCCTTTCTTATCTCTTTAAGTTTTGGTGTTTGGAAATCAATTGAAAAAGGATATACTATGCATGCTAATGGTCATAAAAGTGATGATGAGATCAAGGAATATGAGAACAATGGAAAAGCAAGAAATGCTATCCTAAGTGGTATTTTTGATTCTGAACTTGGAAAAGTGAAAAGCTTGAAAACTGTTAAAGAGATCTACACAAAGTTGGAGAGTATTTATGAAGGATATGACAAGGTAAAGCAAGCGAAGATGCAAAATTATGAGGATAAATTTGAAACCCTAAGGATTTTTCAAGATGAAGATATTGTAGCCTACATGCTCAGAGTGGATGAAATGGTCAATACCATCAATGTGGTCTTGGTGGTAAGCTAGAAAAAGATAAGTTTTGAAAAAGGTATTGAGAATTCTTCCTAAAACTTATAGCTCTAGTTTTTTTTCTATTGAGGAAGCTAAAAATTTAGATCAATATTCTAGAGGTCAGGTGTTTGGTGCTTTAATTTATTTTGAATTGAGAGAGTTTTGTCAAGATGCTACAAAGAAAGAAATTTCCTTTAAATTTTTCAAGGTAGAAAAGGATGATGAATCAAATTCAGATGGTCTTGATGAGGTGGAAGCAAATTTTGTAAGGAGATTGAAAAGGGGCACTATCAAATATAGAGATAAGTTACCCTTTAAGTGTTTTAATTATGGAAAGATAGGTCATTATGCCTCTCAATGTCCGACCAAAGTTGCAAATGAAAAATATTAGGATCATAAAGTTAAATCTATCAAGAAGAGCTATTATGTTGAAAAATACAATGGTGTATCTGATTCAATGAAGAATTAGACTATCCTGATGAAGATAGTGATGAATGCTTGTTCATGGCTCTAAATGTTGGAACTAATTCTACTAATTCTAAAATATGTATGAAGGTATGTGTTATGGAATCATGTCATAATATTGAAGGAACTATGGTGACTAATTTTCATGCAAGAGAGGAGAAGAATTACTGGATAATTGATAGTGGGTGCTTAAATCATATGATAGGTGATAAGAGTAAGTTTGTTAAAATACAAAAGTATGATGGTGGTCTTGTTAAGTTTAGTGATAATACATCTTCTAAGATCTATGGAAAAGGTTCAATTAGTTTTGATGGAAAACATAAAATAGATGATGTTATTTATGTCAAGGGTCATCAACATAATAATCTCAATGTAGGATAGATGTGTAGTAGAGGATACAATTTTGTGTTTCAGGATGATGGTTGTGAAATCAAAAAAGGAAGTTCTAGATATTTGGTTGTTACAGGGACAAGGACATAAGGTAATGTTTATCAACTCAAAGGTGGTGGTGTTAAGTTCTTCATGTCTCAAATCAATGAAAGTTGGCTATGGCACATAAGAATGGGTCACATCAATTTTGATAGCCTAGAAAAGATCAATTCTACTAATGTTGTGAGAGATCTACCAAGAATTAGAAATCATATCAATACAATTTGCAAGGAATGTCAATTTGGAAAGAAAACAAAGAAGAGGTTTGACACTAAATAATATTCTACTCCATGACCTTTGGAGTTGGTGCATACAAATATATGTGGACCTACCAAAATAAGAAGATCCCATGGTGAAAAGTATTTTATGTTGTTGATTGATGATTATTCTAGAATGACAGGTAACATTTTCAAAGAAAAATCAAAAGCTCTAGATAAGTTTAAAGCTTTTAAATCTATGGTTGAAAATTAAATGAATTTGAAAATAAAGTACTTAAGGTCTAACAGAGGTGGTGAGTTCACCTCCAATGAGTTTAACCATTTTTGTGAAGATCATGGAATTAAGAGATAATTATCAGCCCCCAAAACTCCTTAGCAGAATGGAGTTGTGGAGAGAAAGAATATAATAGTTCAAGAAGCAACAATAGCTATGATGAAAGAAGAAAATATACCAGATGTCTATTGTAGAGAAGCTATTCATACTGTAGTATAAATGCTTAACAGAGGACAAGCAAGAGTGAACAGTTTAAAAACTCCTTATGTGTTATGGTATGGAAAACCTCCCACTATGAAATATTTTAGAGTATTTGGAAGAAAATGCTATATCAAAAGAGATGAAGAAAACTTAGTCCAATGTTTGGCATAAGATCTAATGAATTAATCTTTCTTGGATACTCTACAAAGAGAAAAGCTTACTGGTGCTACAATAAAAGGTTGAAGAAGATTGTTGAAAGTGCAAGTGTCAAAGTGGATGAAGAGCCACATCAAAGCTCTATGTTGATAGAAGGATATGAATTTGATGAACCCCCTTGCAGTGAAGAAAATGATGAAGAGAGAAAAAAGATGACAATTGAAGAGGAAGAAGCTCTAAAAAATATCCTTAAGACTCCTAAGTATGTGCAAAAGAATCATTTTGAAGATCATATCATTGGAGATAAGAGCAAAGGTGCTTTGACAAGAAGAAAAGTTGTTTTAACAAAGGAATAAGTAAAAATTTATTTACTTTTAGAGGTAGAACCTAAAACTGTAACTAAAGCATGCAAAGATGAGAATTGGATCAAGGCTATGAAAGAAGAGTTGGAATATATTGAGAAGATTCTCACTTGGGGACTAGTCCCAAGACCTACAAACAAGAATGTAATAGGAATAAATGGGTTTTCAAGAAAAAACTTAATGAGGATAGAAAGTTGTCAGAAACAAGGTTAGACTTGTGTGTAAGCGCTACTCACAAGTAGAAGGAATATATTTTGAAGAGAATTTTACTCTGGTGCTAAGGATGGAAGATATTATATTTTTTTGGATTTTGCAATTGTTGTGTAGTTTTCACACACACGCCCCACTAAAAGAAGTTAACCTCTCTTGCTTTAATTTTGGGTGCTTTTGATCCTCTAACTATGAAATTTGGCCACTTTGAGATGTGTTTGAATGTTTATTCTACTCATGCAAATGATCCCTTCAAGTTAATCATTGAAAATCTCAAGTCTTGGGGTGATTTTCAAGTTTTTCACTAGTTTTGAGAATTTCCTCTCTAGGCGGAATTCCCCGGTTTCCATTGATACCTTGGATACCTAACAAGGACTACTTTGCATTATGCTTTGGAGATTTTCACTCTTCGCAGAATTCTGTGTCCATCGAAATTTCTTGAAATTCCTATAGGCCCTCAGATTCCTGAATTTCCTCCACCTCAAATCCCTAAAATTGTCTTAGGCTGTAAAATCACTTCATTTATGCTTATCGTACGGATTCTGCAGCTTGTATTTAATGGAATTTTGGGAGGTTTTATTGCTGAATATTGCTATCATTTTCTTTGCATCGAACTTGGAAGAGCTTAATCCTTGATTTTTGCATGTGAATTTAGTGTTCAAGCTTTTAATTGCTGACTTTGGTGGTGTCTTTTCTAGTGTCATTTGCATCTACTCGAGACTAGAGATTGTTGCCTATCGCTGCCCTCTTGAATTGTTCTTCATCCATGGTATGTACACAGTTCCTTTGCTTTCCATTGATGAGTATTAATGGTTTTATGGTGTCATTCTCCTGCATTGAGTCTAGGTTTGATGTACTAAAGGTTTGCAATTAAACTAGGGTTACCCATCATTCTTTTGATGCCTTTCCTAGATTTGATGTCACCATCATTTTGTTAAATTGGTGATTTGATAATTCTAGCCATTGCTATACTTGACCCTTAGATTCGATCCTATATGTGATACCAATTAGCTTTAATTTGACCTAAGATTCCTTTCATTCGATAAAATTGACATCCTGGGTGAATTCAAGTTGTTATTTTCCATCTGCATTCGATAAAAACTTTCTTTGAGGGCCTTAGAAGAGCTTGTTATGATTTAGTCAAACAAATGAGTGATTTGAGATTGAAACTTGTTGGAAATATGTGCCTCAATATCACAGGCTGAAATCTCTGGAAGAGAAAAGTCAGTATGACCTTCATTGTTTCTGGCCGACTAGTAGATGTGAAACCTTTTGAAATGTTCTATTTGTTGTGACTTCGTTGATGTCTTGCTGACTAGTGTTGTCACTATGACTTGTGGCGTTCACTGTAACCTTTTACCGAGTGGAGATCTCTGGCCGACAGGCCACTCTTATCGAATATCAGGGAGACTCAGGGTGACAAGTGGTGTCTGGGAGACCCTTGGCCAAAAGGCTTGCTTCGGTATGAAGTCTCAGTGATAGCTGAAGTCTTGCTGATAGCTTTCACTTGGAGTCTTCGGGGTAACACGGAGGCTTCGCTATGAACTCTTGGCGACTTATGTTTTTCTCACTGATGCTCATCGAGGTAACTTGGAAGTCTCGATAAGAATTCTTGCCGATGATGGGTTCTCTCATCGATAGGTGTGAACATCATTGTAACCTCTTGGTGATAGTGGTAAGTCTTGTTGATAGTTGGACACTTCAAAATAACTTGTGAACATCGGTGTGATGTCCTGGCGAGTAGCGATAGTCTCACCAAATGGAAAGCTAACATCTATGTGACTTTGGGACTTTGGTATGATGTCTCATCAAATAGCGATTGTCTTGGCGATAGTGATACAAGTGATGATCATCAGTATGAGGTCTTGGTGACAAGGCAAAGTCTGAGCGATAGCTTTCTAAACTCGGTGTAACCTCTTGCCGATAGTGAGGACTCTTGGCGACAGCTATAGTCAAGTCTTATGGCATTGGGGAGACATGGTTAGTGTCTCACTGACATGCAAATATAGGTTGAATGCCTTTGACTAATTGGGAGACCATCCTACGTGGTGTGTTTTTGACCAATCAAAGAAGTCGAATGTGAACCGCTAGCAGTTGGACTGTTGCAGCCATTACTGAGAGGAAGCTCGAAAGATAGGGGTATCATGGTTATACTTAGAGATTGAAGATTGTGATCAGTTGGATGGTTCGATGGTTGTATGAACAGTTGGATAATTAGTTCGATGAGTGATCAATGAATGTAATTCTGAGTGTTGAATATTCTATAACAAGGTTAATCATTGTGAATGCTATTGTAAACTAACATCAGGGAGAGTGAAGCCCGTACTTTGTATGTAATTTGTTTACTCTAATACAAAGGGGTTTTTCTTGGTGTGGTGGGTTTTTTCTCCCGTAAGGGTTTTCCCACGTAAATCTGGTGTTCATGTGTGTATGTTCAATTCTCTCTTTTTGTTATTGCTTTCAAGTGTATCTTAATTGGACTGTAATTGAAAATTTAAATGTATCTCTACATGCTTCCCTGAGTTTTTGATGTTAGGAGAGTTGTTTCCGCACTTAGCTTTCCTTACAAGTGGTATCATAGCCTAGCCAGTTGTGTTATCCTTGTGGGTACGTTGGGTTTTTTAAGTCAATTTATGTTCAGTGGGAGTCTTGTAGAAGTTTGTAAATTTGAATTACATATTGAGATGGTGAGCACGTCAGGAAAGATTGAGATAGAGAAATTCAATGGCAGCAATTTTGAGTTGTGGAAACTTAAAATGGAAGATCTGTTGGTTGATCATGATCTTTGAATTGTTGTGTCTGGAGCGAAGCCTACAGGCATGAAGCAAGAATATTGGGACCTTGCAGATAGAAAATCTAAGGGGCTGATAAGGCTCTCTTTGGCAGACTTCGTTCTTCTGAATGTGCATGAAGAGAAGACTGCATCTTCCTTGTGGAAGAGACTAACATCTATTTATCAAGGGAAGTCCTTGGTGAATAGATTGTTCTTGAGGAAGAAGTTGTACACTTTGATAATGCAGGAAGGAGGGTCTGTAGCTGATCATGTGAACACATTCAACATGTTGATTGCACAGTTAACATCTGTTGGTGTGAAGACTGATGAAGAGGATTGTTGTATGTTGATATTGTGTTCTTTTCCAGATTCATGGGATCACCTGGTGATGGCTATTGGGAGTACAACATCCAGTTTCAAGATGGAAGATGTTTTTGCTTCTTTGTTATTAGAAGAGATGAGAAGGAAATATTCTGAGATGGTGAAGGAGGCTCTTGTTGTTAGAGGTAGATCAAAAGATAAAGGCAAGAACAAGGAAAAGAAGTCCAAATTGAAATCAGAGGGGAGATCAAAGTCTCCTGGCAAGAATTCCAAGGTGAAGTGCTAGAATTGTGGGCAACCTGTTCATGTCTGAAAGGATTGTAAAGAGGAGAAAAAGAAGAAGAATAAGTATTCTTCTGAAAATGATTCCTCTCATAGTGATGCAGATGCCTTCATTGCAGCTTTGGCTACACAAGCATCAGATGATGTCTAGCTAATTGATTTTGCAACATCTTTCCATATGACATCTCATAGAGACTAGTTCATGAAGTATGAAAAATACGATGGTGGAAAGGTGTATTTGGCAAGTGATTCATCATTGGAAATAATTGGCCGTGGAAGAGTCAGAATTTAATTCCCTGATGGAAGAGTGAAGGGAATTAATGATGTAATGCATATACCAGGTCTGGCTTGAAATTTAATGTATGTTAGTATGCTGAATGATATTGGAGTGCAAGTCACATTCTCTGGAAATGGCTGCAAGATGACTAGAGGCTCTATAGTGCTAGCAAGAGATGCTCGTGTTGGTACCTTGTATAAGCTAGATGCACATGTTGTTCAATGCAATAGTGTCTCTGCAAAGTCACAGAAAGCTACTCATGGAGGAAAAGAACAAAATGTTCCTGATTCTGTAAACTCTATGGAAGTTAAACTTCCAACAGAAAAGACTATGCTCTGGCATCATAGGCTAGGCCACATTGGTGAGAAAGGTTTAAAAACTTTGAAGAATAAAAACCTGGTTGAGGGGCTTGAAGATTGTAACCTTGAATTTGAATTTTGTGAGCATTGTATATATGGTAAACAACATCGTGTTTCATTTTATTCTAGTCCTCATAAATCTTCTAAATTGCTAGATTATATTCATTCTGATGTATTTGGTCCAATGAATGTTCCTTCTTTGTCTAAGTCAAGGTACTATGTATCGTTCATTGATGATTATTCAAGAAGAACATTTTTTTTTTTTGAAAAGTAAATCAGAAGTGTTCAGTCGGTTTAAGGAATTTAAGAACCTTGTAGAAAATCAGACTAGAAGAAAAATAAAATGTTTAAGGACTAATAATGGTGGTGAATTTTGTTTTGATGATTTTGAGAGGTACTGTAAAGATCATGGAATTAAAAGACATAAAACTACACCTTATACTCCGCAGCAAAATGGAGATGCAGAAAGGTTCAATAGGACAATGATGGAGAGAGCACGAAGTATGCTAAGTAATGCTGGCTTGGAGGAGAAGTTTTGGGCTGAGGATGTTGCTACAACATGTTACTTGATAAACCATTCTCTGAATTCCTCTCTTGTTGAGAAAACACCTTTGGAAGCATAGTTTGGAAGAAAGCCCTCTTTAAGACATATTCGTGTTTTTGGCTATGAGGCATATGCACATGTGTCATATGAGAAAAGATCTAAATTGGAGAACAAGGCTATCAAATGTATTTTTATTGGTTATAGTGCTAGCATAAAAGGATACAAGCTTTGGAATCCTGATACGAAGAAGGTTATGTACAGCAAAAGTGTTATCTTTCATGAGCTGAAGCCTTCTACCTTGGATCTGTAGTCAGAGACAAAATCAGAAAAAATAAAAAAAAGGATGTAGTTGAAGTTCCTCCAACACCAGATAAAGAGGAATTGAAAATTCAAAATGTACCTAAAACTGAGGAGAGCTCAAGTAGTTTTGAAAGTTCTAAAGAAGAAGAAGAACCTCAGCCTCAGCAAGTGAGGAGGTCAACTCGTGAAAGAAAGCAACCTGATAGGTATGGGTTCTCTTGGATAGATTCTACTTGTGCCTATGCTTTAATTTCTAGCATTGATGAGCCTAGGACTATGAAAGAGGAATTTAGAATGTCTGATTTAGACTCTTGGTTGGAAGCCGTGAATGAAGAAATGGCATCATTAGAAAAGAATGATACTTGGAGTTTGGTGCCCTTGCCTAAAGGAAAAAAATCTATTGGCTACAAATGGGTATTTAAAAAGAAAATAGATCTGGATGGAAATGTGGAAAAATATAAGGCAAGGTTGGTTGCGAAGGGTTATTATTAGGTAGAGGGAATTGATTATGGGGAAATTTTTTCTCCTGTAGCTAAGCTGACATCTATCAGATTTCTTTTGTCACTTGCAACAATGCATGACTTAGAGGTCAAACAGATGGATGTGAAGACAACATTTCTTCATGGTGATCTTGAAGAAGAGATTTATATGTCCTAGCTTGAGCACTTTGTGGAGAAAGGTAAAGAGAAACTGGTTTGCAAGTTAAAAAAGTCTCAGTATGGGTTGAAGCAGTCACCTAGAATGTGGTACCAGAAGTTTGATACTTTTGTATTGTCTTTGGGATTTGTAAGATCAAAATCTTATCATTGTGTGTATTATAAAGTTGAAAGTGATCATGTGCTTATTATTGCTCTCTATGTTCATGATATGTTGTTCATAGGCAATAGTAAGTTGATGACTTATGATCTTAAGTCTTAGTTGTCTGCTAAGTTTGAAATGAAAGATCTTGGTGCAGCAAGGTATATTCTGGGGATGGAGATAACTAGGGACATGAATAGTAGAAAACTTTGGCTCAGTCAAAGTAAGTATATCAAGACTGTTCTAGAGAGATTTTGCATGAATGATTGCAAGAAGCTAGTTGTTCTAGTTTTGCAAGGAACAAAGCTATCTATTGAAGACTATCCAAAATCTCCTACGGAGATGGAGGACATGACCAGTGTACCTTATGCTAGTGTAGTTGGCAGTATTATGTATGCAATGGTTTGTACAAGGCTAGACATTGCCCAAGCAGTGGGAGTACTTAGTCGATTTATGGCTAATCCTGGAAGGACACATTGGGATGTTGTGAAAAGAGTATTCAGATATTTGAAGGGAACTTCTGAATATGCATTGTGTTACCATGGAAAATTGGTTAAATCAAAGAGGACTCTCAACATTCGAGGCTATGTAGATTTTGATTGGGCATTGACAGCAGAAGATCCACCAGTGGATATACTTTCATGTTGAATGGTGGTGCAGTTAGTTGGATGAGTAAGCGGAAAGCTATAGTCACTTTTTCCACTATAAAGGTAGAATACATGGCAGCAACACACGCCTGTAAAGAAGAAATCTAGTTAAGACATTTGTGTTCTAGCATTGGTTTTGATGTAGGGAAAATAACAATTTATTGTGACAGTTAGAGTGCTATCTATTTGGCAAAGAATCCTACTTTCCATGCCACGATGAAACATATAGATGTACAGTATCACTTTGTACAAGATATGGTGGAGGATGGAAAGGTTTCGTTACAAAAAGTGGATACTCTGGAGAATTTTGTAGATGCATTGATGAAGCTAGTGAGCACAGACAAGTTCAGGTGGTGTGCTAATTTGATGGGCCTTAGTGCCCATGAATTTCAGCAATTTTTTGTTGTGCTTTGGAGGTGCCTATGTGATCTTCATCAAGTGGGAGATTATTGGAAATATGTGCCTCAATTTCACAGGCTGAAATCTCTGGAAGAGAAAAGTCGGTATGACCTTCATTGTGTTTGGCCGACTAGCAGATGTGAAACCTTTTGAAATGTTCTGGTCACTATGACTTTGTTGATGTCTTGCTAACTAGTGTTGTCGCTATGACTTGTGGCATTTGCTGTAACCTTTTACCGAGTGGAGATCTTTGGCCGACATGCCACTCTTATCGAATATCAAGGAGACCCTTCACTGAAAGGCTTGCTTCGGTATGAAGTCTCAATGATAGCCGAAGTCTTGCCGATAGCTTTCAATTGGAGTCTTCGAGGTAACACGAAGGCTTCGCTATGAACTCTTGGAAACTTATGTTTGTCTCACTGATGCTAATTGGGGTAACTTAAAAGTATCGGTAAGAATTCATGCCGACGGTGGGTTCTCTTGTCGATAGGTATGAACATCGTTGTAACCTCTTGGCAATAGCGGTAAGTCTTTCCAACTATTGGACACTTCAGAATAACTTGTGAACATCGGTGTGATGTCTTGGAGAGTAGTGATAGTCTCACTAAATGGAAAGCTAATGTCTATGTGACTTTGGGACTTTGGTATGATGTCTCATCGAATAGTGATTGTCTTGGCGATAGCGATACAAGTGATGATCATCAGTATGAGGTCGTGGTGAAAAGGAGAAGTCTAAGTGATAGCTTTCTAAATTCAGTGTAACCTCTTGTAGATAGTGAGGACTCTTGGCAATAGCTACAGTCAGGTCTTTTGGCATTAGGGAGACATGATTAGTGTCTCACTGACATGTGAATGCAGGTTGAACGCCTCTGACTGATCGGGAGACCATCCTACGTGGTGTGTCTTCGACCAATCAAAGAAGCCGAATGTGAACCACTAGCAGTTGGACTGTTGCGGCCGTTACTAAGAGGAAGCTCGATAGACAGGGGCATCATGGTTATACTCAGAGATTGAAGATTGTGATCAGTTGGATGGTTCAATGGTTGTATGAACAGTTGGATGATCAGTTCAATGAGTGATCAATGAATGTAATTCTGAGTGTTGAATATTCTGTAACAAGGTTGATCATTATGAATGCTATTGTAAACTCACATCAGAGAGAGTGAAGACCATACTCTGTATGTAATTTGTTTACTATAATACAAAGGGGTTTTTCTTGGTGTGGTGGGTTTTTTCTCTCGTAAGGGTTTTCCCACGTAAATATGGTGTTCATGTGTGTATGTTCAATTCTCTGTTTCTGTTATTGCTTTCAAGTGTATCTTAATTGGATTGTAATTGAAAATTTAAATGTATCTTTGCATTCTTCCCTAAGGTTTTGACGTTAGGAGAGTTGTTTCCGCACTTAGCTTTCCTTACAAAACTGTGTGTCCATGGCAGAATCCTAGGGTCTCAATCTTTAAAATTGGTGCCAATAGTAATCGAAGTGCCCTTGGGTGAGTTAGGAATTTGAATCCATGAATGAATGGTTTGAAAAGAATGGAATTTGAGCCCAATTCCCAAATTAATGATCATTCAAGCAATTTGGCCAAGTTGTGAAGGGTTGGAAATTTTAGGATTTTGAGTGCTTCACAGAATTCCTTCACCTTAGGAAATCCCTAAATTTCCATCATCCCTTTTTTTTCCCAAGAATATGTGATGTCACGATAACTTCGCGAATTTCCATCCATGAGGGAAATCCCTGAAAACCTACCAAACATGAAGATTTGAAATTAATGTTGAATGATTTTAGTGCGTTATGCTTTGATTTGAATGATTCAAGAATTTATGATGCCATTTCTTGAGTTATGATGTTGATTAAGTAACTTTTGGGTGATAATTGTGCCTTCATCACTAAAGTCCACCTGGCCCAGAATCCCCAAAATTCTTTCTTGGCTTGATTTCCACGAAGGGGTGAAAATCCCAAACTTTTAAGGAAATGTGCTTTATGATATTTTAAGGAATTTTGGTCATTTTTTGGACTTATTTGAATAATGAATATGTTTTTTGTGATGGTCTAACCCTAACTCTCATGCTGTAATGGATATTTATTGTGATCTTTTGCTGAGTGCAGGATGGATCAAGAAAAGAAATTGCTAGCAAGGCTAAGGGCAAGCTAATGGATCTTGATCTTGAGGGATCCTCTATCTTAGAAGTTGAAAGGATCAAATTCGATACAAAGAGTAGGGTTCCTGAAAGAAAGTTAGCTTCCATATGGTCAGAGGTGACTAACACAAATGTGGGAAGATGGGACTATGAGGAGTTCAAGGCAAGAATGGCAGTAGATGACCCTCCTCTGTTGGTTCATGTGTTGGATTTCCTTCTACGGTGTAGTGCTATGAGTTAGTTTTGGAATGTGCTAGACATTATGATCTAGGCACACAGAGAGTGATTAGCCCACAAGGTAGAGAGCTCACAAATTTCTCTCCTATTTTAGTGTCCCAAACATTTGATATACCAAACAAATCCCATGTGGTGTAGTTTGATATTGATGTAGCCAAGAAGTACTATGCAAAGGATACAAGTAAGTGTTTACAAGTTATCAATTCTTGGTTGGAGAAACCTAAGGCACATATTTCTAAGCTTCCCAAGAAATTGTTCAAAGAAAAATTCAAGTTAGAGTAGTATGATGCAATCTCTCTTCTCAGCAGAGGGATGGGTTTAAAGAGTGCACGAGTACTTGAGAGTTGAATGTTTTACGTAATAGTGAGAATGGAGCAGGATGTAGACTATCATTGGATAGGTATAATCAATGCCATGATTCATGAACAGTTGTGCAATGTGCTGCAGACCAAGAGATTCACCATGACATGCTACTTGGTCTATGCCTTGGCAAGATTCCACCCATACAAGGGATTGAGTGCTCGAAGGGTCTTTGGTCAGAATGTGATCTATGAAGTCTACCCCCAGCTACATTTAGGAATTTATAGCTATAGAAATGTGAATGATGCATTCACCATGTACATTACAAGGTTACTCCAAGGTGCAGAACATGCGAGAATTTTTTGTGCTTCTAAGGAATTGATCTAGAAGTTTGGAGCATTGTTAATTCAATTTTCCACCTTCTCCTACATTAGGATTAATGGATGTCATAGAGCTCCATACAAAATTTCTAGGTATCCCATTGATCACATCATACTTTTGGAGGTTACAAGGTAGATTTCTAACTTTGATGACATTCTGAAGAAAGACAAGCATAAAACTAGTTTTGGTAATGATTTTCCATTAAGGATAGGAGGCAATGAGGCTTGTCCTTCTTTGATCACAACACACTCCTCTGAGGAAGAGATGGGTACTCTTGGCTTGGAATTCCACTCTAAAATGTCTAGGTTTGATAGAACAAGTAGGGCCCAAAGGAGAGCTAGCAAAGATTTCAGACATAAAGATGATATTGAGGACTATTGGGCTAACTGTAGTGATGAATTTGAAGTCTGAAGGAAGAAGTTCTCAAGGTTTCCTGCTCACTTGATCGGATTGTTTAGCATCAAGGCCATCCCTAATCTTATTCATGATGGTGGGGAGGTGATACAAAACCATGACTATGAGCCAATCAAAGACAAGCCAGTAGGTGAGATCGACTGGTTGGAAGAGGAAAAGACAAAGTTGGAGAAAACTAATGCTTGTGATCAGATACACCAAGTTATGGGTTAAACATAAGATTTTGGAATTGTACAGGGAAGGGAAGTAGTACACCTATGACCTAATGGGAAACTTGGAGTCCCAATCCACTTATGAGGAATATGAGCAGGATCCAAAAGGCAAGGAAAAGGTGGGTTCTCCCTTCAAAATTAAAATCAAAGGTGTTCAAGCAGAGGCTGAGGAAGAAAAGAAAAGGAAGCCTATTGCCAAGAAGAGGAATATTGCCCCTAAAAGGAAGACATCTACTCAATAGGATGAGCATGAGGAAGAAGGGAAGAAATATAGTGTCCCTATTCCCAAAAGGAGAAGAGTGACAAGAAAATCAAGGAAACAAAATGAGCCTCCTAAGGGAGAGGAGGGTATAGGACCAAAGTTGATAGATGTTGAGATTTCTAGGGAGAAGACACAAGTCTATACCAAGAAAGATAGAACTCTATCCCCTAAAGAAATTCTAGTGAGGGAAGGTGCCCCTACAGTTCCCTTTGTTGTACAACAACAAGAAGACACTTCGTCCCATCCTGCAGCTCAAGAATTGCATAATGACGAAAGGGAATCAACAAAAGCTATTGGTGAGGATATCCATCAAGATGAGGATGTAGAAGAGTTCAAGGATGGAGATCTTCATAGTGCAGAGGTGGAAATTGACTATCATTGGGTAGGTATAATCAATGCCATGATTCATGAATAGTTGTACAATGTGTTGTAGACCAAGAGATTCACCATGACATCCTAGTTGGTCTATGCCTTGGAAAAATTCCATCCATACAAGGGATTGAACACTTGAGTGGTCTTTGGTCAGGATGTGATCTATGAATTCTACCCCTAGTTGCATTTGGGAAGTTCTAGCTATAGAAGGGTCAATGATGCATTTACCATGTACATTACAAGGTTACTCTAGGGTGTAGAACATGCAAGAATTTATGATGTTGCTAAGGAATTGATCCAAAAGTTTGGAGCATGGTTCATTCAATTTCCCACCTTCTCCTACATTAGGATTGATGGATGTCAGAGAGCTCCATACAAACTACCTAGGGATCCCACTGATCACATCATACTTTTGGAGGTTACAAGGTAGATTTCTAACTTTGATGACATTTTGAAGAAAGACATGCATAAAAATGGTTTTGGTAATGATTTTCCATTGAGGATAGGAGGAAATGAGGATTGTCCTTCTTTGATCACAACACACTCCTTTGAGGAAGAGATGGGTACACTTGGATTGGCATTCCACTCTAAAAGGTTTAGGTTTGGTAGAATAGGAAGGGCCCAAAGGAGAGCTAGCAGATATTTCAAACATAAAGATGATATTGAGGACTATTGGGCTAACTATAGGGATGAATTTGAGGTCTAAAGGAAGAATTTCTCAAGGTTTCCTACTCACTTAATTAGATTGTTTAGCATCAAGGCCATCCTTGATCAAATTGATGATGATGGGGAGGTGATACAGAACCATGACTATGAGCCAATCAAAGACAAGCCAGTAGGTGAGATCAACTGGTTGGAAGAGGAAAAGACAGAGTTGGAGAAAATTAATGCTCTTGTGATCAAATACACCAAGTTATGGGTTAAACATAAGATTTTGGAATTGGACAGTGAAGAGAAGCAGTACAGCTATGACCTAATGGGAAACTTGGAGTCCCAATCCACTTATGAGGAAGATGAGCATGATCCAAAAGGCAAGGAAAAGGTGGGTTCTCCCTTCAAAATTAAAACCAAGGTGTTCAAGCAGAGGCTGAGGAAGAAAAGAAAAGGAATCCTATTGCCAAGAAGAGGAATATTTCCCCTAAAAGGAAGACATCTACTCAAGAGGAGGAGCATGAGGAAGAAGGGAAGAAAGATAGTGTCCCTATTCCCAAAAGGAGAAGAGTGACAAGAACATTGAGGAAATAGAATGAGCCTCATAAGAGAGAGGAGGGTACATGACCACAATTGATAGATGTTGTGAGTTCTAGGGAGAAGAAACAAGTCTATACCAGGAAAGCCAGAACTTTTTCCCCTAAAGAAAGTCTAGTGAAGCAAGGTGCCCCTTGAGTTTTCTTTGTTGTGCAGCAACAAGAAGACACTTCTTCCCATCCTTCAACTCAAGAATTGCATAATGAGGAAAGGGAATCAACAGAAGTTGTTGGTGAGGATATCCATCAAGATGAGGATGCAAAAGAGTTCAAGGATGGAGATCTTCACATTGCAGAGGTGTAAATTGATAAGATCTTACAGTCTTCCTTGGTGTCATATGAAGATGAGAAAACTATGGAAAAGGAAGAAACACATAAGAGAACTCCCTCTCCAATCCAAGTGGTAACAGAGACACTTGATCAAGAAGTGAATTAGAGTCCAAAGGAGGATAAGGAGGAAGATAAGAGGGAAGAAAAAAGTGAAGAAGTCCCTACAGTGCAAGATTTGAATGTTGACTCCTCCATGGGTCAACCAGAAAAGAAGAAGCAAGATGAGCAATAGTTAGATGTCCCCACTCCCGGTTGGCTTAGTGAGAGATTGAAGAGAAAACAAATAGTTGTGGATGATACTCCTCCCAAATGAGATGAATTGCTAGCTAACATTGGAAAGGGAAAAGCGAAGAAGAAGGCTAGGGTGATTTCTAAGATCACCAGGGATGAGGCAAATAATAGGGTAATTCATATTGCTACTTTTGTAGCAAACAAAAATAAGGATGAGATAGTTCCTTAAGATTACACCATAAAGACAATAAACTTGGGGCCTACAAGCAAGGATCGGGAGAAAGAAGAGCTCCAAGAATCCTCTCAGGCCATCCTAAGGAGGTTAGATAAATAAATAAAGGAGAAGGAAAGGTTGCAGAAAAAACTGAATGATGTGTATAGATATGTGCAACATCTAATGAAGCCTTTGCAAGATATGGGAAGTGAAGGGGTGGCCCCTGAAGGATTGTTGCCTAAAGAGGCATTCGGTGAGCTTGAGAAGATGAAGGCTTCCACATAGGCTACCCATGAATGGTTGTAAGGAGTAGGAAACTGAGGAGATAACATGATTAAGGACATATTTTCAACTTGTGGGGATGCACATAGGTCATTTGAATGGTTGCAGCATATGTTGGCACAAGATAGGGAGGATTTGGATCTTCTCCTACAGAAAAAAGGCCATTATGGATTATACTAAGGAGAGATTGGTGAGTGATGGAATCTTTCCTTCCTCAAAGGTTTCAGAACCTTGGGAATGGTATGAGTCATTACAGATTAAGCAATTTTTTTTAAGAGAATCCATAAGCAAGGACAATAGGTAGGAAATCCATTGACTAACATTTACAGTAAATTTATTTCATTTTTTAAAATCATGACTAGGAGGAAGAAGTTTTCACTGAAACGTCTAAGCCTGGAGAAATTAAGGAAGTGGTGGCATGAATTTTATGCCCCAAATGATGATGGTCCAATCACAACCCACTATTTAGATAATGCATCCACCTATATTGTTGTCATGGAGAAATATCAAGATCTCAAGGTGGAATGGGATAAGGGCGTCAAAGAATCAAGGGAGGAAATTAAATCCATTGAGAGAAGGTTTAAAGTATTAATTACTCCACTAGTGGCCTACCTAGAAAAGGTTTTTCTTAAGATGCAAGATAAGTTGGATCAATATAAGGACAAGGGGCCAGCTAATGAGTGATTACATCAAAATTTGTGCTTCCCATTATCCCTCCATTTTCTACATGCATTGGACCGAGCTGCATTGGAGAACCCTGACCTAGAAGAGTCTCAAGCATTTAATGCAATATTTTGTTTTATTCTAGGGGCTTTCTAGGCTGACTTGTTTTGTGTCCAATTATCTTTGTAACCCTAATTGGGCTGACATATCATGAAGTCTCTATAAAATGGCATTTCACCTCATTTGTAAAGGCTAGTTAGAAGAGAGCTAGACTTTGAAGCAAGTGACAGAGAAAAGGTTAGAATTAGGAGTAAGTTTTATTTTGAAGCAAATGTTGTAACACAAAATACTGGAATTGTTGCTACTATTGGGTGATTCAAGATAAGTGAAGACATTGTGCTTTGGTGATATCTCTTGTGTTGATTTATCTTGCATGGTTCTTGTTGTTCTATCTTTTGAGATTGCTTAAAGCTACTTGATATATGCTAGATTCAAGGTTAGAAATGATTCAATGGTGTTTATGGTTTGATGCTTGAGGTGTTTGTAGCAATCCCTGGTCATACTTTTTGTAGCTGGCTGATTGTGAGTTGCTTTGTAAAGTTATTCTGGACCTTATATTCATGTGCTTAGTTCAATTGTGAATTTTTTTTCATTTCAATTGCAAATAAGGTTGGCTTGAATGAATTTTCATGATTTGAAAATATTTAATTCCTTAGAATATTGCACTATTTCTATAATATTGTAGATGAAATCTAGGTTAAACAGGAATTAGTTTGAGGGATTGGTCAATTTCAAGTATTTCATCATTTGCATTGTTGGTCCTAGGAGTAGTTTTAATCTTAGAAATCTCTCTCAAACCCCTTATCTTTTTCTATTTCTTTTATTATCTGAGTTAGATTTAGGATTACAAAGTATCACCATACTACAATATTTGATAAGTTCTAAGATTCAACATTTGTTTGTAAGGTCCATTTATGATTCCAACATTTTCACATTTATCACTAAGTTGTTTATGCATTGTTAAGTCCTGACATTAGAAACCTTGGGGTTATCTCTTGAGGCTTGTTGATAGAGATCTACCTTTCAAGAGAGATAGGATACTTTTCTCTTGTCGGAGTTGTTGTTGTGTAGAAAACACCATCAATAGCAACACATAAAGACTTCAAGGTATATTAGATGGATGCAAAGTCTACATTATTGAATGGTGGGTTATAAGAAGGGGTGCAAATTGAATAACTAGAATTTTTTTAGTTATCAAAAGATTTTGATATGGTCTGTACATTGAAAAATGTATTTTATGAACTCAAAAAAGCTCCTAGAGCTTGGTATGCAAGATTGGATAGGTACTTATTACAAGGGTTCAAACAGGGTACTACAGATAGCAACATTTACTTCAAGGTTGAGGGGGAATAAATTATTATTATGAATGTGTATGTTGATGACATAATCCTTAGAGGAAATGAAGGTATGTGCAAGAGGTATCCAAATGAGATGCAAAAAAATTTTGAGATTTCAATGTGTGGGGAGATGAATTTCTTCCTTTAGATTACAAATTAGTCAATCAGAAAAAGGTATTTTCATTTCATAGTCAAATTATGTCAAGGAAATGTTGAAGAAGTTTGGAATGGAGGATTATAAATGAGTGTATTTTTCTATGGTTACTATTTGTAAGCTGAGAAAAAAATGATTAATCTCCTAAGACAAATTAGAGCAAGTACAGATCAATGATTGGTAGAATGATAAACCTAACTGCTACTAGATTGGATATCATGCATGTAGTTTTTCTTGTGGAAATATTTCAAGAATATCCCAAAGAATCACAAGTGGTAGTAGTTAAAAGGATATTTAGATACTTGAAGGGAACTTTAGATTTTGGTTTATGGTATCCTAGGGATACTAATTTCTCTTTGAATGCATATCTAGATGCAAATTGGGTAGGTTGTACAGATGATAGAAGTACAAGTGGAGGTACTTTCTTTCTTGGTTGAGTAAGAAGCAAGATTTAGTCTCATTATCTACTAAGAGGTAGAGCATAAATTGCAACAAAATCTTGTTGCACTCAGGTATTATGGATGAAGTAGACATTGAAGGATATCAAAGTATCATATGGTGAACCTATCTCTATCTTGTGTGATAATACAATTTCTATCAATACTTTAAAGAACCTGGTGAAGCATTGAAGAATAAAACATATCCCTATTCAGTATCACTTTCTAGGAGAGAAGTTTGCAGAGAATGAGGTGAAGCTAGAGTATGTTCCTACAAAGGATCAAGTTGCAAACATTTTTACAAAGGATCTTCCAAAAGATACTTTTGAGTATCTTTGGTAGAAGTTAGGAAATATTTTCCCTCATTATTTCAACTAAATGCATAAGTGTGTGCATCTGTCTAGGAAGCATTTCAAGACACATTCTTGGTCTTGGATTGATGTTCAAGGCTACCTCTTAGGGGGAGTATGTAGTGGTGTTTTTGTTGGTGTAGTCGGGTGGAGAATATCCTTTGTCCCTAAGGGGAGTGTGCAAAAAAGAGCAAGCAATAGTCGGAGTTGAAAAGTATGACCAATGTTGCATGTGTAGTAGTGAGAATTGTATGGAGAAGAGTAATGGAGAGAGAGCAGTTGCTTGCTGGTGTTTCCTAAAGAGAAGTGTGCAAGTTTTTTCAAAGGGAAATATGTTGCCCTTTTCCATTGATTTCAAAGGGGGGGAGTGAAGTTTGAAAAATAGAGAGAGAGTGATGTCTGAAAATACTCCTCAAGAAAGGTGGAGAGAATAGAAAAGGGGAAAAAATGGTGTCTAATTAACAAAGGTAAAAAGAGAGAATGAAGTAAGAGATACCCCAATAAGGGGGAGTGTTGCTTGATGCAAATTTTTCTTTTGTTAATGATTTTTCATAGCTAGTGTTGCCATCAATGACAAAGGGGGATATTGTTGCAAGTATGTTGTTGGTGTTGTCATTGATGTCAATAGTATGAATATTGTTGGAGATTGAGTGGTGTTGTCATTAGTTTTGTCAACCTCTAGTGTATGGAGATTTTTGGATTTTTTGGAGAGTGTTGCATGAGAAAGAGTTATGGTGTTGCAGATGCTATGGATGTGTTGAAGAGATGTTTGTGGAGTTGTTGATGCAACTAGTTCACTTGGTTTCCAAGTACTTTTGAGAAAAAATGAATAAAAGAGTGTACATGGTGGCAGAGGTGTGTTCAATGTTGTTTTCTACATTTATTCATGGTTGAATATATGTTTGTGTGGTTTGTATGTGATGATTAGAGGTATTTAGAGGTGTTATATCCAGATTTTTAGGTTCTGGATCATGTGACAGAAGAAGATGTGTTTAATGGTATTTTTGTCTGTGAAGAAGGTTGTTTGGGAGAAATGAGATTTCTCTGCATTTCTCTATGTTGAAGTTTCTTGTCTTGTGGATTTAGGAATGTGCTTATATTTTCCATATCTAATTTCATTTAGAGTTTGAGTGATGAGTCTCTCCACAATATTGGATTCATAAGTTGTGTTTTGTGGTAATGTGTCTGGTTGCACAAAATAAATGTGTTCTTTAGTTTTAGGTGGTTACGACAGTGGTGTTGGATTTTTTGATGATGTGGAATATTTTGGAATGTTGTGGAGTGTTTCTATGTGGTTCGCATGTTTTTTAGACCAAGAGAAGCATGTATATGGTTGCTTGTTAGTGTTAGTTCAAGTTTGGCTGACCTGGCATGCTAGTGCTAATTGTGGAGGTTGTTTGTTATTTGTGGAAGCATGGTGAATCGTGTTGGTGTAGATTTGGGTCCTAGTTAACCCTTGGCTAGTTGAAGTGTTTGGTGTTGCACATTTTAGGTGTATACATTTCATTAAGGCTGACCTAATTAATGTTTAGGTCACAAATGGTATAAATATAAGGCAATTTGTTGGAGATAAGCGTGGAAAGGGTGTAAAATGTGAGATTTGAATGTGATCAAGTATGGTGATCTAAGTACGAGCTTAAATTCCTATGACAATGGATGCATCGAGCAAAAGGTGTCTACATTTTCAATGTGCCTAAAGTTGTTGGAGGTAGTGATCCAAAGGTTACAGATGGTGCAAAGTTGTAGTGGTGGATCTTTCCTATTGCTTTGAGATTGTGAATCTATCTGTAACAGTTTTTCTTCTTTCTTATTTCTTCTAGATAGTGAGTCCTTTGGGCAATGATCCCTTCTTCTCTTTTAGGTAGTGATACCTTCAACAATGAGCCTATTGTATTGGGTATTGATATTCATATATATGTGAGCTAATCATCACCATGGTTTTTTCCTACTTAAGATTTTCCACATAAATCTGGTGTTCTATTGTGTATGGTGGTGTTTGCATTGCTATTTCATATGTTTACTTTCTGCTAATGCATAATGAGGGTACAAATGCTTGATAATGGTTTAAAAATTAATGAGGGATTTAATGTTTTAATGTACAACTGATTCACCCCCCCTCTCATTTTTCTTGTGCATGGAGGATGGTAAAAAACTATCCACCACCTCTCCCAAAAGGATTCCTTAAATTCCTTGGTATTAGAACCAATGAATAGGGAACTTCTTACAATGTAGATGCATGGGTGCATTGGTTCATAGACCAATGAACAACACACAAACAATTTTTAATATTTTCTACTCTTTCACTTCTTGGGATGGCAATTTTGTAGAAGAAAATTATTGTGCTTCTTCCTTCTTATTGGACAACATGTTCATTTTGCCACTAATAGAATATATATGAGAGATGATAGATTCCAATGAGGTTGCAAGGGTTGTCTAATGGAAACTAGTTGCATTTGGATTTTTTAACCTATCAATCGATGCTTGGAGTTCACTTTTGTTGTTTTTAGTTTAACCTATTATTTTTTCTTGTATTTGAGGAGGATTTCGAGGAATACAGAGAGGATTTTGTTGAGTTTTTAGTTGTCCCTATTCTTCACTAGGGTTTTCATCAATTGATGAACTAGGGTTTGAAGGATTTTAAGTCCTAAAAAATTATAAATAATTTAATCAAAATAATTTCAAAACTGATATTCTAATCAATTTATACAATTAAAAACCTAAAAATACTATTAAAAATTAGGATATTAGGATACTAATAATTATAAAATAATATAAAATAATTAAAATGAGAATCATAAAAGTTTAGATTTTACACATTACACAAGATATAGATAGGGAAAACTATTTCAGGTAAAAAACCCATAAAGAGTCATTTTATTAAAACACACAAAATATAATCTATTAAAAATAAACTAAACCTAGGGATACTCCTCTATATACTTCCACATGGCCAATAACACCTCATGTACATAGTGATATAATTCACTATAAATCTCCAAATTTAGTATATCTCAAATAAGATAGATCCTCATTAAATGTAGGAGAAAGAATAACAAATATCGTAAGTGGTATGAGTCACAACTAATCAAATCAACCATTCTTGGATAATTAATAATCTAATAATTTGAATTATTAATTATTAAATGGTATATTATTTAAAACATAAGGTTTTATAACTTTATATTAGAATGATATATAAAATTTATAAGGGGGTGACCCCTGTTAAAATTATGTTCTAACAAAAACATACCTCCTTAATCTTGTGAATGTCATGATGGCATTGTGTTGGTAGCTTGATTGACTTAGAAATATGTTTGCACTTTTCCACATTGGCTACTACAAAGATAAGATCCAAACTCAAATTAGCTTGGTCTCTATTAATTTTTAGTTTCATAACATACATAATATGAGCATGTTATAATATGGTCACATTATGGTTGGTAGTGATCGATCTAGACATGGTCACTACCAAGCCATTATGCAAGAATTTTATAATGTGAGCATGTTATAAAGAACTCACAATATATCTAGGATGGACTAAAATTGATTATGGCCACTTTTCAATCCCCTATCCTTGTGCACACAACCTTAGATATAATAGTAAATATATATTATACTTATTATTTAGTTATATTTACTTTATATATAATATATATAATAAATTTGTCAGGAATTAGTGTTCACATGGGTTTGTTAGGAATATTAAATCATTTTTTAGGTTTATTAGTATGTTTATGGTTTTACAAGGTATTAGTTATGTGAGTATCATGAGCTGCTAAAACAACTCGTATATTTAGGAGTTGTTATAGAGGTTTCCTACAATATAGGATATGAAAATCCTACATATATGTAATAGCTTATTGAAGGAAGAGATGCAAAATATGTGCCACTATGTTGAAGGAGACTTGAAATCAAGACAAGGAGCTCACACTATGTCAGGAAGTTGCATAGTGAAATATGATATATATCCATTTATTGACTCTAGAGAACTATCGCCCTTTCCTAAGGCTTCACTGCCATCTTTGAAACTAGATACTGGGATGCATATGTTGTAGACAAGCAATATATAGAATTATGTATCCATGACCTCTAGTCTTCTCTTCAATATGTCTAAGACAGCTAACAACACTACAAATAACAAAATTTCTATATTAAGAGCAACCAATTACTCAACTTCAGAGAAGGTATATAGTCTAGTTTAGTGCTTGAGAGATTTATCCATGATAGATTTTAGTTCATGTTTGTTTCAAGCAAAGCAATACTAGAGCAGTGATGTTCTTCAAAAGAATTAGCTCAAGTTATATCAGAAGGCTATCAGGTGGGATATAGTATACACCAAACTTTTTTCCTAATGTCACTCTCTACCCTCGAGGCTTTATCACATCTCCCACAACTTCTTCAACATCAACACCAAGTCCTCCACCAGTATACCATAGTCTTGGTAAGGAATTTCCTAGGAATAATCAAGTTAGAATTCCTTTACTATTTGACACGATGGAGTAGGGAGCCCATTAGGCTTTGGCAATCATATGTTTTTTAAGTGGTGTTATTCAAGGACATACTCTTTATTGTAGTTATCTATTTTACAGGTTTTGTCCCTTTCATCATGTGTCCATAATTTTCTTATCCTTTTCTATTGGGTTTCATAGGATATTATTATAATTTATTATCTATTTAGTTTATGCAATCTAGTGTCTCAAAATGTAGTGTTAGTTTTTATAGAAATATTTTATGTGTTAGTTTAAAAGTCAAATAAAATATTGTATTTATGTATTTAGAGTGCATGATAGGTGGTATCTGACATTCCCATGGTTTGTAAAAGAGTTCAAATTATGGGGGGGCATTCTCAAATGGAGTCATAAAGCCAAATTTTCTAAATAAGTAGCAAACCAATTGGAGGTAGGAGGCAACATAGGTTGGAGGATAATAGCACCTCTCTTTAGCCACTAATGATGAGGTTGCTTTCGGTATTAGTAGTGTTTCCTTTCATTTATATTTTGTGTGAGTTATTTCTTTATGTACTTCCTCTTGGTGAAAATTATTGTAATGAACCAAAGCACTAGTGTAATACAATTTATGGATCTTGAAAAGGTTAGTGGTAATCCATAAAACCATATCAAGTGAATGGATAAGTGTGTTCCTGTTTGTGTCCAGGTTTTTGGTAAACCTATGTGAAAACCATTGAAGGTTGATGAGAGGTTCCTTTCATTTGAATCAATATCATGAGTCAGAAGAGTTGGGCTTACTACAATTGAATGTATTAAAGTTTGAATGGAGGAGAATATGGACATCATTGATATTGTAAATAGTTGTATAGGAGAGTAGCTGGCTACATATATCCTATGGCTGTCAAAATTCTTAGAAGTGTGGCCAACCAGTGAAGAGTTCATTGGAAGTGAAAGCAGGATAATTTCTCGTATGTAGGTGATCATGTATAGCAAGATCCAGATAGCAATATGTAGACCTAAAGTATGTATAGGCATATGATTCTATTTCCAAATTGTGTGATGTTCTTTCTACCCATGTACACACTAAGGGGGGTTGTTAGGAATTAGTGTTCACATGGGTTTGTCAGGAATATTAAATCATTTTTTAGGTTTTTTAGTATGTTTATGGTTTTACAAGGTATTGGTTATGTGAGTATCACGAGCTATTAAAAAAACTCATATATTTAGGAGTTGTTCTTGAGGTTTCCTACAATATAGGATATGAAAATCCTATATATATTTTATAGCTTATTGAATGAAGAGATGAAAAAGACACAAAATATTATTTGTGTGCAAAGTATGCTCCTTATTTCTCTCAAAATTTATATTTATTAATTATATATTATGTTTAATACAATATAAATTATTAAATATTTAACATATACTATTTTAATATTATAGTATAAAATTATAATTTTTTATTAAACATATCAATACATTAAATATTTATATGCAGAAAATATTATGTGCATATATTTATTTCATTATACACTTATTTTATATATAAAATATATGTTCTAATTATATTTATTCTTCTATATAATATCAAATATATGTATAATATAAAATTTAATTAATTTGTATAAAGATAGGGAGAGGTGTGAGATGGAGGGAGATGAAGTGAGAGAGGGAATAAAAAGGGAGAGGAAGAGAGACAATGATAATGAGAGACATATAAAGTGAAACAAAGGGAGGGAGGGAGATGAGAAGAAAAATATAGAAGGGGAGATAGGGGAGATAGAGAGAGAGGGGTACATTTACAAAAAGGGCATAGAGATAATGAGAGAAAGAGAGGGAGAAAAATAGGGAGGGAGAAAGAGATAGATAGAGAGAGAGAGGAATAGAGAAGTGGATAGAAAAGGAGGGAGGAGAGAGAGGCGGCAATGAGAAATTATAAAGTGTTGGAGTGATAGAGGAATAGAGAAGAATAGGGAGGCAGATCAATATAAATATAGGAAGAGAAAGAAAAAATAAAAATAAAGAGATATAGAGAGAGATAGAGAAGATAGAAAGAGACATAGAGAGAAAGAGAGAAGAAAAAGAGAGAGAGGGAGAAGATGAAGAGAAATAAAGAGATAAAGAGGTAAATAAATAAATATATAAAGAGAGGTAAAGATAGAGAGATAACAAAGGGTATATATAGACATAGATAAGGGAGATGTGAATAGAGCAATAAAAATCATTTCTCAAAGTAAAAAAATACCTTAGAAAATAAAAGATACTTTGTTACCTTTGGATAAAAAAACTATGAATGTTTTCAAATTCCTCATGGAGGAATGGGAAAACATTGCTAAGTAGTGGTATGGGGCTTGTTTTCTCCCGCTAGGAGTTTTTATCTTTGTTATTTTTGTGTTGTGTATACAGTTCTATTAGTTTGTTGTTATTGCTATTTCTTTTCTTTTTATGCTTTGAACTAGTGATCTGCGACCTTGGTGGCCTTTTGTGTAAAGGGTACTGCACCCTATAAATGCAACTTATTTTATCAAAAATAACTATGGTCAATAATAAGTAGAAATCTAGTATAATTCCAAGCCAAGGATAGAGAAAAGAAAAATATTAAATAGGAACTATTTGAAAAATTAAAAAATGGAATAGATAAGAAGGAAATACAACACCACACAAACCAAACTATAAATGGAAGTTAATAACATTAGAGGAACATATAACAATGTTGACACATTATATTGGTTTTATCTAGGCTATCCTACATGTTTAAACACACTAAAAATTCAATTAAAAATATAGAAATAAAATCATGCAAGCCTCTACATATTATGAAGTAATTAAAGATTTGAATGGAAACTTTAGATTATAAATATAGAAAATACAGATTTAATACTAGTAGGTGCATGATCAAAGTGAAATTTTGAAGGCCAAAATAAAATCAAGGGAAGAGGTCAATTTTGTATTCCTTGAGGACAAGACATGGGTTTACCTATGGGATGATATTGTTGATATAAATTCACACACTCCCATTAGGTTAAGAATTTGTAAGGGTAGCCTAATAGAGGCTAATGGTGAAAGCCTACAAGGTTTCCAAACCGACACACCCAAAATAGGTTTAAGGATGTTGTGAAGAAATTGTAGCACAGATAACCAACCTATGTAAAATTTAAAGAGATATAACAAGAAAGAAGGATGCATCCCTATGCATAATAATGTATATATGTTCACTACATGTATGAGATAGATAAATAAAAGAGATAGAAATAAAGAGAGGATAAAATATATTTGAAGGACATGAGGGAATATATATAATATATATATGAGAAATAGATAGATATAAAAAATATATGAGGGAATGAAGAGATATTAAGATACTAATGATTTTATATCACAAATATATATAGTGAATATATGATGGATTTTTGCAAGTATCATGGTGTTGTCATTGATTTCAACTATGGAATAAAGATGTTGAGGATATTGAGAAAATTGTGAAAAGAGGAAAACATGTTGTGCATGTGTAGTTGAGACCTTGAGGAAGTGTTGTGAGTACATGGAGCTATTCTTTTGTTGCGGAGTCTGAAGATGAGTTGGAATGAAGTAATGAGCTGAGATGATGTCTCTAGTACTTGGTTTCCAAGTATTTTGAGAAAATTTAATAAATAGAGTAAATTGTGTTGTGAAAATGTTCATAATGTGCTTGTATATTGTGATCCATGTTCTTTTTATGTTGATTCTATGCCTGTGTGGATCTTATAGGTTATTCAAGGGTGTTAGAGGTTTCTATATTTAGAATTTGGGTTTCTGGATCATTGTACAGTGTAAGATATTTTCACCAATATGTGAACTAGTTGTTCAATAATGTTGTTTGTGGTCTGGGAGAAATGTATTTGTTTTGTGTTTCTCTACTATTTGGCTTCAAGTTGTGCAAATTTGGGAAGTTTCTTATAATGCTTTTATCTTTTCGTATTCAATTTTTTACTTGATTTGGTGTAGTACAGTGTGAGTTTCATTTATTAGTATGCAAATAAGGGTTACCAGTTGTTATGAGTTAAAATATTTGTTGATGCGAGCTTGGATGAAGTGTTTGATGAATCATATTAAGTAGTTTGTGGATTATTATGGATTGATTTCAACTGAATTATGTTGTATGAAACCTTTGGCTTGATTTAAGGAAGCATGTACTTAATGTCTATGGTGTTTTACATGGATTTTGGCCGACCTTGTGTTTAACACTACATGCGAGGCTTTTGGAAGTGTGTTGCACTGTGTTGAGATCTATTTAGGTCCTAATTAAGGATTTATGTAGGTCACCTTTCATTCCTATCCACTACAGGAATTTTTAGGTGCCAACCTATTTGAATTTGAATGTATAACAGCTAGTGGCCTACATTGGATAAAGTTTTCTAATTTTTGAGGTAAAGCTTGATATAAATATGTATGGTGTTAATGCAAGAGGGTGAGTGAAAGAGTAAGAGGCAAGATAGATTCAAGATTGATGCAGTGTGTGTGATGCAAAATTGAGCAAAGCAATGTGAACTTCATGTTAGGGCTCCTGAAGGTAGTGAGTTGAAGGCATCTAAAATCTTTCATGTGAGACTGTGAAAGTTTGCAAGAAATTATAGTGGACTCCTTATTGCATTGAGAAGTTTTTTCTCTATGTAACATTCTTCTTCTATCTTCTAGTATTCTTTATGTGGAAGTGAGCCCCTTTATTCTAGCTTTTCTATTACTTATATTATGAGCTAATCCTCACCATGGTTTTTCTCTCATTGGGTTTTCCACATATTCCTGGTATTCTCTTGTGCATGGTGTTGTAATTTAATTTTTTTTTATCTACATTTCATGTTTAATCAAACTAACGGAATAATGGTTTAGTGAATACTTGTGGATCTAATTACTGTAGAGGGTTTTGAAGGTTTAATTTGCTACAACTAATTCACCCCCCCTCTCAGTTGCCTTGTGCATTTCAACTGGACTATACTATATGTCATATGAGTCAGATGAATGTATAAATGGGAATATTTTAATTAATTTATTCTATAGACCACTATAATAATATGTAACTCATCACACAAGTTATAATCATTTTCTTACCCTCCACATCAAGGTATAGATGTAAATTTCAAGACCATATTCCTACATCTTTGGTCTATGTTATGTATTTCTTGAATAATTATTATTTTTATGATGAATATTCTCTACCATTTATTTCACTACCACCCACTATTTTTTTTATCTTTGAGATATGTATAGATGAATTTGACCTAGAAAAAATTCCCTTAAAACCTCTTCAACATATATACTTTCTTGATAAGCCACCATATGACATTTACACACATTGACCACCTAATGCATTCATTATTTTATATAAATACACCTCATCCCTTCATTCTACCATCATTATACCTATCCCCATTCATCCCCACTTCATATGACCCATCACCTTATCCTTCTACCACCTATGACTTCTTGAAGTTATTTCAATGATACTTTCTACTTTATTCATCTACTATGTATTTGTAGTGTAGTAAAATGCATACCCTTGCATTTTCACACTTTTTTAGACTACCTTCCTTTATTTATCCCTATTTATGTCTTAATTGGTCCTATTTTTCATCCACAAGCCCTATGAATTATATCTTTTCTGGCTAATCCTAAAAAACATCGAAAGATAAATGATCATTCAATGATTTTTTCTGTGTGTCCCTGATTTTTGGACTAGGACTTAAATTCCACCTAGGGCATCTTTGTCCTCCATGGGTCTTGGGGCCCTAATTTTGAATGTACATGAAAAGGTCCCTTTTTGGAGTCTATGCCCTGAGATTTGAGCTTTGGGACTAAGATTCCACCTAGGGCATCTTAGTCCTCCTTGGCTTATTTTTGGGATTTAATTTTAAATTTTGGCAAGATTTAGCCACCTTTATTTAATAAATTCATATGGCGGCTTGGTGTGGTGTAATTTCAGGATATTAAGCATGAATAAGTGTAAATACAAGGTTCCTTCACTCATTTTTCATAACAAGCATTCAAGTATTCATTCCTAAGGCAAGCTTATGAAATCAAGAGAAATTCATCAAGCATTTGGAGCCATCATTAAGATTCAAACATCATGTCAAGGGTTTAGTGTATCCATTCATGTTGTTGAGACAAGATTGTGGATGTAGCATTGAAGATCTATTTGCAACCATTGTTCACATCATATCCTAGGATCCAAGATCAACATTCTTCATACCCACTACATGGTAAATTGCATATTTTCTTCACAAGACATCATCCAAGGTGATATCATTTACATATTTCATATTTCATGCTTCATTTCATCATTTGGTTTAATTACCAACAAGGGGTTTGACCAAGGAAAACCCCCATTCACTAACCACATGCATCAACAAGTTTTTCCCCTCTTGCATGTTTTTGTTTGTAGATTTAGGTTGAAGACTTTAAGATCATTTGAAGTGCAAAGTTTCAAAGTTGCAAAGTTGCATTGCAAAGTTGTCATCTTCATGTAAACTCACCTATAGGCTAGATCTGAAAGATTTGGGACCTCAGATATGAGAAGGGGCAAGCGCAGGCCTTGGAGGTCAAGACCACACTCAGAAAATTTAGAAATTTAGATTGAGACTAAGACAACAATAAGGGAATATTAGTCCTCCATAAAACTTGTTGACAACATATTTGCATTTTTAGAATCCTTTTCACATTTCCAGACTTCCTAGGTACACATACCCTAACTTGGTGTTGCACAATTTCATCATTTGCACTCTTCATTTGGCTTGCATTACTAGGTTTTATGAGTTGAACGTTAAGTTGTCTTTTCCAAGCATCTGCTTGGTGGTGAACCCCTAAAATCTTAAAGAACTGCCTCCTAGGTCCTCCTTGTTGAGAATTGACTCACCTTGTGAGGTTGATAGTCAATCCAATTAGGGTTCCTAGGACATTATTGAACGATAATAGGAGAATAGTGGTGTTCTATGACCTAGGTTATAAAGCACCCATTTTCCTATTGTTCATTTTGGTGAACCCAACTTCTTGAGCATTCATTTTCTGATTTGGAGTCCATAAAGGCCCTAGATCTAGGTTGCATTCATTCTTGCATTGCATCTTGCATTAGTGAAAGTGCATCTAGGGTTTCTCATATTTAGTGAAAGTGCATCTAGAGTTTCTTATATTTGCATTAGTAAAAGTGCATGTAGGTTGCATTTTTTCTTTCTTTCATCATTTGATCTCATTTAAAAAATGAAAAGTGCATTTTTCATCATCCTAATTGCATTTAGGAACTTTATTATTACATTCAAAATTGAAAAAAATTGCATTCACTTTTGCATCCAATTGCTTGTCACTAGTTACTTTTTCTTGCATTCATTTGCACAATTTTTTGTTTCCAAACATCAGGTCCCTGGGTTGGTTCTTCTAAAATGACTTCATCACATTGAGAGTCTTGATAGTCCCTATCCTCCTCCCCCTTTGGAAGATATTAGAAAACAATAAGATGAGATCATAGAAACATTTATAAACATCACCTTACCTAGTCTACATTCATCCCTTGCTTGTGAGAGTTTTTTATCGAAAGAGGATAGCTATGACAACCAAACTTTTCCTTCTCCTAATATCCCCCCTCTAGACAAAGAGGATAGGTTGGTATTAGAAGATGCACCTATCGATAGTCATGAGAACCTTGCCCCTCCCTTCCCTAATTCTCCTACCATTTGGGAAGATCTATTTGGTAAGCATGAAAATCATAGTTGTCCTTCTCTTGATGCCTCCCTTACTTGTGATGAAGCTACTTTACAAAATCTAACCATGGATGAACATATTACAAACTCTCCTACTAGGGTAGATGGTATAGCACAAGAGAATGAGACCTTAGAGAAAAAGGACAATCAAATAGAGCCTTCTCCTAATATCCCCACTATTTATGAACAAGAAAATTCAACCATTGATAACTCCCTTACATGCGATGAAGTCATTTTAGAAGAACCAACCCTTGAATGTCAAGAACATTTGGTTTGTAGTTCTCCTAGAAACTCTCCTACAAGGGAAGACATAATAGTGGAAGACAATGAGAACATTTACAATAGTAATTTCTTAGATGAAGATGTTGAAGTAACATTAGACTCCTCTTCACTAAGAGATCATGAAAATAATGATAAGACTTCTAAGGTTATGCACATTAGATACCCCTTAGAGTACTCTCCTGAGCCTAAAATTATCCTTTATCCACCCTCTCAAAAACCACAAGTTCAAAACAAACCCATCCTTATCCTTGAACCACCTAAGAACAATGTTTCACAATAACTAAGTTACAATACTATTGCTCATACATACAACACTAGGAAAAATCCGCAACCAAGACAAACACTTTCAACATCCTTACCATTACCTAATCCTATCTTTCCTAGTGCCCCTTGTTTGTCTTCAAATAGTGGAAAGGAGAATGATCTTGTTGAACAACTTAAGAATACTCCTACAAAGATATCCCTATGGGACCTGATTCAGAATTCACCTAAATATCACATTATGCTTCAAAATTCCTTACAACAAGTTCCTATCTCTTCTAATGTGCAACTGAATGACATAACATCCATGATTCAAGGAATAAATGCTAACATTATTTTCCACCAAAGTGAAATCCCCCCTTTGTAAGTGCAAAAACAATGTGATGCTTTCATGATAATAGATCAATACAATAACATGGGGATAAAGAAAACCCTTGTTGACAATGGCTCAACCTTAAATGTGTGTAGTGTGAACCTTTTGGATAAGCTTGGTGTTGATAAATAAAAAATTCTACCCACCTCTTTATCTATTAATGGCTTTGATAATGTATGAAAATAATCACTTGGTGTAATCACTTTACCTATTAAAGTTGCAAAGACCACATTACAAACATTGATTCATGTTATGCCTCACAATATTTCATATAATCTCCTTTTATGGAGAGCATGGGTTCATGAGATGCATATTGTGCCCTCTACCATTCATCGTATCATGAAATATGTCTATAAAACCAAATTTTATACAATCAAAGTTGATCTTGAACTATGAAGTTGTTTGAACATTGAGAAAGGTAAAGAGAATCCTTTGTAAAAATTGACACCAACTACACAAGTGGAACCTACACAACCAAAAGACAAAGAAAAACACATTTAACAAGTCATGAAGCTATTAGAAGATGATTAGGGTTCCTTGGATTTCACGCCTAGCTTTTATGGGAAACTAAAGATCATAATAAAGAAGCATCAAACAGAAAAAGTAATAATGTCAACACAAAAATTGGAAGACCCTTCAAAAGCATCCACCTCAACCACTAAAGACAAAGAAGCAAATTATACAACACAATTTGACAACACTGATTATCAACAACCTCTGAATCATATAGAAATGAAAAAGATTTATGGAAAAGGTTATGAGGTTATGAAACAACTTGGATATAGTGGAAAAGGATGTGGTGCTAGAGAAAAAGGTATCTATGTCCCTATAGAACCTCACACGCAAGAAAAGACTAGTGGTCTTGGTTATTGTCCCTCAAAGGACACAAACAAGCCTTAACTTAATATCAACACTATCACAAAACATCCTTCTAAGTTGACTTTAACAGTGGTGCATCCTGAACTGATAGACAATAGTGGTTTTGATTGTTATCCCTTACAAGAAACAAAACAAACAAAGAAATCCTCACTTAATGTAAATGTCATCACACAAAACACTAACAATTTGAATTCGGTAGATTTTACACTGTCCTATAAAGGATAGAATAAAATCTCATAATCTAAAGAGCCTTGTGTAAGTATGACATCTTTTACTAAGCAAGAGATATCTTTGTCACAAAATAAAGCAACATCCTCCACTTTTGACCAAGAGAGTATCTTGACAAGACTCCTCCAAGATCGTCTAATTTCTCTCCCTCCAAGAACACAAAAGAAATTCTACTACATGAGTTCATTTTGCACATATCATAAAATTCATGGTCATGCTACTAATGAATGTAAGGCTTTAAGTAACAAAATTCAACATCTCAAGGAATGTGGTGCTCTTCCTTGTGTTGAAGCACCTAATTCCTCTAACTGATACTCATTTTCATCCTATTCATCTCACCCTTGTCCTACACTAAGTGGAGGCAAGGGGTTAGATAGCCTTGTCCTCATATGCCACTTTTCGTTGTCTCTTTTGGCTAGTTGACCACCTTTCATGTACATATAAGAGCAAGCTTGGGATGTGGACAACATGCCTTAATTTGGCTCGCATGTGATGTACTGAGGAACCCTTCCATCCTATTGCATGACAAAGCTTATTGAAAACATATGACTTGGCATAGGGCTTTCCGAATAAGCTCTCATATCTTCTTCTACTTTAAAGAAATTTCTCACAACAATGGTGTCAGCTACTACTTTAAAGTGGGGGCATACATCGAAACTCATATTTCATTGTGTGATTTTATTTCTTCTTACGATGCATCATTTTCTTGGTGGTGTCATTGGGTTTGATTTCCTCTGAGATTGTGATATTTCTTTGACTTGTCCCCTCTTGGAAACATTAAGCACAATGTTTCCTAAGATGAGACCTTGCATGAACTAAGAAAAATCCCTTTGAACCTCTCTCTTTCTTGTTGTGTTTCATTTTTGTACCTTATTAAAGTCATGGATGTATCACTTTGATATGGTCCCCTAGGGCTCACCTAGTGAACAACTAGCTTTACTAGCCCTTGTGAGTGTGCATTTTATTTTTGTCCCTATCATAGTCATGGGGGCATGACTTTGATATGGACCTCTGGGGGCTCACCTAGTGAACACCTAGCTTCACTAGCCCTTGTGAGCATGTATTTTGTTTGCATAGTGGACAATTCATTCCACTTGTAAACCTCTTGGACAAACAACCTAGACCCGATCCATCGTATTGGATGGCCAGTTGAAGCTTGATCCATTGCTTCTTTCCTTTTTTCCTTTTTCTTTCTTTGATGGTGCGTGTTTGTGATCTGGTTATGGCTTCATATATCATTAGCATGCATGTTCCTTTGTGCCTATGTTAGTTTTCCATAGGATCTTAACCTTGGGGGCTTGATTATCCCTCTTGATTATTGTCATCCTATCTAACTAGCATTTGTACATTGGAACCCCTCTTGATTTTGGGGTTGGCTACTAGAGTGTGAGTTTGAAGCAAGTTCATCCTCTCACTGAAGTGGGGGCTAAATGTAGTGTAGTAAAATGCATACCCTTGTATTTTCCCTATTTATTTATCCCTATTTATGTTTTAATTGGTCCTATTTTGCATCCACAAGCCCTATGAATTATATCTTTTCTATCTAATCCCAACAAACATCAAAAGATAAATGATCATTTAATGATTTTGTTTGTGTATCCCTGATTTGTGGACTAGGCCTTAAATTCCACCTAGGGCGTCTTTTTTCTCCATGTGTCTTGGGACCCTGATTTTGAATGTAACTGAAAAGGTCCCTTTTTGGAGTCTATGCCCCGATATTTGAGCCTTGGGACTAGTAAGACACCACCTAAGGAATCTTAGTCCTCAGATTATTTTTAGGATTTAATTTCAAATTTTGGTGAGATTTAGCCTCCTTTATTTAATGAATTCATATGTCATCTTGGTGTGGTGTAATTTCAAGATATTAAGCATGAATAAGTATAAATACAAGGTTCCTCCACTCATTTTTCATGACAAGCATTCAAGTATTCATTCCTAAGGCAAGCTTATGATATCAAGAGCAATTCATCAAGCATTTGGAGCCATCATCAAGATTCAAGCATCATGTCAAGGTTTTAGTGCATTAATTCATGTTGTTAGCCAATATTGTTGATGTAGCATTGAAGATCTATTTGCAACCATTGTTCACATCATATATGAGGATCCAAGATCCACATTCTTCATGGCCACTACATGGTAGATTGCAGATTTTCTTCACAAGACATCATCCAAGGTGATATCATTTACATATTTCTTATTTCATGCTTCATTTCATTCACTTCATCATTTGGTTTAATTACCAACAAGGGGTTTGACCAAGGAAAACCCCCATTCACTAAGAATCAACAAGTTTTTCCCCTCTTACATGTTTGTGTTTGTAGAATTAGGTTGAAGACTTGAAGATCATTTGAAGTGAAAATTTTCAAAGTTGCAAAGTTGCATTGCAAAGTTGTCATCTTCATGGAAACTCATCTACAGGTCATACCTAAAAGATTCAGGACCTCAGATCTGAGAAGGGGCAAGTGTAGACCTTGGAGCTCAGGACCACACTTAGAAAATTCAAAAATTTAGATTGGGACTAATACAACAGTAAGGGTGTCTTAGTCCTCCATAGCACTTTTTGACAACGTCTTTGCATTTATGGAATCCTTGTCACATTTCCAGACTTCCCATGTACACATATCCTTACTTTTTTTGCATAATTTCATCATTTACACTCTTCATCTGGCTTGCATTACTAAGTTTTATGAATTGAATGTTAAGTTCTCTTTTCCAATCATTTGCTTGGTGGTGAACCCCTAAAAGCTTAAAGAACCCCCTCCTAGGTCCTTGTTGATAATTGACTCACCTTGTGAGGTTGATAGTCAATCCAATTAGGGTTTATAGGACATTATTGAATGATAATAGGAGAATAGTGGTGTTTTATGATCTAGGTTATAAAGCACCCATTTTCCTATTGTCTAGTATTCACCTTCATATGAGTCATCATATCTTCATATTGATATAATATACTCATATACCTC
Organism: Sequoia sempervirens; assembly: GCA_007258455.2. Classification (NCBI taxonomy): domain Eukaryota; kingdom Viridiplantae; phylum Streptophyta; class Pinopsida; order Cupressales; family Cupressaceae; genus Sequoia; species Sequoia sempervirens. The sequence goes on from VDFB02193867.1 coordinate 250,219,549, forward strand.
ATCCTTTAAACCAAGTGAACCCTTACCTCCATCCCCTTATCCATCACTTATCACCTCCCCTTGACCAAAATTTTTTCTAAGCATTTAAAGAATATGGCACATGTGATATGAATGAATTTTATTTTGATGAGCCTATAATGATGTCATATTTTACATATCCTTTATATGATAGCACAATTATCCAATTTCATGAAATTATAAAAATATTCAATATCTTCCATCCACTTTTTCATATTTCTAAAATTACACACATTGTACCCACTCCACCTCCTATTGCCAAGCCCTAAACCCCTTCTTATTCCAATCTATGTTTCATAACCACCTTATAATAAAATATCATTATTTTTTCATTCACCATATGTTGCATTATATTCCTTTATCCAATCCATTTCATCACTTGAGCATAATCTCACTTATTCTTGATCATCTCTTCCCAACCATACCCATCACCTATTCATAGCCCATCCTACTCTATTGTATATATCCTTTCATTTTACAATCCCCTCACTGCCAAGGAAACTTTCTCCATCTATATTTATTCCTTCTAATCCTTCTCTAGAATATATCTTGTTTTTCACCATTTCTAAGACTATCTAGTCCATAGATAAATCACAACCTTGGAAAACTCAACTCTATCCACTATATTTCCCCCATCCCTTTATAAATCCCACTCACTTGAAAGAAAATCTAACATATAATGTTACATAGATAGTTGTTACACTAAAATATTGACCTGTTAATGCTCGATACAACTGCCAAAGTTAATGAATCCATGGGAGGTAGTTAAGGAATGCCATGAATGCAAGCATTGTGCTGCACAACACAAGGAGACCAAGGGTGCACACCTTGCAATAATCCCCCCAATGCAAGCGAGGGGTTCGAACCAGTGACCCAAGATTTGATACCAATTGTTGCACATACGGTTGTTTTTGCACCAAAAGATTGACCTGTTAATGCCCAATACAATCACTAGAATTAATGAATCCACAAGAGGTAGTTAAGCCATGTTATGAACCTGGGAACTACACTGCACAACACAAGGAGACCAAGGGTGCACACCTTGCAACACATAAATATCATGATGACATAGATCCCCATAACACAAAGAATTTTTAAGACTACTATAGTGCTATTTGATATTTTCCCCAATAAATAAAAAGTTATGAAATAACCCTTTATAATTAAAATGGAGATAGAAAAATAAAGGATATTATGATCTTTTGGTTAAAAGATATATTAATAAAGAATATGTATAAACGCTCTTTAAAAAGGGGAAAAATATTATTTATTTAAATAATTATTAAGGACAACCTTTGTGAAAGGGTGTGATGATTTGGAAACCACCCCTTAAGGCTTATATAAAGAATTTTTGTAGAATTAGAAAAGGGGAAAACAATCAAGAAGAGAAAATAAAAGAAAAGAAATGAATAAGAAGGAGAAACACAAAAATTCAAAATGCACAAAAGAGTGAAGGTTAAGGTCAATGGTTGGTATTGCAACATTTGGAGAAGGGGCACACAATGTGTGTCCAACTCATGATATAATGTACACCTAGGAGTGTCTTGGCCAGGGATGTGTTATTTATGTCGTTGAGGCCCATGAGGAAAGCTATGTTATTTATGCCATGTGGCTTGTGAGGCAGGTTGTTATTTATATCATGAGGCTCGTGTGGTAGGTTGAATTTTGTGTAAGAATTAATTCCTTCAAGGGTGCTTCCTTGCCATGAAAAGCCTATACCTGTAACCCTTCCTTTGAGTGTCGAATAGGAACCTCTTTGTGATTTATAGATAAGTATTGAAAACTATTGATTTAACAATATTGGAAATATCGTCTATATAATTTTGGTGTTAATATGATTAATCTATGTGGAGGTGTTATTCCATTTATTATGTTAATTATTTGATTTTCATATGTTTTTAGTTTACATTAATTATTCACATTTATTTTGATAACATTACACATTATAAATTATATTAAATTTAATACTTATTATATTAAATCTACTACTAATAGTTAATAGGTATAAGAGGGAAAATGATATCACATTTGGTATCAGAGCCTAAACATGGGTTAAAGCAGGTATAATACAAAAGTTTGATTAATTAAACAACAAGCAATCAAATTTTAAAGGATACATACATCCACACATAAGACACTTATATAATATTTTTACTTTTATCCATCCTCCTTATATATATATATATATATATAGATACCATTATACATTAACATACACTCTATATATTTATCTTATAGATCAATTTATTCTTTTACTTTTTTCCTAATATATTTATCAACTATGATGAGATCATATATCCTATTTTTGATCTTTTGAAATTGGTTCTTAGTTCTTTGTGTCCAAACAATTATCAATAACACCACTAGAATAAATACAAAAGATTAATTTAACCAATTTTCTATTGAATTAATATATATATATATTAAAATGTTCATAAATCAAGATCAAATATGATAAAAGTGTCATTCATACTTGTAACCAAAATTTCATAATTATATGAAAAAAATAGAATTGTTTCAATAATATTACAAATTTATATATATAATCTTTTGAGAATAAGAAGAAAATTCACATACATCCCTAATTGCTTTGTATAGCTAAAATGCTTAGAATGCTTCTATTGACTAATAGATTGAGGTATATGTCCATTGTCATCCACAGTTGTCAGTGGTAGGGATTATCTAAGGTCACACTCCTTCCTGTCTATTTATTCATCATTATCTTCTGTCTGTATGTTTGTAAAGCTTCCTTAAAGTTATATAATGATTTAAATTTAAATTATAAGTGCCACAAATAGGTGATAAGGTTTCATATGGTTTTTAACTTGGATCTTTCTTTTTGAAAGAGTTTGTTTATGAAATGGGATTTCATATTAACGACTTCAGGAAAATTCACCATCAACAAATTCACTTCCAACAATTCATCGCCATGACAAATTCATCTCATGGAGAATTCACCATCATGAATTGCTACTGAATTGCTGAAAATGAATTTTCCATGAAATGAATTTATCATGATGATGAGTTGTTGGATGTGAATTTGTTGACGGTGAATTTTCCTAAAGCCCAAATGATTGTACACTGAATATGTTCAAAAAAAACTAACAAAACCAAGCCTAGTCCACTAGTGTTGAAATCCCTCAGATGTTTGGAATAATACACCAACTGATTTCAACTTCCCATCACCCATTGTCAGAACCTTACAAGAAAGGTATACATGTATGGCATCATGCTTTATTCCCTTTCCCATTGAAACCAAGGTAGAGACAATGATCTTGATTGAGATTGTATAGGCCTACAAATAGGAGACCGACTATAACAATGAGGAGCAGGAGACAAACGTGGAGGAGTATGATCACATCTGGGTGGAGGTGACCATCATCAAGAAATTGGTGAGTGCTTACGGCTAACTGGGCTTCCTCTAACCCTCTTAGGAGACATTTTGATTGGTGATCGAGAATGCCTGCATGGTGGAGAGGATGGACGATGCTAAAGAGGATAATCTCTTCACCGAGGAGAAGAATGAAACCCTTGTGATTTACATAGGCCTTCTCTTGGCCACTACTAAGAATTTTTTTTTGGGAGAGGATCTAGTATCTAAGAATATTCCAATGGTTGTTATAGTATTTGTTGATTTAATGCCCAATAGGGGAGAGGGGATGATAGTGGAGTGGAGTCAATAGTGGAGATAGAAGTAGTCCTTAATGGGCCCCATAGTGGTGCATCTTAATATCCAATTGCAAAACACTTTTTATCTATAAAGTACAAAAATTGACAAATCATGTGATGCCACATCAGCGCACCAGTAAAACATGAATTAGTGCACCATTGTGGATCTCATTTTTTTTTTGGACCTTTTTGGATACCTCAACAAAAATCATGCTAATGCGGCATCATATTTGATGATGTGGCCCTAAAATGAAATATAAAAGCATGTGAGTTGGAAAATAAACTAATGTACAAAATTGAGAGTGATTTGAAATTTTCATGTAAGATTTTGAGAAACGCAAAGTTAGGGTGCTCCACTATGGGCCCCTCTCCCTTTTTTTTAACAGTATTGGACCAATAGTTGTGACTTTAAAGTTGTTAGTGTTGATGATTACTACCCATAATTGAATGAAATGTATACCTTAGATCTAAAAAGCAACAAATCATGTGACACCACATCAATGCACCAATAAAACATGTGCACAAGTATTGGTCTCACTTTTTTGGGGGACCTTTTTGGACACCTCGACAAAATGCATGTTGATGTGACATCATATTTGATGATGTAGCCTTGAAACTTTATTTATGAGTAGGGGACTTGCCAAGTAAGATTCTATAAAAAAATGAGTGATTTGAAATTTCCATGTAAGATTTTGAGATGTGTGAAGTTAAGGTGCTCAACTATTGAGTCCTCTCCCCTATAATGGTATGAGATAATCTATTTTAGGGTTTGGTTATGTCCTCATCACTTCAAAGTTAGGGTTCACAAACCTAATTTTGCATAGGCAAATTAGTCATCATGAATTTGAGGTCTTGTGAGCAATCATCTAAAAATAAAAGTGTATAAGGTCCCTAACTATGTTTACATAAAGAAAAAAAATTAAAAACTGAAAATAAAAGACATACCTCTTAAAAAGAGCCTTTGTGAAATTAGAATTAAATAAAATTTCATATTTATTGTGGTGAGACTACAATAAGTTAAGATGCCATGTCATTTTGGCATTTGAAATATTAAATTTGAAGCAATTTAATAAAGTTTTCAAAATAATATTTAAGTAATTTTCTTGATATGATCCATCTATTGACATATGTAGCAATATATTTTGATACCTACTTAAACAATTATGTTGTGATGCTTGTTATTTTATCTTGTGTATCAATAACTATCCAGATGAATATGTTGCACAACTTTCTCTCATATTAAATTTTAAATATTTTACTAAATACATGTTGTCCAGTGTGTAGATTAGTCAAACTTATGATCCTTTTGGTGAAACTAACCACATGTCATTTCATTGACTTATCATCAACCATAATAGTTGATAAAGGTTTTAATTGTATTGATAAACCATGTGGGCTACACTATATTAGGCCTCTAGAAGAAACAAAGTTTAAACTTATTATCCTGCTTATGAATTTGAGTCGTTTTAGTAGGTTAATTGGTTAGAAGGGTAACTTGATACTACTCTTATTATTAGAAAAATTTAACATTTAGATTTGTTGGTTTAGTCTAACCTAGGTTACATTGTTGACTCAAAACCCATAGTTACCTAGTCCATTTTAACATATTTAGAACATATTGTGTTGTTTAAATAAGTTGGTTGGAATTAAAAAATATATGAAATCAAATAGATTATATTATCATCAAACATGAGGACATGTCAAATTTTTAACCATAGATATCATAGTTAAAACCATTCCTCTGAAAAAAACCAAAAAAAATGCTTTTTGGAAAGGGGGTTCACTTGAACCCCCCTTTTCCTCCTTCTCCCCCTCTAGCACCAAAAAACTCTAGAATTTTTCCCTTCGAAGCTCAAGTTGAGGATGAAAATGGAGGATACTTCATAGACCCAGCTAGATGATGGTAGTCCTCAAAATGAGCTATCCATCGAATATGATTTTAATATGTTTTGGTTTTATTATGTATTTGTTTTTTTAGTTTGATTAAACATAGGTTTTTCACCGAAAATCAAGCTCTTTGTTCTGCACATGTAGAAAAATAGCAGATTATCAAAAAAAAATTGAAAAATATGAGTGCACTAGATATTGAAGTCCTTGATCCAACAAAAAAAATTGATACATACAAGAAAATTTATGTTGTATATGGTCCACCTATGTTTGAATTGTAATTGGTTTGACTTTGAAACTTGATTTAGGAAAAAATATTCAATAAAACACTATGAAACCAATTGGAAGCACTAGATATCATAGTTAAAAATCTAAATTCAATCAAATTAGAATTTTATCCTTCATGGAAAAAAAATATATTGTATATGGTGAGTGTCACTCCTTAAAATGGTGTTTATTGAAAAAAACTAGTTTTTGAAGGAGATGGAAAAAAAAGTGCAATCTGATTCCAAAAATTTTGAAAAGAAAATATTTAAAATCTATAGAAAAAATGTCACAAATCACTAGTTTACATCATCTTCAAATTCCTCACAGTTTAGCTGCTATAGGTGCCCAAAAGTGAAGATTTAGTTAGAAAAAATCAGTTTAGTGTCCAGTTTGGCCAAAAATTGTAAACTGGTATTGTGAGAACACCCGATTATCCAAGTTTTCTTCCTCCAATTCCACAAAGAGGGCAGTATCATCTATAAATTCAATATTGAGGAGTTGACTTTGGTCGAGTAGGATTAGACCCTTGACCCTGTGAGAGTAAGTGAAGTCTCTAAGAAGGTAATTCAAAGCATTAGATGCAATAACAAAGAGGGCAGGGGCCAGAGGGCACCCTTTCCTAGTGGATCTATCAAGGGAGAAAACTTCAATCCATGAGCCATTCACCTCAATTTGGGCAACAATATCCTTCAAAAGTGTATCAAAAATATTTCAAAAGGTTCAACGAAAATCAAAAGCTTCTAGGGTCAATTTGAGAAAGGACCCTTCTACTCTATCGTAAGCTTTTTCAAAGTCAAGTAACAACATGGTTGAGTTTTGGTTATTTTATCAGGCCCACTCCATTGCCTCCTAGCTAGTTATCAGGTTCTCCAAAATGTATCTTCCTTTGATGAAACTAGTTTGTGTGTTGTTTATGAACTTGGGGAGGATATTGGAAATCTTGATTGTCGTTAACTTGGCCAATATTTTATATGAGACATTCAATAGAGTGATTGGTCTCCAGGTTTTTAACATGGTTTTGTCACCTTCCTTGGGAAGAAACTTGATAAGCCACTTTTTTATGCTTTTACCAAGTGATTCCTTGCTTAGAGCCTCCATATAGACCTATTGCAGGGTGATCCCCCAATACTAGTTTACAATTTTTGGCCAAACTGGACATTGAACTAAACTATTTTAACTAAATCTTCACTTTCGAGCACCTATAGCTGCTAAACCATGAGGAATTTGAAGATGATGCAAACTAGTGATTTGTGACATTTTGTCTGTAGATTCTAAATTAAAAAAAATTTAAAAAAATTCAATCAGATTTCATTTCTTTTTCCATCTTCAAAAACTAGTTTTTAGTAGTAAACACCATTTTTAAAGAGTGATGCTCACCATAAACACCATAAATTTTTCTATGAAGGATAAAATTCTATTTTCTTTCAAATTTAGCTTTGTTACTATGATATCTAGCATGTTCATTTGGTTTCATAGTGTTTTATTGAATATTTTTTTCTTAATCAAGTTTTGAAGTCAAACCAATTACAATTTAGACATAGGCAGATTGTAAACAACATAACTTTTTTTGTATGTATCGAAATTCAATTTTTTTTTACTAGATCAAGGACATCAATACCTAGCTAGAACATATTTTTCAAAAAAAAAATCATAATCTACTATTTTTCCACATATGTAGAACAAAGAGCTTGATTTTCGGTGAAAAACCTACATTCACAAGAAATAAAAAATAAATATAATAATCAAATTAAATATATTTAAAATTATAGTTTTTGGGAAGCTTATAATAATGAATACATTCTTACAAATAATAAATTTTAAATGAATTCATTTGATCAGCCAAAAGGTAAATCAAAAGTGGTTTTTTATCAGCATTTTGATACGTGTACAGGAGACTTTGTTATAGGTATGGTTTAAAACTAGCAGGGTTCTATCCAAGGGGGTTTGATCAAACCCTCTTCAATTAGAATACTTTAAATGGAACTTTTCAAGGCTTAAATCATTATATTTTTTAAAAATATGTGATTTTAGTAAAAATCAAGATGTCCCAAAAAGTGTAAACCACTATTGTGGGATCACCCTACAGATCTTCATAGACCTAATCAATGAACTCCTTGTAAAACTCAATAGAAATTCCATCAGGACTAGAAGACTTGTCATTGTTCATGGTTTTGATGGACCTCTTGATTTATTCAATGGATTTGGGCTTTGAAAGGTTAGAAGCATCTTCTTATGAGATCTTTGTGGGAATTACCTTTTTGATTGACTCCCTAACATTGAAGCATTCCTCCCTATTTCCTTCAAATTAGAAAATTTATTTATAGAAGATGAAAAATTGATCTATGATACCTTCTTGGCTGGATACAACAATTCCATTGCGATAGATCTGATCAATTTTATCTTTTTCACCCTTTTCTCTTATATACCTAAAGAAGAATTTTAAGCTCTTGTTACCACAACTCAGCCAATTAAGTTTGGCTCTAACTTTGAGGACTTTAACTTTTTTGGTTTATAGGCTTCTCAGAGAGCTTTTGGCTCCATTGAGTCTTTCATACAAAAATTCATTATGGGGGTCTTCTTGGATTTTAGTTTTAGCCTCAAGTAACTCCTCTTGAATGAGGTTTTACTATCGTCTTAAGTCCATTGCTCTTTTTTTTATGGTTGAAACAAAATCTTCCAACCATCAACATTCTGATTCCATCTTTCAATAGGGTTCAATCCCCTAAGCATCTGCTCGTTAATTTTCCTTAGGGTAGTAATGGCAACTTTCCAGTCCTCATCCTTTAGTAACTTGGTTTTGAGGATAAAATTTTCTTTGCCCTTACATGCTTTCTTTCCCCCACTATTTAATACAATGTTGGCCTTCATGGGGTGGTGATCTAAGAGTGTGTAGGGGTAGACCATAGCTTTATTACCATTTTGGAGTAGCTCAAAACTGAAAAAGTCTGTATTGACCTAAAACCCATCAAGCTTGAAGTAGATCCTTTTACCCTCTTTTTGGGTATTACACAACATGTACCAAATAGAATTTCTTTCTTCTTTCCTCCCCTCCATGGGATTGAACAAGTTGAGTTTATTCTTCAGCCTCATCCAAAAGAGTTTCTCATTTCCCTTCCACTCCAAGTTGAGGCCACCTTTATTTTCTTCATCATTCTCAACCATGTCAAAGTCGCCACCAACAATCCACGAGATGTCAAGGAGGTCTAGGATCCATTTCCAAATCAATCCTATGTTTGTAGTCATTGGGTGCATACACTGAATAGACACCAAATCTTGTATCTCCTTTTTCAAATGTGGCCCACACAACCCTATTACATGGAGAGGCCCCTGAGCTAGTTAGGTGTTGCGTCCAATTTTTGAAAATCAAAATGGAAATTCCCCCCTTCCTTTATCATGCTTGGTGGCAACCTAAGAGGAGTTTCCCCAAAATAACTTTATGTTTTTCTCTAGAGTGATTCCCACAACCTTAAGTTCCTGGAGGAAAAAAGAATCCTTGTTTTTCTCCAAATTGAGGAGCCTTCTTAAGATATATCTTATGTTAGAGGATTCCAATTCCCTAACATTCCAAGAGGTGTAGTTAAGCATCATCATTTCTTGTTTTGTTAAGTGACTCCTTGGAATTATTGAAGAGTTCGTTAAATTTTTGACCAAGTTCTTCATTCTCCAACCTTTTGGATGAGGGGGTTGGGAGAACAATATTTGTTTTCTTCCTTTTACCTTTTCCTATACCAATGCTACCTTTACTGAGAACTATGGACTTCTTTTTCCTTCCCCTCTTATTTGGCTCTTTGGGAGGATAGGGAGAATTCACCTGTTCATCCTTAAGGGTAGGATTTAGCTCACTTCCACGTAATGTCCTTAGGTTCTTGGGAGTCTCAACAAAGCCTTTGTTGTCTTTTGTATTTAGATTTATACCATCAACCCTTCAGTATATTCCTTATTACCAAATTTTCTACAAGAGTATGTAGGGTTAGAGGGGGGATTGAATATCTTATTAATCCAATTAGTGTTCTTGGTCTTATCAATATACTAATTTTTAACCATTTCTATTAAAGCATCCATTATTTCTTTTAAGGGTTTGAGGATCTTATCACCATAGTTTGGAGAAATCTTTGAGACCTCGGGTGGGGATAAGCCCTCCAACCCACTAACCTTCTCAGTTCCAACCTTAAGGTTGCTATTAGAACTTATTGGAGAGGGAGAATTCATATTAAAGCAAGATTTATCATTAGGGAAAGTAGACAAGATAGATTGAGCCTAAAATATACTATCATCTTTTGGGGTGGAACCAAGTTCCAAGTTCACTTCCTTTTTATTATCTTGGTTAGGGCAAGAGTCCAAAAAGGTGGTATTATCTTGCACACTCGAAGAAGCTTGGTTCTTTCCTTCAAAGTTAGATATAACACTCTTGACATTATAAACATTTTTATTGTTGTTATTCTTATTCTTATCTTTTCCAAACATATCCATATTGTTGTTTCCATTAATTTTAACACCATTATGGGAGATTTCAATTTTGGGTTCTTTAACCAGAGTTTTCTTAACTTTATTTTCTTCAATATTTTTCCTAAATTCTCTCATAGCAATCTACTACACATTAAACTTGTATAGGACCAAGGAGGCACTGGCACCCTCGGGAACATAAACTGGAGTGTAGGGAGCCACACAAGGATTGGGGCCAAAAGGGGAGACCTTGAGGTCAACTTAGGGGGGAACTCTTCAAATAGGAGGGGGTGAAGGGGTTATTAAAGAAAAAGGATGGTTGGTGGGGAGAAAATTTGTTGGGGAGAGAAGCAAAGGGGAAAGCACGAGATTGGAATTGAGGATGGGTGAGTAGGGGGGTGAAGGGAAAGCACAAGAGGCATGCACAACAATAACTTTTCTACTAGTAGTGATAGTGGGAAAGCCCACCTCAGAATTCACAATGGGGTCCAAGCTTGTAGAACCTTTCTCAGTCCAATTGGGTATGGTCGGATTAGCTGCTCCTTCGACCCGGGAACTAGGGTTTAGCTAAGCATTCTTCTTAATGATTGGGAAATGTTTTCTAATATGCCTCTCACACCTACAAAGGTAGCAAGCATTCAATATGCCTAAAATTTCAAGTGGGTAGAAATACAAGGAGTCCTCAAATGAGATTCCCATATTACCAGGTAATTCCTTACGAGGATTAAGAGAAATAAGAATGCAAGTGTTCATATCCGACAAAGTAACATTCGACATGTCAACCCTCATGAAATTTTTGAAAGGAGCAAGCAATTTAGGGAGAAAGGACCATAGAACATGGGGGACATCTTTCACAAGAAATGATCTAGGGCATGACAATCCCAGAATTTCATCCCCGTTTTCCCTAAGGGTCCAAGAAATAACCCTAAATATGCTTTTCCCTACGCTCTAGTAGGGGTTTTAAGAATTTTTTCTTCCATTTCATGGTTCATAAAGAAAACAAGAAACAATCCACCTTGAATCATTCTACACTAAGAAAATTTCACATTCATATTTCTAAAGCACACATTCTTAAGCCAATTATCTAGGAATTTCCTAGCAGGCAAATTGCCAAAATCTACAACCAAAAAAATTGTGATTTCAAAAGAGCTTATTCCTTTCTTTATATATTAATTTTTTCATTTCATCATTTGGGGAAAAAATTAAAAATTCTATGTGATCAAGAGAATACTCACTTGAACTCCCTCCATTAGCCACCAGATCCTCGTCACTGTTACTTAGCAAGATAAGAAACTTGGTGCTTGTGGAGCAAGGTGCAAAGTCCTCAACCATGTCATCTCTAAAATATTTGGAGGTAGTATTATTTCCATCGCTAATATTTGGTTTGAACCCAAAGAGTTAGGGGGCATCCGTACCCACTCCATTAACGAAGGTATGCACAAGATGACCTTTCAAGGCCACGACCATAAAGAGATGAGAATAAATAGTAAAACTTTAACAAAGAGAGCACACAAACATGGATCCACTTAGAGGGCAGAAATAAGATCACATTCAGTGGAGGTATGGAGGAGGAAAAACCTATGTGGGGGAGGACCAAGCCTCCCCCACTGAAGTTGCACAAGAAAACCTTAGGTCAGTCTTGAATCTTCACCCATGATCATTTCCATCTTCTATAATAACTTAGAATAAAGATATTTAATATTAGTTTCTTCAAGTATTGATTATGTGTGTTTTGAGTTGTGATGTAGATGTATCTCATGTTATTGAGGACAACAACTAATTTACAAGGGGAGAGATGTTATGCGATTTTTTCCCCAAGAGAAGAAAAGTTATGAAATAACCCTTTATAATTAAAAGGGAGATAGAAAGATAAAGGATATTATGATCCTTTGGTTAAAATATATATTAATAAGGAATATGTATAATCAGTCTTTAAAAAGGGGAAGAATAATTATTTATTTAAATAATTATTAAAGGAAACTTTTGTGAAAGGGTTTAATTTTTTTTGGAAATAGCCCCTTAAGACTTATATAAAGCATTTGTGTGAGACTTGGAAAAGGGGAGAACATTCAAGAAGTGAAAAGAAAAGAAAACAAAGGAATTAGGGGGAGAAACAAAAAATTTAGAAGGAACAAAAGAGTGAAGGTTAAGGTCAATGGTTGGAATTGAGGAATTTGGAGAAGGGGCACATAGTGTGTGTCCAACTTGGGGTACAATGTACACCTGAAAGTTTCTTGGCCAGGGTTTTGTTATTTATGTCGCGAGGCATGTGATGTAGGTTGTGTTATTTATACCATGAGGCTGTGAGGCAGGTTGTTATTTATACCATGAGACATGGGAAGTAGGTTGTTATTAATGTCGTGAAGGTAGGTTGGGTTTTGTGTAAGAACTAATTCCTCTAGGGGTGCTTCCTTGTCATGAAAATCATATACCTGTAACCATTCCTCTGAGTTTCAGATAGTAACCTCTTTATGATTTATAGAAAAGTATTGAAAACCATTGATTTTAAATATTAGGAATATTGTCTATATAATTTTGGTGTTAATATGATAAATCTATGTGGAGGTGTTATTCCATTTATCATCTTAATTATTTAATTATCACATGTTCGTAGTTTACATTAATTATTCACATTATTTTTTATAACAATGCATATTATAAATTATATTAACTCTAATACTTATATTATATTAAATCCATTGATAATACTTAATAACTATAAGAGGAAAAGTGACATCAAAATAGCAGAATAAAAAGTCTACCAAATAGCTATCTAAATTGTTTTAAGAAATAAAAATACATGACTATAATGACCATATTATAATATATATTCTTCAAATCTATGAAATATTATTCTGATACATTTTTTTATGTAGAAATCATAAATTGTCATTCCTTCCAATTTCACACTAGGTTTGACATCCTCTTTTACATGCATAATTAATTATATTCATAATTTATTCATTTCAGGGCTAGATTGGGAAAATAAATTTAATTCCCCAACATCTTGAGTTTTTAGAGTGAAAAATGCTCGGGTAGGGGTGTTGGTTACCCTAGTCCTTAGAATTAGCTCTCAAAAAGTTACAAATTCTAGTATTAACCTTAGGTTTCTTGAAAATGATGTGTAATCCAAAAATCAATTGGGATGCATATATTAACAAGTCGTTTCCTATCATTTGAACATCTATTATGAATTATGAGTAATTATTATGAACTATTATGCACTAATTGTGGAGATACATGCAACTTTTTCTCTACATGCTTACTACAACTCTCTACTATGTTATGTAGACTAAACCTTGTAGATATTCAAGGAAATTCATTCCTTCATCAACTCCTTATGGAAACTTAGTGTATGGAATCAATGCAACAGTATCATCACCCATTTTTCCATTCTTCCTGTGAGCATTGCCTTTGATAAGAGATACTTGAGGGGGTCAATTTTTGTGATGAGCTTTATCTTATGTGCCAACATG